>BMAU01016261.1:0-85360 GCA_019973935.1 Trichonephila clavipes
TTACACGATATCGTCCATTTGTGTTTTTAATATATTTTTTTGTATAAAGTACTTTCTAAAAATTAAAATGCTTATTAAAACTTATTTTATATCCTTTTAAAAATTCAATTTAATATATTGCTATGAGTGTTTTTTTTCTCAAGACAATTTCAAAGCTTGACTTTAATAACGAAATTTGTTATTATATATCTAAATAAATGCTACTCCATTTTATTACTTTACTCTGTTCTGTTTAATAATTCAGTTTCAGTATTTTAAGGATAAAAAATCACCAGTTATTCTTGGAAGACAAATTACTGATTCATAAGGGAAAAAAATTCAACAAAAAGTCAAATACTTCATAAATTGCAATTAGAGTTATGAACGAAAGAAATAATCGATTCTGTGTAAAATTGGAAAGAGTATGTCTTGCACTGAATACAGTAGATAAGCGAGAAAATATACGAAAGCAATTTTAAGATAATTAGTAAGAGTTAAAAAAAAAGGAAGCTAAACTTGACTTCATTTAGGAGGAGAAATTTCCATTTCCCTTTTTTCCCATTACCTCACCTTTTATTCCGTTTTCAACTGGCTGACGCGTAAAAAAATGCGGAAAGCAATTAGAAAGGGGGTATTTTCTAACGCGTTCGCAGAACACGAGTAGTTTCTCTTTAAATTGTTTCCTGGAGGCTGATTTTGAGGCGTTAATTACTACCTTTTGCTTCACTTAAATGACCCTCTATATCGCTTGCAATTAAATGAATCGAGTAAAAAAGCTCGTCGTCGCAGTTTTTTCGTTTTAATTATTTTTTCGCTTCAAATGTATTGGGACATTTTGCTTCATTATACTATTTAATAAGCTCTTTGTGGACATAAAAATGATGAAACTGGTAAAATAGTGTTGCCCTACTGGGCAAAACGTTTCCTGTACTTTCGTTAATACTCTATTTTTCACTTAATGTTGTGAAAGAAATTCTTTTGGGAGTAATAAGAATTAATATATTATAATGATTGCATACTAGCGCCTTATTTTAGCATAAGTAGTAAAATAAATTATTTAGAAAAAAATTGCAACGCTTTTTACAGCAATATATACGTTGAGATATGCCAAATTAATTTAGTTAAGTTAACAAGAAGACTACAAATGGAATTTGATTAGTTTTTTGAGTTTTAAAGGAATTTACAGTTAACTTACACTTTGAATAAATATTACCTTTGTCGTTATACTAAATTACTTGTAGTATATTACCCATTTTTATTTTTAACAATATTTAATTATTGAAAATAAGAAAATTGTACTTTAGTTATTACAAGTATAATTCATGGACTTTGCTTAAAGTTATATGCTTTCGTTCAAAAGTTCTTCAGTTCAGTTAAATAGACTTCAAGAAAATAAAATAAATAGTGTGCAATCGAGATAAATATTAAAGTAATATCAATGTTGTGGAAAAATATTGTTTCGATAATTTTCTTTAAAGAAAATTTGAAAACTCTTATTTGTTTATACAGTATGCCATTGTCATTCCAATAATTTATGAACGATAAGAGCAATATACATAAAAGGGGATCTAGGTATAGTAAACTCGAAATGTACTTCGCAAAAAATCTGCTAATAGTGCCACCTGGTAGATAAATTTGGAGTTAGCTTTCTTATTATATAAAAACAGAACGAGGTACAAGAAAAAAGTCAATTACGATAATCTTCAGCAGCATCGATTTAAAAAATCTTGTACACAAAAATGATACAAATGAAAAGCATGTGTTTGGTTGAGGTTGGACAAAACTGCTCTTTCTCGAAATGTAGCTCATGTTTCTGTCATGCTCAAAATGGTATCCTTCAGCAAAAATATTCATCTCGACACGAGTTTGTATTTTCCGCTGTACTTTTTTCAACATGACACGTGACACACTTACACAAGTTTTTGCAATATTCTTATACACATCTGGGCATGGGTTTGTATTTTCTGCTGTACTTTCTTCAACACGGCACGTGGCACACATACACATGTTTTTGCAGTATTCTTATTCACATCCGGACGAGTGTTTGTATTTTCCAGTGTACTTTCTTCAACATGACACGTGACATGCTTACACAAGTTTTTGCAGTATTCTTATTCACATCTGGACACGGGTATTGTATTTTCCGCTGTACTTTCTTCAACATGGCACGTGACACGCTTACACAAGTTTTTGCTGTATTCTTGAAGGGGTTGGGTGCACAATTTTATTTACTTTATCTCTACAGAAAGTGTCCTGTGGTTCATGACAGGTGACCATGCAGGCCATTTTATGCAACCAACATACCTTATGACTTGTTACTGGAATGTGTCTCGAATGTACTGTGTGACACGTAGTAACTGGTACAGTGGGGTCCCGCCGTGTTTGAACCATACATTCCAGAGGTCACTCAACGGCAAATCTAGAAAATCAAATAGTACGTCCTTAAGAAAAGTGACGCTGTCTTCTGTGTCGTTGGGTCTGGGTTCGAATTCCGGAGAAGTAATGGATGTTTATAAATGTATTGTGCATTTGCAGCATGGAAGTATTCTAAATAGCCGTTGAGCCTCAAGTCCTTTCGTGAGCTTGGTGGAAAGGTAAGATAGTTGGTAGGCCTTTGACCACTTCAGGGTGTTCTCCTTCAAAAATGTGGAATCGAGCTATATCGAACTGTCACCTGCATGGTGCTTAAATCTACGGTTAACTACAGGTGTAAATTACTAGTCCCTTGCTACAATGAATTTCGTGGACCTCGATTTGTCACTGTCAGACAAGTGGCTTTACAAACAGCAACAACAGCATAATATCTCGTTAACGTGCCTTCGTAAAATATCGGTTCAATCAGCCTATTTTTGAATATCCCGCACCAAACATTTAGCGAGCATCGAATGTGATTTCGAACTTTGACAGCACATGTAGCATTATTCAGCTACTAGAAATGGATGTTCTGCTTATTGTACGTAGTATTACGCGCAAAGCACGACTCATCTGTCCATATGATGTAGGCAAGAAGCGTTGACTGATCAAGCGATTAATAATGAGTTGCACCAATCATAACGCCACGAGTGTGATATTTTCTTTTTTCTTCCGCGTTATGTCGCGTTCCAATTTTGGAAGTTTTAAACCAAATAAATATGCATTTTATTCTTTCTATTATTAATATTAGTTTATGGAAGGTGTCTTCCTGTACTAAATCGATAATGTTGAACAACTTTGTAATTGACTTTTTTCATGTAGTATCTTGTTTCTTGTACTGTGTTTAAGATAAAAGTGCAATTTTGAATTTATCTACTAGGTGGAGCTGTATGCAACTTTTTTGTGTAGTGCATGACAACTTTACTATACATAGACTCTACTTTTATGACTGTAGCCCTTGTTGTTCATAAAATACTATAGTGACAACGGACTTTAGCGGGCACACTGTATATTAATCATAAAAGAAAAAAAAATACCGTTTTTTAAAATTTGTTTTCTACTAATAAATGCATTAAGTACTATCCCTCTAACCTATTTTTAATATAATTTCTTGTCCATTCTTTATTCTATCGTACGATATTTTTTTTCCCAATAAATAAATTTGTCAAGAACTTTTCAGCATTTAAGTAATATATTTAGCTTTATGCTTATATCAATATTACATACAGGATACCTTAACTCGTATATCGTATATGAGAAGTTATATAAGCAAATCTTAGATAAATTTAAAAATCCTAATCATCACTCCGGGATAAAAAGATACTCTTTACTTATTTCACGAAGTATTTAGATCACATGTTAATTAAAGCTTTTATTGTATACATTTTTTAGTGGAAGGTTTCAGAAATATCTTATTATAGTTTTTAGAGCCTTTTAAAATTATCTTAGCAATTTTTAAAAGTTTTGAAATGTAATCCTTAAAAAGTACATACTTTTACTAAAGTTTATTTTTCCTTTTGTTTTGATGTGCTTTAACGGTTAGAGTTTTCATAATATAAGTTTAAATTCAAGCATAATACAATTTCCATCTTGAAAAACATTCTCATAATTATTTTAATTTAAGTTGTGGAATTTGGATAACTGTTATATATTGTCAATGTTTTACAATTTTTTACATGTATACATTTAATGATATCACTTTGGTAATTTAAAAACAGATCTTTCGCTTCTTAAAGTATTTTATAAATTTAGTATTGAAATTTTTTTAGCCTCTTGCATCATAAACTTGATTTTAAACATAGAAAATATGAATTGAAATGTATGCACGAAACCCATTGTTTTTATAACTTATAAAAATTAAAAATTTGCTCAATTTTGAAATATTTTGGATAAAAACAATGGACAATTGAATTTAATATATTTAAAATATCTTACTTACGAAGAAACAATACGTATGAAAATAAATTAGTTTAAATTAAAATGCATTACACACAAAATCAATATTTACAAAGTTAAAGAATTTTATTATTTTGAAATTTAAACAAAATATTTCTAAAGTGAATTTTTTTTATTTTAACTTTGTTTTCAGATACATGAATAGATATAAAATGTAATAAAATATTTTGAATTTAAGTTTGAAATTGCAGAGAAATATAATGTTACCTATAAAAAGAATTATATTAATTATTATTAAAGAGAAATTCATTCCATTAAGTTATAATATTTTAAAAATCGGTTTTTATTCTGTCTTACAAGTCTTTTGAGGAAGAGTATACTCATAGAAATCTATATACATAGCAATTCTCAATATTTGCTTTATTGGGATTGTTGTTGTCTTTGGACTATTTCATATTTATATTCTTCTTAATTAATATTTTTAATTAAAAATTCTGACTGTTTCATACATGAATCTATGAATTTTATATATGTTACTATTATTATACTTACCTATTGTTAGTTATTCATTTTTCTTTATGAACTTGCAAGGCTTGCAATTAGACAAGAAATATTTAAAACTATAGGCAATAAATTCTTCAATTCAAATAAATAAAACCATTTTTTTTATCTGAGATAAAATTTTCCTCTCTAAAATTAAAATACTGGGGAATTGCGTACAGCTAAAATATTCCATTCAAAAAGAATACTTTGAAAATTTTGTCTTAGTGCGTTTTTCAGCACCTATGTGATTTTTTTTAGTCCGTTAAGGAGTTTTAGCAAATTAACAATTTTTTCCCTTCCTTACGTCTTAAATTCTTCTTAATTAGATTTGACAGTAAATAAAAACCTTTCATCTGTATAGCCATTAATTAAAAAACTTGATTTTCTGGAAGAGAATAAATTTACACATTCACAAAAAAAAAAATTTGTTTTTGAATTGCATATTCCCCGGCTTATCAACTTTTTTTTATGTAAATTCAACATATGTTTTAGATTAATATTATTTCTTTGGCTTAAAGACGGGATATTAAATTCTTAGTTGAAAAAGGAAGTAATTAACATTTTTTTTAATTTCATGAAATGATTTTGAAGAAAAAAATTCTCCAAATTGAATAAAATTAAAATTATAGGCTACTGCACAACTTTGAGACCCATAATTTATGAACTTACATTTTTTTGATGCAATATAACATTTAAATTTTTTAAACTGAAGCATTAAAAGGAATTTTTATCTCAAAGCTGTGATAAGACTTAATATTAATAGATATATCTTCATTACAATTTGATTGATTACTTTATCAAATTCTCACTGGGAAGCAAAAAATTGATGACTACTGCAACGGCACGTCAGTTAATGAAGTCAAATGAAGAAGATACATGAAGATCCACAGCACGTAAAAGCAAAGGCGTTTTATCTGACAGTTTTACGTGTATCAGTCACAAAGCACGAGTCATTAGTAGAATGAGGGTTAGAACACGTAGCTTGACATCTTAACGCAATAATGAATTTTAAGTTTTGAGTGCAAATAATTTACTAATAAAATTTACTTCTTTAACTATAGATTAACTTTTAACAATAGATTAACATCACAACGCATATTCATACTTTGAACCACAGTCTATTAACGAAGATGTCTTCAGAGCTGCAAAAACACGAGAGGATTGTTGAAAATAAACCTTCCGCCTACTTTTTCTCAATTTTCTATCTCACTTGGAATTTTCTCCAAGCAAAGTACAAGCATATCGTGATGCTATTTAATCATGCCGCTATCAAACGTGACGCATCTAATTTCATAAAGTTTTGTATAAAGTTCTTTTCTTATATGACATCAGTTTTTCTCTTAATACGGTGTTTCTCAAAGTGTGGGGGCCGCCCCCTGGGGGCGCGAGCATATCGAAAATTTAAAGATTTTTTTAAAAAAAATGACAGGAAAGAAGTGAAATAAAATACTTTTTTACATAATAAAAATCCATAATACACAGCATCATAATACACAACAACACTGATATATAATTTATGTTTTATCATCTGGCGTTTTTCTTTTTTAACATAAAATATTACTCGTTAAAAGAAAAAACGAAACCCAAACTCTGAGAAAAATTCTAAGAAAATAAACATTTCATCACTGCAATTATTAAGGAAATACTGTATATTAGTTGTAGAAAGAAAAGGAAGACATGATTCACTTTTCAGCCAGGCAGCATAATACATTTGCTGATCATTTGATTGACCTTCAAACTTACCGCTATGGTTTCTACATTACTTCCGTCCCATCTTTTATGTATTTGTTTTTCGCTTAAGGAAATTGTAAATAATGAAGTTTTACGACATTTGGAAAAGAATTGATTAACTTTTGAAGGATTATTTGGCTAAGATTTATTTTTAAGATTAAACTCAAGCATATAAAGCATAGTAAAAAAACGTCATAATCATTTTTAGAACATCCGTTATTTTTTTCTGAATACACTTTTAACCCGGGAGCGGTGGTGTGGTGCATCTGTGATCTTTATTGAAGGAAGTTGAAACTGAACAAGCAAAAGAATGCATATTATTCATGATTGAGACACACGATGAACATGAAACGAAGGGAAATTTTCAAATGCTTCCTAAAGAACTCCATCAACTGAAATTCGCCTTGTTCGCCAGTTCGCCTTGTCAAAAAGAAGAAAGAAAACGTTCAACTTGATATTTGTTGATTATCAAAGGGGTCACGAGTTCGAGACCAGTACCACTAAAGACCCGCCGTGTATAGAAGAGATGCACGTTAAATCTGTCGAGAGCTCAAACGTCCTCTTGTTGGAGTGGTGTGGTAGTTAAAAGAGGCCAGCTCAAGTACCGTCCTCGTCACTTGACCATGGTTCAAAATTACGAGGTCCGTCTCTGAAAGCGCTCGTATAGCTGAACAGTGCGACGTTAATAATTACTTGAACAAAATATGACAGCTTTGCCAGCAAATAACATTTCTGTAATATTAGTGAAAAGTATCTCTAATTTGAGTCCTTTATTAAGGTCTTGCACTTTTGAATAATTTTAGTTCCGTTTTATTGGATTTTTTCTCAAATCATCAAAGAAAAATTGGCCATTCCTTGAAAGCCGGTAAGTATACTTTCTCTTAATTAAATTATTTACTGGAATTCCGATTTGTATCGTGTAGAGTAAAAATAATTATAAACAAATTATTGGGGTGACTGAGTCTCCCCGCACTACCATTAGCGTTAGTATCGAGTGCACGCCTTCTCCCGGGTTAAAACACTTTGAAGTCATCTCGCTTTAAATATTAAAAAGTAACACAATTATTCTTCATAGGAATTTTATATTCTATTTCATTATTTAATATTAATTTTAAATGCTAATTCTGTGATGTTTAAAAAATTACAGTTCTTTTAAACAATTATTTACAATTATAGCATTTATCTAAAAGAAATCATTTTACATTTTTGTATACAATGTCATGCACGCAGTTTTACTCTCCTTGCAGTTCAACTATTATATCAAGAATAATGTTATATTTTTTTAAAAAATTAACTCGTGCGAAGAGCCGGTGTTTCAGCCAGTATACGTTTAATGTATCAGTACTGAAGAAGGTATTTTATAAATAATTTCTTAATACTAAATTAATCAAAGTTTAATAATTATTAGTGACTTCCATGGGCTTGTCTTGTAAAGCAAAGGTTTTCAAAGGAAGGTTTAATATCAGATATTTACACTCTGAGTTATTTTTCTATATTTAGCTGAAATCTATATTTTGTCTTCAAAGCAGCCACTGCAGAAAATCCGGTTTTAACATAGGTAGAATGTTGAAAATGGTAATAGTATACGAAGTGCTTTTGTTTTTAGAACAGAAAATTCACCATCCATCTCTACCCAAAATCCAAAGAGCGATTTATTACAAAATTGCCTTTTAATTTTTCACTGGATGTGAAATCTATGAAAATTTCTTCTTCGGAAGTTGAGAGCCCTTCTGGAGAATTTTGAAATAGACCCCTAATCCACTCGTAACTTTCTACCAAGTTGTCCTCATTAAGAAAATACTTTTTAAAATTCTTTGCCAACATGGCTAAATGATTTTACATGGTTTTAAAAACAACTTTCACATGTTGTTCTTCAGATGTATAAGTTTTAACACATAACGAGCTGAGGATTTTTTTCCCCATCATTTACTTCAGTAGTGGTAAATCCAAAATTTGAGTATTTTGGAGAATATTTCCTTGATTTAATTTTCGAAACCATGCTCGTCTGTATACTTGTTGATCCTTTATTATCGTCGAATGCTCGCTTACGAATTAAAAATGTATGTGTGATTTTGTTTTAAACTACTGCCGTAAATACTTAATTACCGTGAATTACAATTAACGTGCTAATTAAAAAAATGTATATCCGAGCTAGATTCGGTAGCTATAGAAGTATCGAGTCGACCAAAACTGACTGGAATTGTACGAGGAAACGCATTTTTACACATTTTGCGCAGACGTCCAATAGGCTGCCCAGACTCACGCAAACGTACCCGATAATGTCAAATGTGATGGATATGATAGAGAGCAACATAGACTAGACTATTTTTCTAATGACATTTGTACTTTGAGAAGTGAATACCGAAGGAAATATATCTTTAATGAAATATATCATTTTGCGATCTGTTCCAACTAAAAATTAGAGAAAAAAATAACATAATAATATATATAAGTAAGTAATATATATTTTAAGTAATTTTCTTAAAATATATATTACTTAAAAGTAACATATACAAAATTTAATACTTATACAGTTTATAATTGTGATCGCATTGTAGCTTTAGCGTCAAAGTGCATTTTTATTGCGTTAAGTACATTATTGTTGTACAGGGGGGGGGGGGCGACAAAAATTATGATGGAAAATTGGGTCGCCAGTATTGAAAGTTTGAGAAACACTGTCTTAAAACATAAGAGCATTTTTGATCTGCTAATTCAAAAGATTATTATTATGATTGTTTCTTAAAATTTTTGCACGATTAAATGTTTGATTAACAAAGCATTTCTCAAACTGTGAGGGACACGAGCATATCGAAAATATGAAAATTAAAGATTTAAAATAGTTATATATTTACTGAGATAAAACAATATAAAATATATTCTGACATAATAAAAAATAAAATACACATTTACATTGATATAAATTTTATACTTATAAATATATCAGTAGTTAACATTATATTGGATAATTAATTTATCAATATTAAATTAAAAACAAATTTAATAACTAATAGTGATTCCCATGGGTTTGTCATGTACGAAATTATATACAAAATTTAATATTTATCTTAATAATTTATACGGTTCATGATTAAATTTATATCGTAGTTTTAGTGTCAAAGCACATTATTTATTTTTTTCAATACGTCCTTATTGTATGGGGGGGGGTATCCTTTCTTTTAAATAAACATAATTAAGATACATGTAAAAGTTTAGTTTTTATAATTACGTATTATCACAACCTATTGGTGATATTATATGAAACGAAGCACATGATTGCCAATTCAGAGTGTATTACACATACGAAATTGGGACTGCCAACTTGGCGAGTTATTTTGAACTTTGGCGATTGTTGCGATAATACGTAAGTACCCAAATTTTTATGCTACACTTTTCTTATTTTCAAAGCTATCATTCTTATATGTTCGACGTATAATGTACAACCGTAAATTTTGATCTTATATTTTGTTTCAAACTTCGTATTATGCGCCTGAATTATGCATTAAGAATATCGTACTCAATGAATGTTAACAAGTATTCCTTCTATATAGAAAATTCGGAAATATTCAATGTGCAACTTTGACTCATATTCTGAAAACATAAATTAATATCCATGTAGTAGCCTTCAATATAAGTTCAAGATATCACTATTTCTGTTTATTTAATAAACGTGATTTTTTGAAGAAAAAACTTTACCTAAGTCAGTACAGCTTTGAATTAACATACAAAATTATGATAAGTTTCAGAAGGAAATATGACTATTATTATGACAATAAAAATTGTGGCTTGATAATGCATTTAGACACCTGATTTGTTTTCAGTATACTAATGCCTAAGTAAAAAATTTCACGAGTTACAATACGTATCAAAAATTGAAATAATCGAAACAGGGAAAAAGTAGATTTCAACTATTGACATTCATATAAAAAAGTCATTAAATCAATAAAAATGTCATGAATCAAATTTAGTTCTTATTCAATTTTTACATTCTTTCTTTGATACATAGTGTAATACATCAAAACAAATAAATAACATTGGATGAAAATAATTCGTCATTTTCTTTGACGACCTACCTTATAAATCATATTTAATCCATAGTCTTAAAATGTCTTTATTTCTGATTTAAGGTGCAACCAGAACAACGGTTTAGAACATATTCAGCTGCTGTCACCCATTCGTGATTCCTTTATCCAGGTATATTGGATAGAGACAGACAACAATGCTATACAAATTTGACAAATTGGCTCAGCATGTTTATGGCGAGGGTGTGAAGCGTGGCATCGATGCGATAACATTAATTAAATCAGCAGTTATCTCTGACGTGAAATGGCTGCATGTTACGAGTTTAATATTAAGGATAGTGATGTTCTATGTATTACGCCTAGGTATGTTAATAAAGTTATGATATTTATTAATGTGCAATGAATATAAGAGAGTTTTTCTCTTTTTTTATTAACACTAGGGCGTTCAGGATTTCGATTACCCTTAAACGTCCTCCGGTGTAATTTCGGCACTTTCATATAAAATACATGAAGTAATTGTTTTCACTAAATAACTTCAGGACTGCTGTTCAGTAGGGTTCAGTTTTAAGACATTTAAATATTATTTCATGCAATTATCATATATTACGACCCTTTATATCGTAAAAACTGACGTTGTCATTATGTTTCGCGAAGTTTGTTGGGCCACTGCTTGGTCGCAAGTCTGCCAGGAACACTACTATTATGCGGTGTCCCTTCTGTGCCATCCCCTAGAGACATATATATCAGGATTTACTGGAATATTATTAATAATATCTACCATCTCTTCAGATTCTTAGCAGTCACTTTCATTCAATATTATTTCTTCATCGAAATCTAAATTAGAGTTAATTCCTCCTCAAAAAGCTATTGCATCAAATTAGCAATTTCATCAGGGCTTAGATCTTTTCTAAGAGCCATCGTTCAAGGTGTATGCTCTGTACCATGTTCGAAAATCTAATAAAATTTTTTTCATGAGTGGATAAGCAAATGCTTTGCTACAAAGCACTTAGACACATGAATTTTAGTATAAATGATTCATTTCCACTGTGAACTCAATAACACTGCATTCAAGGTAAAATATGTATGATAGGAATTTGGGCAGTTTCTTTTACTTATATGGTATCAACTTAGCGAACTATATTTTGTTGAATGATAGCTTTTGAAGATGATAAATTGTCTTGGTGTCAAAATGACACAAGTGGACGATCTAGGTATATGAACATGCAAAATAACCCCGAATTCACTTTAGAAACTCAAAACGTTTATTGTACAATCACCAGGCAAAATGATTAAAAGTCACGAAAAAAATTCGAATTTCCTGGGAAAATGTGGACAGGAGAACAAAGTAAACTGGCTTTAGTATCCAACTGACACCGACGGACTTACTAGAGTTAAAACTAGTATCAGTAGGATGGGGGAGTAAAGCAGATGTGACCTATTGTAGATATTCAATCCAAGCTAAATCAAACATATCGTCTTAAGTTAACACTAGAACGTGCGGGATTTCGATTACCCTTAAACCAAAGTTTCTCAAACTGGGGGGCGTGATAGCTTTACAATGGAGGCGCAAGCATATTGAAAAGTCGAAAACAAAAGATTATTAAAAAAATATTAACTTACTGAAAGCAAACAGAAGAAATACGTTCTGGCATAATAAAAGATAAAATACACATTTCGACTGATATAACATACTTATAAATGTATCAGTACTACGCAATGTCTTTTATAGTTAATTTAACAATACTAAATTAAGAACAACATAATTAATTATCAATGAAATCAGGGGCATAAGCTTCCCATATGTAAACACTAATCTTGCTAATTTGTTCGGTTTATAACTATTCCCGTAACTTCTGAATTAGTTACGTGATTTTCCACGCAGACATGCTTGTATGATGCATTGGTGGGGGGATAAAAGGAATAAATAAGCAAATCTTCTGAGAGAGAGAGAAATGAGTAAATCCTTCACAAACACTATAAAGGTCCTTTTATTGCCTTTCAAAATCTACGAAGTAATTTTATGGATAGCAGTGCATATAAATTATCGTACTTCAGAAAGACGTATATATACGTCCGGGGCAATTAACGTTTTGGCTGAGTGAGAAGTTCACATACGCCGATAGCACTTAAGAGGTTACAGTAGTATTGTAGTTTTAAAGGCAAATTGTATTATTTACTTAAATATATTATTGTTGTATGGAGGGGGGGCTATGAAAATTATGATTGAATATTGGGTCGCAAACATTGAAACTTTGAGAAGCACTGACTTAAATGTTCACAGGTGAGGTTTCGAAATCGTGACATAAAATATATATAATATATGTAATAACTAAATAATTGCTGGACAACTGTTCAGTAGGGTTTAGTTGTAAGATTTTTTTAATATTATTTCATGAAATTATCCTATATTAGGACCCCTTACATCATAAAAACTTATAAGAAAACTATTTACTTAATATTGTAAAATAAAATAAAATAATATTCATAAATATTAGGAAAAAGTAAAGTCGTAATATTTGTGAGAATAAGAGTTTTTTAATCAGTATTTATTGTTTTTTATACATAGTATTTTGTATATGCCTCAGTTGCAATGAATATATTGATATTCAATTATTGCTGTGCGTTTTTCGCATACTGTTTTCATGGAAGAGACATACATTTTTTCAGTTGCATTTCCATTACACTCTTTAATTTTGTATTTTTTGAATTCTACTGAATTTGTAGTTCCTTCAAATTCACAATACTTGGCTGATTTTTCATATTTCTTTCACTCTCGCAATTTGAACGCATTAGAAGATAAGTTTGTAACAAGACACAACTTTTTTAGTATAACTAATTAATTTTGTTTGTAAACCCAATAACACTACATTCAAGGTCAAATAAATGTGCGATATTATTTCCGGAATTTTGTTTTACTAATGGTATCTTTTTAGTGAACTCTCTTTTGCTGAATGACAGCTCCATTTAATGACAAATTTCTTTAGTGTGGAAACGACACTAGCGGACGTTCTGGGTATATTTAGTTGTAAAATTTCTTCTAATTAACTTAGAAACACAAAACTTTATCTGTGTAATCACTATGGAAAATGATTAATAGTCACGAAAGATTTTCAAAATCCGCACAAAAATGTCTAAAGATTCAACTAATTAGGTTCCGGTGTCCAATCGGCGTTCTAGTGCTAAAGGAGCCAAAGAAATTACATGTATTGTAAGGGCGCCCCCCCCTCGGGTGCCCTTCTACTTGATTATCCGCGTGAGCTACAGGTGTAGGAATAACGGAAGAACTAGAAGCTGCCATGATCTTAATTTGACTTTATTTAGATCTTAAAACTTAAACATTTAACAGATTAGATGATAATAGTATATGTGAGAGAATCTACGGTGGCTAAACACACAATACATATAATATCGAGAAATAATGTAACCCGGACCACTATCAATAATTAACTCGCTTAAACTCAATTCCAATACTATCACCTATCCTAATATTAAATAGTCACTCCTACCTTAATGTCAAGCGATCAATTCAATCTTACTGGAAATTGCGGTTTTACCGGAGTGCAATGGTATGTACCTTGACCTAATGGCTCCATGTCACGAATACTTCTGTTAGCTGTCCCTTGATCTTTCCAAAACCTCTTTACGCTTGAATCACGGATTATCAAAACATTCCTCAAATTTCCACCCAGCTTACTCTTACTTCTGATATTTAAAAGCTTCCTAATTTGCATCTTTCCTTCACGCTTCACTTCTTAGGTTTGGCTGGAAAAGAGTTGCCATTAATTCTGATCCCAAAGAACCCAAAGGGCATGTTAATGAAAAGACGCGTGAGCCCGTCACAGTATTAATGTCCATGTAAAACATATTTTACATTAAATTGTGCATGCTATATTACTTCTTAGTTATACTAGCAAATTTTAACGCCATTTTTACTAATAGACTCAGAAATCCATGCTGATGACTACAGAAAATGTAGATAATAGTAAAATAATAATACATGTTGGAGACTCTCATTCTTATATTTTTCTTTTATGAAGCATGGATTTACTCTCTATTTTATTGATTTTATATCTTTTTCAAATTAACTGGATTTCTTTTCCTAAAATTGATCTATTCCTTCTCGCACTTTTAATATTCGAGTCCCAATTTTCGATCATAATTTTCATCGCGCCCCCCCATACAATAACAATGTAATGAATGCAGCAATAATGCTAAAGATACAATACGACCTTAATTATAAACCGTACAAATTATTAAAATAAGTATTAAATCCTGTATACAATTTTGTATATGATAAGCAATGGGAAAAAAACACTAGAAATTATCATTGTTCTTAACTTATGTTTGTATTGATACTTAGTCTCAAATATATTGTACCGTACTGATACATTTATAAGTATAGCATATCAGAGTAAATGTGTATTTTTAATTTTTATTATGTCAGAATATATATTTTACTTTGCTTCCTTTTAGGAAAAATTGATAATTTTTAAAATAATCTTTTATTTTCGACTTAACGATATGCTCGCGCCCCCTTGAAGGGTTATCACGTCCCCCTAGGGAGCACGCTCCACAGTTTGAGAAACACTGATGTAAACAAATTACATGACACAGATTAAGAAATGAAATGCACGGTGTGTTACAATTTTATATTTAAAACATTCTTAAGACATAAGAAATAAAGAATTAAAAAATAGGTTACTCGAGTTTATGCCGAGGGATAAGCAGGAAATTTTGAATTTTCAAACATAGTTAGAATCTCAAATTTAATTTGAGACGTATAAAGTTAGATTTAACTAGAAGCATTAGATTTCACATTTTTTTGGGTGCAAATGAAGATTCACCGTGTGGAGGACGAGATGCCTGTTAAATCTATCGAGATTCAAAGTTATCAAACTGGCATAGTGTAGTATAGTTTGGAGAGGTTTATGCCAGTTCAGTTGTTGGCCTGATTCCTCGTCACTTGACTCAAATAAAGTTATCTATTTTTTGAATTTCAATCAAAATATTCATGAGAATGTTCTACAGGCCCGTATGTGGTGTATCGTGGGACTCTGATGCACGTCGAGCCAAAATCCTCCCGTTGTCGAGGTGAGAAAATTTGGAGAGTTATTTTGAGCCTCGTTACTTGAACAAGGTTCACAATTACGAGGTGTATCAATTTGCCGTGTTACTTTATAGTGCAACATTAATGAACACTCACTCCTTCACATCTAATTTGGGTTGAAATTTTTATTTATTTTCCCCACTTTCATAAAGTGAGCATATGTTCCCTCAAGTTGAAGATTACTTGATTACTTGATTGTCAGATCGAGAAGATTCTTATATAATTTGCTTAGATTAAAACAAGTATTTATTTCTTAATATTTTACTCAGATTAAAACAAGTACTTATTTCTTAATAGTTTGCTTAGATAAAAACAAATTTTACTTCTTAATAGTTTGCTTAGATAAAAACAGGTATTTACTTCTTAATATGCCTCGCAGATTTTGGCTTCAGAATTTTCAACACAAATGATGAAATCGATGAAAATGTTCATGAAATTTTAGCGTGAATTTAAAAATAAAAATATTTTTTCAAAGTTTTCCCTCAAATTCCAGTTAAATGTTTAAAAACTTTTTATGTAAAATTTGTGAAAAGTTTCAAAAAATACAAAATATGCATATAAAAGGGCAAATGAATGAATAAGAAGTAAAAGTGAAATGTAAATTACTTCTGATTTATCACCAGAAATTTCGTTAATTTGCATTAAAGAAACAATTTTTCTGTGGGTATAATTACTTCCATTAACTTCCTCCCTTAAATTTGGAAAAGTAATTGGTCTATTAAGTTGAAAATTTTGCAATTTTAGGAGTTATTTATCTAATAAATGTGTCTCTATTTGCACAAAAAAACTTTTAACAACTTAATAACGATGCTAATTTTTCTTAGTTAATTTACTAAATTGCATTAGCATTTTTTTCTATTGGTTTTCTTTTTTTACCCATATTTCTTAAACTCCTTTTGCTCATTTATTGGTAATAACTTCGCAAATGAGTTCTATTTTAACTCACTCTACAGTTAAGTCAGTTATTAAGGTAGTAGTTTCGCTTAAATGTAAATGCTTTCGTAAGTTAATAAACGACAATTTTTTACTTGCTTAATATGATACTTTTCTCAGCGAATTCTTATAAATAATTTGCTTAATTTTATAGTACAATAACCACACACAAGTCATACAATATAAACAATTTTTTTCTTTTCTAAGCCGAATATTAAACATTTAACAGTTCGTATAAATTATTCAGATATGAGGAAAAACTTTATGTGGTTTAAAGTTGTTTTGAATGATTAGTTCAATCCGTATACCAATCACTTGTGTTATTTTAGTACACCAATTTCCCTTATTACAAAATAACATTTAGAAAATTCATTTTAATAGTTAATATTTTTCTAAGTTCTGAACGCGTGAGAGGCAAAAACAATGTAAGAACTGAAATAGTTTAATGTTTTAACAGAAGAAAGTGCAACTCATGATGACCTTTCCAATCATTTAAGTTTTAGAAAATCCTTCTATTTAAAATTATTATATGCGATTTCCTTTTTCTTAATTTAATTGTAGAAATAACTTCAGAAAAGGATATTGAGTTCTTTGAAATAAGTAATATCAACAACATAGAGCAACATTATACTAGATGAAGTTATCAAAATAAACGAGTGAATCACTTAGGTAAACTAAAACAGAATACATATTTGAAATATTGAAGCACACCTACGTGTAAAACTATCCTTTCTTATGGTAATGGAAAATGAAAATGATAATAATGATTAGATTGCTCAGGAAAATATTCCATACTTATAGGTGACTATTTTTAGATAATGAATTGTATCTCAGACGAAAGAATCTGTTAAAAAAGGCTAATTTTAAGGTGTAAAAACAATAGTTCAAGCATCCAAATATTTCTTAGGTAAGGAAACAAACTCAATGGCTTCCCAAGATGTGCATAAATATTTTGATAAAATATGAGACACGAGAGGGTGTTATTCTCTTAACACGTTATGTGAGTACCTTTAAAATTTAATTAAGCAATAAATTTACTTTTTCGCGTATAATGTGAGGAGCTTTTGTTGTGTTTTTACGTACCTTTGCCTAAAAGGGAAAAATTATTCCTTGTACTTCGTTAGAGGAAAATTTAAGAAGGGTGGTCTAATACCTTCTTCCAAAAACGTTATTTTTTCATCTCGCAAATATTTCTACTTTTGTCACATTCCCTACACCAAAACCATAGCTTTCTTCTTAATATGACACTTGTACTGAATTAATCTTGTAGTAATAAAAATGAATGAATGAAATCATAAATTAAATAAAAGAAATATTAAGCCGATGAGCGAATAATTTATTTCTTATCAATAATTAACAAAATTGCACATTAACAGAGTTTGTTACTCAGCTAACTGCATTTAATTAATAAAGCAGTAAGCTTCATAGTAATTAAGAAGACTTGGTATCCCAAAAATATGACCGACCTATCATTTTTTTAAAATTTTTATTTAATCTTATTCTTTGCATTATTATCTTTCGATTGAAATATCATTTGTGCAAGTCGGGAAGTTAGAAGTTGAAGAAAACTTCATTTAAAAACAAATTAGGCAATTCGGCCACGCCCCTTTTTTAGATAAAAAAGCTGAAAAAAGCGTTATGATAAAAAAATCTACTTTATAAAGAAAAATAATAACTATAAAACAAGAATGTGTAATATATATAAAGCAGAATATTTCCGACGCAATGCAATAATGTAATTTTTCTTCCTTGTGAAATGTGTGCATGTAAAATTTTGAATTAAGACATTTTATATTAATAATTTCATAATTTCAGTTCTTATTCCAGATATGTTTTTACATACAAATGTAATACTGCAATATTATGTGAAGAAAAAAATCTATACTTTCTGTCGTGACAAAAAAAAAAAAATTATCACTTTTCTTGAATTTTCTTGTGTGTGTGTGTTTGCAATTAATACTTTCTTAAAATTGATCATTTACAAAAATGTATGGGTTGAAAAAAATACGAAAATGCAATTATTTTAAAGAAAAATATATACCTAATATATTAAAGTGGTATTTTGTTTATTTAAGCCTATTAATTTTTTTCAGAATTATAAGCTTTAAAGTGGTTTTTCTCAGTTTGTGTTTTTCGAAACCTTAGTGCATTCAAAATGCTACTTCTCCACAACTATTTACCAATCACTTCTATTTTTTTCCTGTGTGTTGAATATAAGGCATGTAACAAAATTAGGGATCCATTTTGCTGTAAGCTGAATACTTTTTTTTTTAAAAAAAATTAAATGTAAGAGATATTCGATTTGTCGTTGATTTTTAGCATCCGTATCAACATTTTATTTTATTTTTCAAAAACAAATTAAGTTGTTATAAAATCGATCCCTAATGGTGTTTAAAACATCCATAAGAATATTACAAGAACACTTGAGGTCAAAAAATTAATAATTACATATGGAGTAAAATTTTGAAATTTTCTAAGTTTTCTTCAAAAAATTTAAATTTTTAAAATTGTGTGAATAATATGTGAAAAATTTCCTCTTGTATCAATTTCTTGAATAGAAACATTACATAAAATGTTTAAATATAATTTTTAAATACATAAAGAAAGAAAGTATTTCAAAGGGTACCAAATCACTTAATAAAGTTATTTCTTATAATAGCTTATGAATTGTATGGGAAAATATAATATTATATTTTTGATAAATGAAATACCTCATACACATAAAGAAAAAAGTTGTAAACATATCTGACTATTTATATAGTTGCAACTTATAGCAATTTTTAAAAATTACAAATTTGCGTAGATGTAAAAAATACAGCTCAAACAAAATGTATTTGAATCAACACTTTATTTAACAATGTAATTGCTAAGACAAATATTTGAAACTGATATAGCCGAAACAACAAAAAGAAAATTTTCAAGAATATAGAGAACTTTATTTTTTCATTCACAAATACACAAGACCATTAAAACTAGATCCAGAACAAACTTTTCCAACAACTGCCTCCCAGGCTATAAAATATTTACGTGGACAAGGCCTCAGTCTTTTCAGTGTGTAACCTATCAAGTGCAGATTTATTTTAACGGGATATTTTGCTGACTTTTCGAGAGCGATAGAAAAAAGATTTCACTGTTACGGCTTTTGACATAGAAATCTGATCCAAGCAAGAGTGTTTTACTTAGTTCAAATAAATGTTGCTGATAATTTTACGATCACGACATAAATTGAAAAACGGTTTTCTGATGAGAAAGTGGATATATAAAATTGAAAGCGAATAGCAGATCGTCTGATATTCAATAAAAATAAAAAGTGCATCTCTTTTTTTTTACTTTCTTTCTCTTTTTTTAACTCTTTTTTTCATTTTTAAAACCATTTTGCGTTTAATGATCACTTTATGAAATGAATGAACAAAATATATACAGCAATTAATCTGAAGTGGCATACAACCTTTTAATTATAAACTAATAAATATAATGAAAATTCATTCAAACAAAGATTGAATAAAGTAATCACACGAAAGTTAAAAAAAATGTCGTTACATATGTATTGGATACATCGTCGAATATATATTTGAATTAGAAAATTATAGTATCCCATACAAGGTGTTTTATAATAGATGGACAAATTTTAAGATGTTATTTTACGCATAAAGGTACGGTCAAACAGCTTAACTCCCCGAATCAAGGTTTTGCCGCATTTGGTGCTTGCAATTGTTAATGTAAATAAAGAATTCCACATCGCAAATCCATGTAATAAGTTATGTAAATCTACATGCAACTTATTTGTAGGCTCTTTAGTGCTAGTGTTTGTGCAAGCATTATTGGACGCTGTCTATTCAGACCATATGTTCTGTTTGACCGCCCTAAAATGACAAAATACCTCATGTTTTTAAAACAGGTGTGGCAAGACATGTTGTTCATTATCCCCACACACATCCAGTGGACAATGTAGTTCCAACAGGATGGAGCCTTAGCCCATTATCTACAAGATGTACGAAACTACCTGCATATAAGATTTCTAAGCCTATGGATTTTGCGAGGTGGTCCTATAGTTTGGTCTCAAAGTTCGGCAGATCTACCATGTCTTGATTTCTTTTTTGAAGATAACTGACGACTCTTATGTATAAAAATGCCAATGAATTTGCTGAAAAACTCATCACCAGACTTTTGGTCGCTGCAGGGGAAATGCGCGATGTCTGGTGTTTTTCACAAAGTGTATCGTTCTTTTGTTCGACGTAGTGCTGCATATAAATTCTTTGCGGTTCACGGCTTTTAACTCTTATGATAATAAAATGTCATTAAACGCTCATATAACTGAATCCTTTTATTTAATTTTTTTTTTTGCTTCCTGTAAAAACATCATACTTAGTTGTGTCTGATTACTTTTATACTTGTCTGGAAGTTATCAGCTCAATGCAATCGGCTGAATCTACATCGAGAGGTGTCCGAAAACGTTTGAAAATATAGTCAACATATATATTTATATACCTCAAATACAAAGGAAATTGTTGCTTTGAAAATGTAAATTTTTTCAGATTTAAACTCAATGATGAAAAAACAAATTCTAACAACAAAAAGAACAAGAGATCTGAAAGCCACATTAATTCTGTAAATAACACTTAGTTTAAGAGAAGAAATTGTTGAAAATACAAACTTATAAGAGACTAGGTGGCCCATAAAATCAGTATTGACCATTACCGACACGGCTGCCAATGGCCAGTTACACGCCCGCCATTGAATGAAAGAAGCTTGTGATTTCAGCTTAAGGTATGGTGGATTTTGCTGCCTCTAACATGCTATGAAATGTGATCTGGAGTTGTAAGTAGCAGGGTTGGTGTTTGTTGCGAGGCAGCAGTTCTGCGATCAACCAACAAACGTGTTCGGTAGGCAGTAGAAGCTTATGATGTCAGCTTGAGATATGATAGCTTACGCTGTCTTTACATATTATGAAATGTGATCTGGAGTGGTAAGTAGGAGTGTTCGTGTTTGCTGCGTGGTAGTAGTTCTCCAATCAACCAAACGACATGTTCGTTAGGTAGCAGTTTGAGAGAATAGGAAAGGTAAGGTAGCAAAACAATCTGGTGGACGATAAGTGAGTGATACTTTTACATGAACTACCAGATTCTACATGGATTATCCTTTTGCTATGCGATCGCAGCCAAATCTTGAAGGTAGAAAAGGATAAGACGTTCTAAAACATCAGAGATGCAATGCTGGATGATCATTGCATAGGCAAGATGTACAAGAGGGTACGTGAATGGAAAACATGTTAATACCTGAAACTATACTATCGGCCACAGGATCTTAAGCAGTATCTCTCTATGTTGTCTTTAGACATTAATCTGATTACCTTGGTGTAGCTGGCAGAGAAGTGATCTGCTTGAATTGACTATCTCGTTTCGTTTGGCTAATCATATCCACCTTTCAATGAACCATCGCAGACACCTTGTAGGCATTTCAACATGCTGCAAATGCCGTTGGATGGTATGCGGGCACACTATTTGTTCTTAACATATTTTTTTTGTTATGACATAGTTCCTGTTATAGCAAAATGATTAATTACTGCCATGTAAAAAATATAACTGGGTGAAGGTAGGCTGGTTTAAACCATGTTTTCGGTCAGTTGAACCTTTCCGCATCTATCTTTTTCAGATTCATGACATCTGTTTACGTCCTTCATGATCTGCATTTTCTGCACTATGTATAGGCAATAACTCTTTCTCAGTCAAACTCAGGAACGTTGTAGAACAGCGATCGTATTTGCCTTCGCTGCACGAATAATACGAGCTAAATGTCAAGTTAAACAACCATACGGAAAAGAAATTCCTGTACTTCAAAGGTATATTTTCTTTTTATACAGCACAATTTCGTGGTACAAAAATCATCAATGATGTGTCTGCGGTAGAATACTATTCATTTGCATATCCCGTCATGGCATATACACGGGGAAAATTTCACTCGGTTTAGCTTTTGTAGTGCTGCATTTTGTGAATAGCCAATAGTGCCTCGTATAATAAATTCATTTGATGTAAAAGAAAATGAGCATATGCAATAACAACATTGGTGTGTACCTTCGCAATTCTGTTCTTACTGTTGATATTTAAAATTATATGTTATACATTCAATTTCATATATTATATATATATATATATATATATATATATATATATATATATATATTTATATATATATATATATTTATATATATATATATATATATTTATATATATATATATATTTATATATATATTTATATATATATATATATATATATATATATATATATATATATATATATATATATATATATATATATATATATATATATATATATATATATATATATATATATATATATATATATATATATATATATATATATATATATATATGTTTATATATATATATATATAGAGAGAGAGAGAGATTAAGGCATATTTTAAATAAAATGCCATAAGTCGTTTTAACTTCGCAAAAAATAAATTCAATCTTTTATACTTGTAAATGCATTAGAATGTTTTAAATTGTTAATTTTTTTTAAACTGTAATTTCTGCAAAATTATTATCAAACGAAATTTTATGAATGAATTGTTTTAGAGATAGCATTTTATAATTATACTAAATTTACTGTGTTTATTTGTTTATGTTGTAATTACACACTGTTAACGATAAAATCATTATAACTGGCATGAATGTTTCTTAATTTCACACATATCTGAATCCCTTTTCTTTGTTTACTCCATAAATTTTTGAATAGTTAATAACATTATTTATATAGAAAATTAAGAAACAGCAGTTTGGTTATTTTGATACAATTTGGATGAGCTAATATTTTATTTGTATTTGTATTATTTATGAAAATAAAAAAAATGCAGAAGGAATCAAATTTACCATACAAATGGAAAGGTCAAATGAATATCACATGAATGAAAAAAAGTAACAAAACAGAAAAAGGATTGTCTTTTTTAAGTACTATGTTCAAATTAAAACATGAATTATTACAATAATAATTTATTTCGATTAAAACTTTTGCAATTTCATTTTCAGAACTATTCAAAAATTGCCTTTTAAGCTATCATTGATTTTGTTTAAAAAAAGTATGGTGTGATTTTCGTTCTTTCTTTATTTTAATTCGTTTTTATCCCGAAATGCAAAATCGAGTATCAAAATTCTGAAATCTCCTAACGCTTCAGCGATCAGTGTCTCAAGAATTTCCTCCGCGGAAACAAAAGCAGACATGAAGACGTGGTGCTAACAGCATTTTCTTCCATATCTGACACTCTACAGGCCTTCTTCCAGAATTAATACTCTAGCTACTTCGCAATATTTTTGCTTCGCGAATAAAGAGTTTTCGAACAGAAAGCTAAAGAGACTTCAGTTTTAATGAATATTTCAAGAAACAACTTCTGCCTCGCTATCCAGAAAAGCTGCTTACTAAGAGAAGACGGAAGCGATTTCTTCGAAAAATTTTTCCGCCTGTTCAACTCGCATAATGGTATCTGAGTAAAGATTCAGAAATACTTTATTTTTTCCTCTGCGCAAATAAGACTTCTGTGTCTTCTTTTTTTAAAAAACTTCTGACACGATATTTATCATAAGCTTCTACTTTTCACAAATAGGATTCTACTTTAAGTACAACATCAACAACGCGTATCAGCTAGGGGCAAAGTTTTCCGAAAAGTGCTTTAATGCCTGAATAAACTTAAATTCTAATGCAGGCTTTAAGTGAATAAAATCTGAAGATTGATTTTATTTCAATAAACTAATGGGGATGCTATTTGTTATGCTTTTTACACTGATCCTTTATGCATTTTGTTTATTGAAAATCATTCATTATATTTATGGATTCTAAAAGGACAATCTTTTCTCCTAAGGAATTCTAAAACATTTTATTGCAAATTTAAAGGTTTTCCTCGGAGAGAGTCGTGTATACATAACACCCAATAATAGGAGTGTTATTTATATATTCGTTCATTTTAAAAGGCAATAGTTTAAATTTTGCTCGTACATGTGCAGTAAAATTTATCTACAATATAAACAATTTAAATTATTTTTTAAATGCATTATTTCTAATTTTTGAAACCAGAAATTTTTAAAGTTTAAATTTAAATTATTTCATCACATACTCTTGTGTTATTAGCTTATAAACATTGGTTTTTTTCTTTACACTTAAAAATATAATTACCATTTTGCCTTTTATTGCTTAGAATGGTAACAGATGAGCTAGGGAGTAGATATATATACGACACACTGTTCAGCTACTCGAGATCTTTTGGTGAGGAACCTCGTAATTTTCATTCATGTTCAAGTGACGTGGATGGCACCTGAGCTGGCACTTCCTCTCCTAAGTACCATACCAACGAGAGGATGTTTGAGCTCTCGACTGATTGAACTTGCATCTCTCCCCTACACGGCTTGTCTTCAGCGGGACTAGGCTCAAACTCATGACACGTAGACCACCAGATCGTTACCTTGACTACTAGGCAACCCCGGCCACATGGAAACAGATGAAAATCTTTACTAATAAACGAAAAAGTGATTATGTATGATACGCGTAAGTGCGATAAAGTACAAATAGAGGAAAACCCAAACGCGTGAAATTTGGCATGATGAAATTATGTGTAATAATAGTTTGCACCCCAAAAATATTTTTTTTTGAAATTTGGCTTAGATTTTTTTTAAAATGTGATTTTGAAGTGATTTTACATTTTGATATGTCGTCACAAAGTGTCGAATTCATTTCCCAATATCATTCACTTTTCTTTTTTCAGTTTTTTTTTGTGTGGAATTAAATTATTTTTACTACAATTGAATTTGTTTATCATTGTAATTGTTTATTTATTTGTTTTTTGCGGGAGAACTGGCACTGCTTTTAGAATAAATCATAACGAAAAGATTCTCTGAACAGTTGCATTTTAATTTTGAGCAACATGTTCATTTATAGTTTTGAGATGAAATTCATTATAAATTCAACGTATTTTATTTTTTCAGTAATTCGAAGCTATAAAAAAATTACTTTATTTACCTCTTTCAGATAGTTTTTAGCTTTAGTTAATACTAATATTGAAATTTTTTTTTGCTTATACTTTCACAACTTAAGAGATAGTTTTTAATTTTTACACCAATTAATGATGTTAAAATTATTTTTTTTAAATTTTATTTGTAGGCTGAATTGGTTTAAGCTATTTGCATTAGATAATTTTTCACTAAAGTTTAAGTGATATAAGCAATATCTTTAACCTGCTTAAGTTCATCTGAGGAACATTATTTAAAAACCTGTCCTATTTTTCTCTAGTTATTTTTAATGAAATTGATTTAGTATGTATTTTTATTTGTTCTTTTTTATAAAAGCCAAATTTATTTTATATCTATTTAAGGGTTTTTTTTATTTCGAATGAAAATAATTGTCATTTCTATTTCAGTATACGATTTTCTGATTTAATTAATATATAACATAAAAATTCATATAATAATAAAATATATTTTTAATTCTTTCGGTTGACCGTCGGAATTTTATAAAAAAAATCACATAATTGCATGCTGCTTTCAACAGAAATTCCCCACTGACTTCTTCTAGAATTGAAAGAAAAAATGAAATAAAAAATACCTGCTACACCATAAACTTTCAGAGAAATTTTCTTATCTTTCTGATGCAATAGTTGACTGAGAAAATTCATACAAGTGCGAAGAGCAGATAAAACTAGAACTTGAGTTTTGAAAAAAAATGCTGCAGAAAAGAATTGAATTTAAGAATAAAATAATATTTAAAGTTTAATTTTTTTTCAAACAAAAGTAATATGTATTAAAATTTTTTAAAAAAAGTCGAACAAAAAACAGTATTCAAAACTGCAACACTCATGAAATGAGGAACATGGTATAGTTTGGGGGTTTTTGCATATGTTTTTTATATACGTTTTTTTATTTTCTAAATATAATAATGAATTGTATTAGTCAGTGCTTCTCAAACTTCCAGAGTAATCGTAATTTTAATCGTAATTTTCATGGCACTCCCCTCCATACAATAACAAGATATTGAATTCAATAATGTAATTTACTTTTGACGCTAAAACAACAATGCAACTTTAAATATAAACAGTACAAATTATTAAGATAGGTGTTAAATTTTGCATTTAGTTTTGTATATGAAGAACCCATGGGGTAGCTAAAAATTATTAAACTTATCGTTAGCTTAGTATTGATGAATTAATGATCAAATACTTTTTGCAGTACTAATACATTTATAATTATATTATATTATATCAATGCAAATGTGTAGGTTTTGTTATCTCAAAGTGTATTCTGTTTTTAATGCCTTCAGTAAATTAATAATTTTTTTAAATCTTTTATTTTTGACTTTCCGATATGCTCGTGTCTCCTTGATTAGATTATCCCCCCCCACAGGGTGCGTGCCCAACAGTTTGAGAAACGCTGATATAAGTATTTGATTGTAATTAATTTCATAGATAATACTCACATCTTATAGAATGAATTTTCTAGCATTAGCATTCATCAAAATACTAATAAAAAAGCCATCACAACAAATATATTGTTTTAAACATTGAAGAGTTTTATCTTAATCTTCACATGCAACTTAACATTATAGTTAAAATGTAACATGTTACGTAAAAAAGTGCACTTCACTAAAAAGCATTTTCATCAGGATGTTAAGAAAAGTTATTAAAATTAGTTTTAAAGTTTGCTAAATAAAAATTAAAATCATTTTTAATAAAAAGAAAAGTTTAATAAATTCTATGACAATTTGAAAGATTATTTAGCACCATATTTAAGGATGTGTTCAATGTGGGAACTGTAGAATAATTTTTACAAAATTTACAAAACAATTTTAAGCATCCTACGATGTATAAAAAGCATTAATTAAATTAAGAATTCAGCTGCTTACATCTTGGAGATTAACATTGACCCTTGTGTTTAAAGCCGGAGATCACTAAACAGGATGGGAGTTAAATAAATGAGCTTCTTTTTCTTTTGAAGTGAGAGCATGAGTGTCAAAATAAATAGGAAATATTATCAGAAGAAAAAATATATAATCATTTTTAAAGTTTTTTTTTCTATTTTACATTCATAAATGGTCTGGTAAAATTCCATTTTTCAAATCAGATTTACAGAAAACTTAGTTTCATAAAGTTTTTCAAGGAGAATGATGAAGTGCATATAATTTTACAAAATACTAAAACTCAACACACACACACGTATATATACACAACATAATACAAAGTTTTTTCATTCAATTTTCAAAATCAAAATACGGCAAATCTCTCTCTCTCGATGTCTCTTACTTTAAATTTTTAGAACTTGTCTGCAAACATTTTAAAAAATAACATCGTAATGCATATATCCAGATTAAAATGCAGTAAAACACTTTTCAGTCTCTCTCAAATACAATATAATGGTGTATAGTGGAAAACTATACTTATTTTTCTTTCAATGCTTTGACGATTTCTTTGCATTGGATAGCGAAAAAATGAGGCGGCGCAGAAAAGCGCACCCAGCGACTCATATATACTGATTGGCGGAGACAAAAATCTTCGATTTCAACATGGAATCGTGGCATTGTATTACGAGACACTGCATTCCAAGGTGGCAGAATTCCGAACTTAAAACGGTCGCTCAGGGTGACAGTCACAGTGAAAGAAAATGCTTTTCCTAAATAAAGAACTCCACTATGGACGCCGATGGAGTTTGATTACTGGAAATTCCTTTCACGGCTTTGTTCTCGTGGGATTTCCGATGATCACATGCTCCCGACATCCTCTGAGACGCAATAAAAGCACGTAATAAAAATAAGAAAAAATCACCTTTTACTAGAGGCCCCTTTGGCAAAACCTAAAATAAAAAAGATACGGTTAGAACTTCCTCTTTTACCGATTGTCTTCCTCGTCTTTTTCATTTTTTTCTTGCAAACTCTGTATTGTGTGATCATTCATTTCGGGAGGGCTTTGCTGTGGGGTATTTGAAAATGTGACACTTTGTCATATGAGCTCAGCTCTAAAGTACTCCTTACATTGTCTGTGTGATCTAAGTTTTTTTTCTCTATTTCTCTGCTTGTTCAATAATGACTTCTGAAGCTTTGTAATTTTCTTTTGTCTCGAATCCCTCCATCTTTATTTCCTAATTGTAAGTTATTATTACATCGCCTGATTTTTTTTCAGGAAAATGTTTATCGTTTCTAACGATTTTAGAGTTGAAGCAATAACTAATATTATCAGAGATGAAATGAACGACATTATAAATATAAATTTTTACTATTTTTTATATTCATTTGACATAAGTATCCCATTACGGAATTTGAATTTGATACAATAATGGATTTTCAATTATTGTAAACTGTAACGTGTAATATTAAAAAAATTGCGCGAAAATATGAAAATATACTTTTCAAATTAATTTTATAAACTGTCAGGCTTTAAAATTAAAAAAAAAAGTTCCCGGCAAGTGGCGAAAAAGTAAAACCGGCAAGTAAAGGGAAAACAAACATTAAATCCATGCGTAAAAAAGTTGCTTCAAAATGTAAATCAGTAGCATTTAAGCGTAATTGAACGGCGTAGAACGGAGAAACACCATGCCAAACACTGTTTAAAAGGAAAATTAAGCAGCAAGTTTCTTATTTGAAAATTGGTTTTCTAGGCTAGTTATTTGTGAGAAGATAACGCCATTCATGTTATAAGAAGGAAAAATGGCTACCAGCAAGTTTTTCAGAAATGTATAGTGCCAGGATCTTGAATTATCAAAGGAGCGTTTTATCATTCAGTAATACTTCTACCTGCATAGTTTGGAATTTAATGACAGTCTTGAGATTATGGAATCAACGAATTTAAGATTATATTGCACGCCATGTAGAATCTGAAAGGTTTCGCACCCATAGTTTCCTTAAGGACAGACATGTTATCAGGTAAGCCTTACAACCACATCATGGAACTTTGATTAAAAATAGTCGATTCTCTTGTAGCACAATAAGTATTCCCTCAGCGGCGATTGGATACTTATTGGAGCAGCACCGGATGTCACACAGCGACTATTAGCACATCCTTTTTCTACAGCACAGAGACACTTGGTGATAATAATGTGCTCGATGACAAATTTGGATGCAGAAATTGCATCACATCGTCTTTGGCGAATCAAGGCTCTGATGAGAGCTGCATCATGATGAAAGCATCCGTATCTGGAGGTAATAAGCAAAAAGCAAGTAACATGCTTGATTTCGATATCATCAAATAGATATAGCATCTGTTGTGATACGTAGTATGGACAACCATTTGGTTTAAAACAGGAACACATCTTTCTTTCACGTTGTTAGTATTCTAAACATGCATTGCAGACATTTCTCAATTTTTAAGTAGGGAGGAAGTGTCCTATCATCGAGGCCTTAATGACGTCATCCTTTAATAAGATAACGTAAGACCGTGTGATGTCGGTGTTGTTCGGACCTCTCTCGGAACAGAGGATTTTGGACTCTTGTCCTTATCAGAACGTTCTCCAGAATTCTCTTCCACTTAAAATATCAGATCGCATGGGTTACTGATATATTAGAACGCCACCACTCTACTGTCCCTACGATTGAAGAAGTGTCTAAGGGTTTAATGAAGCATCAAATGATTTGCCATCAAATGATTTGCTCGTATTTGTCACCGAAGCCCAGTTGGATTTGAAGCCTTATCGGGTTAAAGCCATTTTTTTGCAAAGGTGGCAGCTGTCTGCATTAATTTTCGACCTTGTAAACTGCCATGCTCCCTAAAAATTTTATATTGTTTATATTGTATACTGCATAATGCAATTGGATAAAGTTTTATTATTTACTTTTCTTGTTATTGCCCTTTTAAGGGCTGACATATTATTATACATTCATAATAATTTCCGACAATAGTGTTTTAAAAAAGTAACGTATTATGTAGTTGGGTTTATTTATTTGTATTTTTATATACGTTAAAATATCTACTATTTTTCTAATTAATAAGTAAAAAAAGGTTTTTGAACGGATTGCTACATAATGTATATTTTTTAATTAATTTTTGGCTAGAACATTTTTAAAATGCCTAGCAAAAAAAAGCAGCATTTTCATTTAAATTCACACCAACATTTATTATTATTAATAATCTCTCAATGACATAAATGATTCCATTGGCGCCAGTTTCATTTTTCACTAGTTCTTATTACCACATTCCGCAGACTCATCTTTTACCATGGCCTATCATTTATAATTCAAAGGTATTTATTTAAGGTAATACCTCGAAAATGAAAATTCCCTAAAAAATTATACAGTCCATTCCGTTTGATAAAGAGGGCTTAAGAAACAACCGTCATTGAGCTTCACCTATGCGAGTAACAATAGCTATAAATATAGATGTATCGATTTCTTTTAGCTTTTGGACAGCCTTATAACGAATATGCCAATTTGACAAATCACCCGAGCATTGTGCGTTACCGAGTAGAATTGATGAGACTGGTTCGCTGCCTTTACCTTTACGGTAAGACGGGGAAGCGAAAAAAGTGCTTTACACATTTAGACGTAAAACGTGACGTATTACATGTAGATAAAGGATTGGGTAAGCTGAGCTATTGGAATTCGCCATTTTTGTCCCTTGCCAATGTGATTCACACTACCTTGAAAATGTTATTTTTTAGTTCAACTGCTTACTCTTTAGATGAAATTTTTCCCCTTGATTTAGGAAATAATACAATTTTTCTTTTTCAATTGCTATTCAAATATTTTTCTGTTCCAAAAATATGTATCTTTATTTATATATATTTATATATATATATATATGAGCATGTTCTTGTCTGTAACAAGAGTATGAGACACATTGATAGAATTAAATTTCTGCAGTGTAATAAAAAAAAGTTATTAAAATAAATTTTGATTAGAAATTTCAAGTTATGTTGGTGAATGTTTAAAAGGCTTCAGGCTGTTTTTGGCTAATGTTAAAGAATAGGACCCAAATTCGGAACATTTTTACATATATAAAAGTAGGCAAACATTAATATTATATTCTGGGTTATTATCCTGTAGGTAATCACTTATTTGATCATACTAATTATTTTTATACGTGTTGACACGTTTCTTTCGTTTATAAGATGTGTTTTGCATTTTTTTCTATACCATAATAATAAATGAGCTATTCCTTACCGTGTTAAAAGAAAAACAAACTAATTACTTATGAAATATTTTGAAATTTTAAAAACACTATATTATAAACAAATGCATGAGTTACAAGGTCACAAATTTGTATGAAAATTGACACATTTTTTTTGTCCGAAAATGTGCTCTGCGTTAAATTCACACTCTTGTGCATGTGGCGAAAACCGCCTTATCGTAATTCTAAAATTACTCAAACAATAGCGTCATATTATTGATTTATGAACTAAAAAATATATATTCCGCTTTGTTGGTTTAATGTTTTTATTTTAATCTACGGTGCAAATATACCATTATGAATCTAAAGGAGTCATTTCAAATATTATTGTGTCATTTTAAGGTTATTTAATTAAATACAGCTTATCGCTGGTATTCTTGGAAAATATTTTATAGTGAAAAGATAGATGTTACTTTACTACTCAATGAGTTCAATCTTGCTAAAAATAACCGAAACGTTTGCAAACCTCACTGGCATGTAAATTACATTTATCAATGTGCAAGAAGTATGCCTGAAAAAAGTACCTATATTTAATATGCTTTTGTATCTTTAATGATGTTTTATATCATTATAAAATGTCCTTTTTATATTTTTGACATCTTCTAAATTGTCTAATTACAAACTTATATTGAATTTTCTCGTTTTGTATGAAATACATCCACCACTTACGTTCACCTTGCGTCTTCATAATTTAACTCTGTTTTCTAATTCTTGCCTTATTATCATATTAATTTGCTAAGTGTTTGGTATGTATACATACACTAATTCACAGACACGCTTATACATGTGGATACTTTTTTTGCCTTTGGTTTAGTACTTTGAGAATTATATGATCAGAATGTGATATGAATTACAATTTAGATAGTTATATTATCAAAAATTCATTTGGAGTGGGCATATATTATACTTCTATATCACCAAAAAATTGCACTTACTTTTTATATCTGTATATATAACTCATATACATACCTATGCAACGCGTATGCATTCATTTTTTCTGTTGTACTGTATATTTTCGAAAGTATGTATATTCCATACACATTTCTGCATAATTTTTACATATCTCTTTTTGAAATATACTTACATAACCAAGTTAAACTGTAACATAGTATTTCCAAAAAATATATTTATTAACTCAGTTTTTAAATACTTTCAAAGCTTTAGGTTCAGGATAATTACTCTTTTTTTAAATGTATTTGATGAAAATATTTCTTCCTTTTATACACTTTTATATAAATTTCGAACTCACAAAAGGACCACTATATCCATCCCCAAATCTATTGAAAAAATTTAAACGATTGATTTAAAAGCCTCGTGTTTAATAGAAAGCATAATAACATGTATGTAAATAACTTTCTAAAATGAAAGATCTGTATAAGAGAATCCAATTTAAATAAAAGACCAATTATTGTGAAAAAAATAATGAAATAAAAAGGTGTTAAGGAAATACGTAAGTAAAGGTACTTTATCTTTCAATTTCAAGTTAGTATTTAGATACAAAGTGATCTTTTCACTGACGTTAATCATTATTTATTAAATTTTCTTTTTTTAAAAGTATCTCGACTTTGATTTACTATGTCATTCTTTGAATTTTTTTAAAGATATTTAAAACTATTACTTAACTATTTTTAAAATTTAAACTACAGTCAAAATTGATGGTCTTCGTAAATTTGAATCAAGATAAAGCGATAAAACTCTACCTAAACAATTTGCTGTGCCAGCGTTACGAACAGTTTTCAGGCCTTCTTTTTTTGATTTTGGGAATGACAAGGCTCTCATCTTCTGAATTAATTTGATTTATCTCAAGAATGCTATTCACTTCGTTTGTATTGATAGAAATTCAAGAATATTTCAGTAATTATATTAATATTTTTAACCTCTCAAAATTCTGATTAACTCTTGAAATAATAAATATTCCTAATTATTATGTAATAAAATAAGTTTTTTTTATTCATCAAATTCTTAGTATGATGTTAAAAATATTTACATGTTCCTCTTAAACAGAAATTGTTATTTTGAATAGAACAACCTTTTTCATTATGTAATGATTACAAAATAAAATCGTTAATATTTATTTATGTATTATCCTTCAACATTCAATAGGTTATTCTATCTTCCTAATCATGTTTATTTTTATGAACAATTTATGTCCTGTTAAGGTTTAGTGTTTCTTAAAGCTTGATGCGATTCTGGAATCCCAAAAGAGTTAACTTATATGGGGGATTACTTTACTTATAAAGATAATTAGACATTTTAGCAATTATAGATAATTTAAACTTTTTCTGAGGTAAAAAAACAAATTTGTTAAATTTATATAATTTCAATTATGTTACTTAAGATAATTATGGATTATATCAACATTCTTCAAAAAAGGAAAAAAAAATCAATGATGAGGCTTGGAATTTGTCTGATAACCATGAATAAATTTAAATTGTAATGAATAAACTTCTTTTTCTGTTGAATTTCTCCTTAAAATTTAATTAGTCTGCGTAAATTGAAATGTTCATCTCTAGGCTTAGAGGGGCTGAGGTATTCACTTGAAGTGAAACACATTGTTTATCTGTTTAGAGGTTTCTTTTTTTTACTGTGGAGCTTACTTTATTGTTTCTTTTTAAGAAGTGAGATTAAGAAGACACAACGTATCATTTCCGAAGAATTACCCCAGAAGTAATTGTAATGAAATATAAACACGCAGTTTATACCTAATGTAAATATAAACAATTTCCCGACTAAGATGAATGAACATGAAGTAAAATCTTTTAATCTTGATTTTTTTTTACCTTTCAATGATTGATAATACGTTTAATCTGAATCAGAATTATTTTCTATGGAAAATTCAAACCTACATAACGGCTTTCTATTTCTTTCGTAATTTGATAAAATGGATGCAGTCTTACAACAAGTTTTATTTACTTTAAATTTACGCTTTGTTTTCATGAAGTTTTATTAATAATGAAAGAGAATATTAAATTTAATCCATATTAAATTACATCTTTTCCAATAAGAGATTTTTCAGAAAGTTCTTTTTATTATAGGTTTGTTGATTAAAATGTGTGACAATATGTTTTATGTGTCGTGATATTTCTAAATTTTAGCCATCATCCAATGGTTTTCTTTCTTTCAAATAAAATAGATGAAAAAAAACGTTTTGGTATCAAAGCCAGTTGACAGTGTATTATAGTAATATATAACTATTAAAGACTTCGATTACAGCTACAATTAAAAAATAAACAATGCACTTAATTCATTCGTTTATTTTGTTTGTTACTTGTAATGTATTGTATTTTTTTCTGAGGCGAAAAATTTTGAAAACACATTGTAATTCAAATTAATCACATTTTTGTTTCATTTTATGGTTTATTTACTTTCTATTTATGTTATATTAATCTACAGTCGAAAATGATAATGCCACTTGTCAGTATCGTTTTATGCCCAATGTTGGGAATTAATTTCATACCTGGTTGCATTTTATAGAAAACTTTATGAGGCAAAAGCAAGAAATACCAATTTGTAAAATAGTTATAATTTTCGGCCTTTAACCTTTGTGTATTCGTAATTGATGCTACAAGTAAATATTTTATTTTCCAAGTAATTTAATTCTTAGTTCGTAATGAAGAATAGTCTAAAATGTTTCTTTAAAGTAAAAGATAAATTAATTCTCACTCACATATAATTTATACTAGTATAAAAAAAATTTTCAATTCATTCTTATTTATTCAACAAATCTGATTTATTAGAATAAAACAATAAAAGAAATAGCTTATTTTTACAAACATTCGTATACAATAGGCCATTAAAAATGGTGTTTGAGAAAGTAAATTAAAATAGAATATTATTTACAGCACATAGGTAGTATAATTGCAGGAGGAAAAGAATAAATGTACGGACACTTTAGTGTACGAAGATGGTGAAATTCAGATGTGAAATCATCACTTTTGGCAGCAATAACAGCTGCATTGTAGCAGGGCAAAGTGTCGAATTGAACGTGGATCAGGAGTGTATTTTCCCCTCCTCTGAATTTACGCCGACATCCCCAATCACAGAGGTGGCCGCGAATAAACGTCCCATTTTCTTCACTACCCATGATCATACGTTTTCAATGGGGGACATATCAAGAGAATGTGCTGAAAAGGAAAATATAAGAGCACCATCTTAAGTGGGAAATATCACGACAGCTTGAACGATAAGCATGCGTGCAATGTATGGTTGAAAAGTATATATAAGTTCAAAAAAGCCACTGAGATAAGGTACAAGCCTGAGAATTTCAGATGCTGAGTTTTTATGATGATGACGAAACCCAGTTAGGTTAGAAATACTTACTTTACTAGGTTCGTCATAATCATGATATTGTTCTCAGAACTAAGGTTGGTCTAATAAATTGACACGGCACTTCTCTTGTGTCTATGATTATCACATAACAACAGATACGCCTGGTTCCTCTGTAGCATAAAAAAAAAAGACGCAGCTCTAGTAATTGCAAGTCGGTGCACTTTTGGTATGGCAGTCGTTTTAGACACAAACCAAGCCCCCGGGTCTTCATGCTTGACCTGGCCATGCAATTTCACAATACCAAAAACAATACGCTTGCCCATCGGTTTCATAAATACATGCCAGTCAACAGATTACAACCTACGTAGTAACAGAAATAAATAATGAGCTAAAAAATAAATGTAAACAGTGTAGGCTACGAATATCTTGCGATGAGATTCAGAAACGTACTGATAGGAGTATTATTTATTCACATAAGGTATACCATGATCTTTACAGAGACAAACAATATTCCACTGCAACTACCGACTTTAAAACCTCAATTTTCCTTTTCATACGGGCTGTAGAATGTGTTATTCCTATGTGAATTATACGAATGCACTGAATTGCTAAAGATTTGTAACACCTAACATGTTTCCTTGAATCTGTTTGACATGTCATGCGCGGTTCATTTATAATACGATAATTTTAACACCCAACGCAGTTTGTATTGAACAACATTTTCACTGTGAAATAAATTATTAAAATAAATTTTCCATGTATCAGTACGAATTATATTGAGGAAAACTATGAAATTTTAAAAAATACTAAGCAAATTCTTAGAGTTCAAAATTATATTGCATAAAAATATATACTCATTAATTATGTACTAAAACTGCTATAAATATAACGTTACGCTAAATAATGTAAGTAAGTTTAAAGGGCAGCACACAACATAATGAAATGATTATAAGAATATATTAGAAAATCCTTACAATTAGGAACTATGATTGGAGAGTTAAACATTTATTTAAGGCACTGTATTAGCGTACTTCTACATTTGTCTACATCATATACTTGTAACAGATATTGATGGTTCATCTAATAGATCCTTTAGAAATTTACTGTATATTTAGTGTGGGGGGGAATTGAATATGTGCACTTATATATATGTATAACACACACACGGATTTTATTCCAAATCCTCAAATTATCGTCATACTTTTCATAGTATAAAATCTTTCGAATTAAATATGGAAAAGCGAGTATAGCGTGAATATTTGAATTGCAAATATCATTTCAGATGTTTTACGTTCTACTTTCCAGCTATTTCAATATGATTATTTTCATTTAAAATAATCTCTTGAACAGTCTGAATTTCTTTCAGGAATTTTCAGCAACTAATTTGGATACTGTTTATTAAAAGTGATTTTGTATTCAAAATCCCTTCTCAGAGTAATTGCATACAAAATTTTTTGTCAGGTGCGTTGACATAATCTTGTAAAGTATTCACATATTTGTAGCCATTTGCATACCATAGTGTAAGAATCATAGTACTAAAGCACTTTATTAAAACATCGGCAACAGATTCTTAAAGCTGTTTTAAAATTATAGCAGTTTGCCACAGTTGGATCTTGTTTTTTTCAAATAAGCTAAAGAATGAGATTTAAAGAACTTTCAATAAACATTCAGCAGAGATTTTGTTTACTTAGATATTAAAGAAAGAATTTCAATAGATGATGTGAAATGATTTAACAAAACAAAAGACTTTTAACAAGATGATGCAAAATTATTGGAAAAATTATTAATAAAAATGAATGTTATATTTCAATTTAAAAAAAAGAAGGGAAATTTCAAGATTACACAATCCATTCTTATTCCGAACGTAGTTACGATGACCCAGTTACAATTGCAATCGGTGGACAAACATGGAAGAAAGAACTATTCCACGCATTCGCAAAGCGCGTGCAGAAACAATCCCATGTGACGAGTATTAATCAACAATTGTACGACGCTGGACAAGAAGGTTACCGTATTCCTTTCTCGGTTTGACAACTTCCTTATCCGCAGAGTGATACCTTTTGTCCGTGACCGCTGGTACAAACTAGCTGGATTTTTCTAATGAGGAACATTCATAATATGAAGATATAGATGTTACAGTTGTCAAGACATTCTTCACCCGAGAGGAAAAAGGGTTAAAGTAATTAATAAAGAGGGCGAAGAGAATAAAGGTGCACGGATTTCGTATAGGAAATGACGATTTTTCATTTTCTGGGGTTACGAAATGGTGTAATATATATGGAAACTTTATTTTTATCTTTCGAAGATTTCTAATTATGTTTTGACTGTAAAATGTTCAAATATTTCATTCAGTATATTTCGGGGAAGGAAAGTGAGGCAAGTTATCTATTTATATACTGAAGAAGTAAGAAAAGTAGTATTTTACAAATTTTTGTATTCAAAATAAGTGAATAAGTTTTGTGACTAATAAATTATTCTCTATTTTGAAAGACACAAACACATTAACTTATCTTGAGATTCGTAGATTATTTTCTTTATCATCTATATTGTTTGATTTTAAATCACAGTGTGTTTTAAAAGTATTAATTAAATATGCCGAAATAATTCTTAAAAATCACAAAAACAATTGGCACCTACTTACAATAATACATCAGAAGAAATATTTATATGCATTTAGGCTTGACTTACTAAAGTTTATACTAATACGAACATTAATTTCAAAGGCTTGCGAATGCCGTAATTTTGATTTAAATTTTCCTTAATTTCAGGGAGTTAGTCTTGATACTTCATACATTTTTAAAATTCTTATAGTTACTATAAGAAAAGTCTTTTACTATATTACTTAATGCATAGCACAATAATCTCTTATCCTATGCTTAAGCTCTCTTATGCTTTGAGTTGGGTAGTTGGATAGGATGTCTTATTAAATGAACAAAGAAAACATTTAAAGGAATTTTTTACAGCAAGAAATTCATAAAAGCATAAATTAAAAGCAACTATATGTAGAAGTTTCTAAAACAAACAAAATCATTTTATTCTTTCACAAATCATATAGTTTAATAAATCATACAAATTAATAAAATACTATCTTAAGTATGAATTATATATATATATATATATATATATATATATATATATATATATATATACATAATATTTGAATGTAAAAAAGAATTAAAAGATGTATAAAATTGTAGGAAAAATGGCTGAAAATATTTTCAATATTTCATTGGTTTAAACTATTTTATATTTTAGCATTGGTAATAATGTAATATTTTCTTAGCTTGTATTATTTAGCAACTAACTAATTTAACAAAATACCGGCGAAACGTTTGATTATTTATTAGGTGTTATAATAATTTCAGAGTATATTATATAATTAAATATCCTATATGTTCCCTCATTATATATAATATATATATATATATATATACATATATATATATATATATATATATATATATATATATATATATATATATATATATATATATATATATATATATATATGATATCTTTCTCTGTCTCAGTAAAATTATATCATAAAATGTCTCATAACTTCATATTTTTTTAGCAAATATTATTCCTTTTTACGTCACAGTTTATTATTATTATATTTCTCTAGGGACCATTGCATTAGAAATTTCTTATTAGTAATATATAAACTTATATATATATATTCAAAATTCAATAATTAATTACTAAAAGATCTAAAGAATCTATTATGTACATATTTTCATTAATATTTCTTTTTTTCTTAATAATAAGTGAATAAATAATTTTTTGTAACCTCCGAAGAAAATGTATTTTAATACTAAATGTATATTTACACGTGATAGATGTTTAAATAATTTAAATCTATTTTATTTGTCAGGAAATTTGTAAAACATTTTAATAAAATGCTTAATATTTAATTTATAATTTATTTATGCATATCGTGCAATAAATTGATATGCGAGTTGTTTGTATTATACCACTAATTAAATTTACATGATGCACAATGAAAACGTTTCTAGAAAATGTATTTTTAAGTATCGAAACATTTGATTAGTTAAAGAAAGATCTAATAATTCTATATAAAATTTATGAATATTTATATTTAGTTTTATTTTTTTCTTAATACATTTATGTTATAATGTAATATGGAATGATTTATGAAATGGATCAATTTAAAAAAAATCTAATTACGATGTATATGAATGCATGAATATATACGTATGGATAGGTTATTAACGTATATTTCTTTACATAAAATGAAGTAATATATACGTACATATATATACTATGTTTGTGTGTTTATTTGCAATACTTGTAAGTACTTATATAAAGAAACACAAGAGGCGTATGTATACCATTATTATTAAATGCATGTATGAACATTGACAAATTATAAAAAAACAGCAATCTTCGAAATTGCTTAGAGCGTCTCTTTTAATGACATGAAATATGGATCTGAGGATGTAACATGTCTGTTAATGAGTTTCTTGATGCAATTTTGCATAATTTAGTTGAGATAAAGCCTACTTTGTCTTACAGTTATTCTTCTTTCAATCATTTACAAAATTTAGATAACAACATACAGAAGTATTAGTGCGTTTCTATTTTGTGAAAAATAAATAAAAAGTAGTAGAGAAAAAAGATAGAAATAATCTTATATGAAGCATGTATCTGAATTTCAGTGTTTCATCACATGCAGCATTCAGTGGTTAAAACTCAGTTGGTTTGATTTACATCTTAAAATGATTGGTAACACTTTCTCGGATGCATTTACATTAATGAAGTTTCGAGAAACAGTGTTAGGTATGAGATTGAACTGGTCCCTGATTGGTGAGTTATAAATGGCTCTATCTTCTTAGTAAAGCTAGGAAGTAAGTTATGAATTATGTCAAAAAATGTAAGATAGCAAACAAAATTGTAACTAAGACCCTGCAGAATGTATATATATATATATATATATATTCACCTTTTCCCATGAAACAACAACTTAAATTCTGATAAACAACTCGTAAAAAAAATAGCATTTTTAGAAATCTTAAAAGGAAATTTTAAGCAATATTTAAAATCCTTTATTTCCTCAAATGTTGTGTAAAAGCATTGCAATGAATATAGACATTTCTACACCATTTAATATTTTTTCCCCGAATTCATTGCTTAAAAAGCAACGAATAAAATATCTGAAATCTGTGTGTGTGTGTGTACGTTATTTTTCGCATCAAATAAAAAACTTGATTTTTTCAAGAAAAGGATATTTTTATTTACGTTTATCTATTATTATTATTATTTTCTTCATTTCTGACAGTGAAATTCTTGTTTTCCTTTAAATTTGCAATTTCAATGATTTCAAAAGTAAGTATTTGTGCGCTTTATATCACGAAAATAAAAGAAACAAAATATGAAGAAATAATTTAATCTTACTAACCTATATTACATTGATATTGTAAAAATACAATCATGAAAATGTAATTCATTCTTTGAATGTTTTGATGCTTTGAAGAAAATGAATAATCATTATGCTTGAAAAAAGTTCTGAAAACTCATATTATATTTTGTCATTCCGAGCATTTTTTACATTTAAAAACTTTTTTGTAATTACGATATGTATAAATTTAATTTAACTTACAATTTTGATTATTTTAACAAGAAAAAGAAACTTCATAATTTTTGTGAGATGCGAAAAGGTATTACTTTTAAATTGTTAGACAAAAATATTCAGTAATTCAATTTTATACTTGCATTATTTAGTTTCTCTATATAAATTGTTTTAAAAAAATTAAGAATACTGAATTATTTTTATCATTCTAACTCCAACTAAAATCATTATAAAGATCTGTAAAAGATCGAGATCTTTGTAATTGGAAACTGATATTCTTTTACCTGAAGGTAGAATTGCAAATATTTTTCAATTTGGGATCCATTTAAATGTATGTTAATAATCAAATTACAAAGCTTGTGATTATCACTGGAAATTGTACTTTATTAATATTGCTTCATTAAAAAATGTTTTCTTTGTGCATAATGTAATTTATGAAATTATATAAAGTACTGAATTAAATTTATGATTACGTTGAGTAAGGCCCGAGATAATTCTGTCAAAATATATATTTCAGTGAATATTTATAAATAATGGTGTCTACCGTATTAATATAAAAGGCTTTGTGAAATTTATTATATTTTGAATAACTCTTTAGTTATCTGAATAAACAATTATTATAGTTTGGTTTATCAGTATAATGAATATTTATAGCCCATTTTGAAATTATAATGCTATTCAAAGGTAATATTCTCTTTCTCCTTATAATGCTATTCAAAGGTAATAGAATTCAATAGTTTGGATTCTAAAGACAGGCAGTTATTTATTGGTGTAAATATGATGGATTGCGTATAACAAATTCTCTTTCTCCTTGTTGTAAAACTTCTAAAATATCTTCTTCTCTAATGAGGTTGCGCATAGGTATGTAACCTTTGCAGATCTAGTACATTCTTTTTCCGGAGCTGGTATCACATTTTAGCGCAGTTCCATATAGACAGATACCAATTACCACTATTAATTTTGCCGTCTTGTTACCAACAGAGGGAGGCATCTGTGCTCTGGCAATGCGAAACCGAGCACCCGAGCCAAACAGGCACTCAAGGGATTTTTTACATGTCGCATAAACATTCGATACAATAATTTTTTGAAAGTGTTATTTCGAATAACATTTTTTAATTATTTGACTCTTTCTTGAAGATGAGGTATTATTTTTGATGTACACAACACGTATAATAAGTAATTTCCAGCTTTTATAGATATTAAAGTTTTGATTGTTAGAACTATGTTTCGACCGTTTAAAGCAAAATTTTAAATAATTTGTGGGACATGATGAACTTTAAGGAAAATTGTATTTTTGAGTTTCTTAGAAATAAAAAGATTGATTGTTAAAAATAATTTTGCCCCCTAAGAATTTACTTTATATATAAATGCGACGATTAAAACTATTTTAATCTTAATTTCCTGTGATATAAATAGGATATAAAAAAATTCGAATGCCTATTTTTATACTTTATAGCTGTTTTAAACATTTATATAACTTTTTTAAACAACACTTCACTAAATTTACTGGATTTTCAATCTCTTATTTTTCGATTTAGCACTAAAAATTATACTTTGAAAAGTCGTATTTTTTAAAAAGCATTTTGAAGTATTTAGTTTCAACAACAAAGTGATAAACAATTTTAATGCTTGATTCAGAAGTTTCACGTGTGTAGGGTCTGTTTATATGCATTTATGTATAAGAGAAATCGAAAGAAGATGAACCAATTTTAGATTCCAATTTTTCGGATAATTCTTTAAAAGAAATAAAATAAATAGTACACATTGCATCCGATTTATATGGAAGAAAATATTTCTAAGATTACTCTTATCTCAAGAAACTAGAACTTGGCTGCTGAATTTATTGATTTAAGTAAATTTTTAATCTATAAAGTAGATCAATTCAAAGAATCTATTTTGATACATTGTGCAAGAATTATTCTTTGATATGAACGAATATTTTTATAAATTTCCCTCTCATCCATCTGTATTATACAATATTTGACAATGTAATGGATGATCCAATGTTGAGTTTCATATTTTGTTTTCATGGAAAATAAATAGTCTACTCTTCCTACATTATAAAAATTATGAAATGTAAAATTAATAATTTAAATACGTTTTTTTTCTTTTTTTAAAGTTTTACTAAATAGATATGCGTAATGAAAGGAAAAAATAATTTTAAACAACTGAAAGAGAGTTATGATTTATTAATAGAGAGAAAGAAAGAGAGAGAGAGGCACACGTAGTTTTTATATCAATCATGGGTAAACTTTCAGCAATTCAAAGTATAACATGCGATATATTGTTCTATCTTTAGTAATATATTAATTTTTTTAGAAATAAATGTGTTCTTTGGTTTGAATATTTGATAAATATTTCTCTTTTAACAGCAATTCCAAAATGAAGAACGTAATATATATTTTACAACACATTTACTTTAATAAAGATTTATAACGAAGATTTTCATATTCAGGGACTTTACTTTAATTTACCTCCAAAATATAAATAAGAAAATTACAGTTTGTTACGCATATCAGTCAATACTATTTACTTTCTAAAATTAATCATCTTTTAAATTAAAAAAAAAATGTTTACGTCTTTGCACTTTTTAAGTAAACCGTGATTGTGAAAAAGCATATATAATTGGATAGTTTTTGATATTTAGTATCAGTTGAATTAAAATGTTTTTTTGCGAATATTATTACAAGAAAAAATTAACTGCAATTTTTGGTAAAAAATGATAAAAGACTGACTTATTTTTTAAACAATCTCCTTTCATGAAAAATACATCATATCTATGGTAATACATTCATTGCCATAAAAATTTGCGCATCAAGAAAATGTCGTCAAAATAAAACAAAATTTTACTTATGTAAGTACTACTTTGATATAAGTAAGTGATTAGAGAATCAAAGAAAAAGGATACTTTTCTGCAGAAAAAAGCACAAGTGAACGGAGTTTTAGTACTCTGTTGGACCTCCTTTAACGCGAGTGCACGATGCGATACGAGTAAGCATTGAGGCATAAGAGCTCCGCTTGATGTACTGAGACATCTCGTTTTCCACAGTTGCCGTAAACGCTCCTCTTGTTCGAACAAACTCGTAGACTGTCCAACTTGCCCTCCCAAATGATCCTGATGTGCTTGATTGGTGACAAATCTGGGGATCGAGCAGGCCATGGAAGGGTGGTAATGAGATGGAAGCAGTCTTGTGACATCCTTGATGCGTCTGGCCGAGCATTTTCTTGTTGAAAAATGGCTCTTTTCCATGAGTGACAATACATTTGGCTGAATAATATCATGGACGTTCCGCTGGGCTGTCGTTGTGCCATGGATCAATATTAAAAGTGACAGTGTATTCAAAGCAATGGCACTCTATGCCATTACACTAGCGGTGGGAGCGATGTGTCACTGTAAAGCAAAGGCAGGATTAAGGCGTTCACCACGGGACCTCTACACGCGAACATGATTGTCATCAATGCTCAAATTGACTCTAGATTCGTCGCTGAAGAAGACGTGGTTCCATGTCATTGCCAGCCAATCCCGTCATGCGTGTCACCACTCCAAACGGGGGCTTCGGTGGGTAGTGTCATTGGCAGCACATGTAATGCGTGCCACGATACCATATGACTTTCATCCAGGAACCTTGCGTTAGTTCGGTAAGAAACAGGTCCCGTGGGCAAGATATGACTTGTGACTGGACAGAAGCGAAGGAGGCAGTTGGCTCTTCGCGTGAGTGTCGTATGATGTAACGGCCTTCTCGACGACTGGTCTGTCGAGGGCATCCTGAGCCTGATCGCCATGTAAATGACGTATCTTCTATCCACTGGTTCCAACACCTCGTCACTGTCAAATCAGAATTGCCTACATGACGAGGTACTCACAGTGGTTACCATTCAGCTTCCGTCATCACGATGATTCTTCCCTCCTCTTGAACTCTGACAGCTGTTAATATTATCTTTGATGGCGGCGTAACTGCATGTCTACCTCAGAGTTTGTAAAGGATTAAGTTCACTGGAACAAGCTCTACTTATCTGTTTTATACTCCAAGTGTGCCTGACTAGTGCTAAAAAGTCAATTTTGATGAAAGTGACGAACTATTTTTTACTTCAAATTTTTATATAGTTAAATTATCTCCTTTCTAAAAATACCTTACTTGTGTTTGTACCTCTATTATTTATGAAGTTATAGCAGTGTTTTGTTTCAAGACAGGGCAGCAAAAACGAACCGGAAGATAAATATCAAAACCCGAAGTGTGTTTACATTTTAATACGTTTTTACCCTTTTTTGGTGTTTCATCGAATTTATTTAAAAATATTAATCTGGATAAGATAATTAGAGAACATGGCGATATTTAAAAAATCGTTTATTAGTTTTTAGTAAAATTGGGCAAATAAATTCGTTCAATTGTTGTCATTTTTCAATTTTCTTATGCCATTGCTTCTCAATATTTTGTTTCATATTTAACTTTATTTTTCTTTTTTATATATTTGATAGAAAACTGTCTTTTTAAAGACAAAATATTTATTAGTTATGCCTAAAGCAAGATCTGAGACGTCTAAAATGCTCCTATTTAATGGAATTTGATTTATCATTGGTGCTAGCAGCAGTAATAAGAATGTTGACACGGCTAGTAACAAAAAGTTGATATATATCTATAAATGTTTCGAAATGTACTCAGAAAGCCTTTTTCAGTTACATTTTATGGAGTATTTTACTTAATCATACAATTACTAAACTTGAAACATTTCGCTTAGGTGCATTATTAATGTTAATTCCTTTTAATTTGTGATATACTCGTTTATATTTTCATATATTAATTAAAAATACAAATAAACTTCTTCCTAGGATCTTGTACACGGATTTGTAAAATTTGATCTGGAATTCATTTGAACTACTACGAGACACCCCTTAAAAATTAGAAATATTAATGCATATGAAATAAAATTACTAATGATGATAAAAAGTAAAGTGTATTCAAATGGCGGATTTAAAAGTTGTTCTTCATATGCTTTTTATTATAATTTCTTATTAACCATTTTGATAAGCAATTTTTTTTTAAATAGGAATTTTCGCGCGCGCGCGTGAATATTTAGTGATAAAATACTACATACCAATATATTTCATATTACATATTTTTTAAGCTCTAAGATACTTAATGGAAATGTGTATACCTGTTTTTCTATATAAAAATTATTGTTTTTAATATAACAAAGCTTTTCTAGTGGGCTTTTTAAGTATTTAATTTGTATTTAAAAAGAGACGACAACGAAGTGTATTTAGACGTTAAGAAAAGCTCTTTTTTGACTCTATAAAGTTGCTAACAAAATTAAAAAAAGAATTTGAAACAAATGTATAATACTGATATGTGCTTATAAAAAATTTATTCTTTTGATATAAAGAGGTTTTATATTGTTTTAACTGCATAATTTTTTAAGATTTTGATTTTAAATATTTAAATGCGTTTTTCTCCGAAACATATTTTCACATATTTTATCTCATGGCAAACATGATTTCTAAAAAGCTCTTGAGATAATTACCAGAAATTTTTCATTATTGTTTGTTATTATAATATACATGTTGTGTACTATAGATTAAGAAAAAACAAAACATTTACCTTTTTTATGATTGTTTATTTTGTGATAATTGCAAAACTTTTGAAAAATTTCAATTTTGTGCACTTTTTGATATTTAATTTTGTGATAAATTGAAATTACTCAAAGATGATACACCAATGCATAGGTAACAATTTTCTGAATAAATTTTAAGAGCATTTTTTACTTTATGCTTTAGAATTTATTTTACATCGTTTGCCGTGATGTGCAAAAATGCCTAAGTTTAATCTAAAATTGTCGATTTTCTTTTGAAAATATATTGAAATTTTTTTTATAGATTTTCAGTTATAACTAAACAAAAAATGAGTTTAAAGATGAATTTTTAGCAGCATTTCAAAAAAAATATTCCCGCAACTAGTCAGGCACCTTAAACACCCTCTATTGGCATTACGCAATGCACAATCCCGCTGCGCGTTTCTCATCAGTTGCATATCTGCCCGACATGTACCTTTAGGCCAAGTTTCGTTACGATCCCACAATTATTTCTTAGTGCGCAAGTTTTTATGGCAATGAGTGTATTTTGCCTACATATAGCTAAAACTTCTATGAATGTGAGTTGTACTAAAATTATTGAAATATTTAATTTAGAAGTGGATTTACTCATACTTTATTTTATCAAAGTAGAGACACTTGAACAAAAAAAGACATTATTATTTTAAATGATCGTAACTCTAAAAAGAGAGTATGTGATTTCTTTAAAATTTTTAATTTAACTCTAGTATAGAAGTTCTATCAATATATAGGAAAAGATTATTATCAGTGATAATATGAGAGCAATATGATTTAAAATGTCCCATGCCTTCTTACTTTTTTTTCCATAAAACACTTTATTTATATAACTTCAATTGTAACAATATTCTTAAAAAAGTTTTATATGTTTTTCTAGTACAACGGACACTAAATATGATAAAAATATTCATTTATGCACTGTTTCAAAATCAAGGTTCCGAAAATTGTCAATCACCTTAACCCTTTAGCGGGCAGTCGCTAATACGTCTAGCCCAGTGTTTCTCAAAGTGTGGGGCACGCCTCCTGGGGGGGGCGATGACCCTAAAAGGGGGCACGAGCATACCGAAAATTTCAAGATTTTATTTTAAAAAAAAATAAACCGGAAAGAGAAGTAGAACAAAATACTTTCTTCCATAATAGAAAAAATACACAACAACACTGATATAATTTATGTTTGCCATCTGGCGTTTTTCCGTCATCAAATAGCTGTGTTAGATCCCAAAACCAAATTAAAGAAAAAAAAACATTTTGTTTAATTTGTTGTATTTCCTCAATGAGAGATTTTTTTTCATTACGTTTTAACATAAAATATTACTCGTTAACAGTAAAACGAAACGCAGAAAATTCGAAGAAGATAAACAATTTATCACTGTAATTATTATTGAAATACTGTAAGTTGTAAAAAAAGAACAGGAAGACATTATTCACTTTTCAGCCAGGCTGCATAATACATTTGTTAATCATTCGATTGACCTTCAAACTTACTGGTATGGTTATTTAGATCATTCGTATTTTTTTCTGAATACACTTTTAAACCGGGAGCGGTGGCGCGGGACATCTGTGATCTCTATTGAGGGAAGTTGGAACTGATCAAACAAAAGAAAAACCTGCTGAAAAAATACATATTATTCATGATTGAGAAATGCCATGAACATGAAACGAAAGGAAAATTTTCAAATGCTTCCTAAAGAAATCCATCAACCTAAAATATGAAGCCATAAGTGTACCACAAGGTTCAGTTCACTTTGTCAAAAGATACAAGAAAGAAAAAGTTCCACTTGCTATTTGTTGATTACCAAAGGAGTCACGAGTTCGAGCCCAGTACCGCTAATGATCCGGCGTGCTTGGGGGAAGTTCACGTTAAATTTATCGAGAGCTCAAACGTCCTCTTGTGGAGTGGCGTGGTAGTTAAAAGAGGCCAGCTCAAGTATCGTCCTCGTCAACCAAAGTTCAAAATTACGAGGTCCGTCTCTAAAGCCCTCGTGTAGCTGAACAGTGCGACGTTAATATACACTCACTCGATCATGAAAGCTCATTAAATCTACAGTAACTTGGAAAAAATATGACAGCTTTGCCAGAAAATAACATTAATCACAGTGTCTCTGATTTGCGTCCTTTATTAAGGTCTTGAACTTTTGAATCATTTTAGTTTAGTGTTTTATTGGATTTTTTCTCAAATAATCAAAGAAAAATTGCATAGTCCTTGAAGCCGGTAAGTATACTTTATCTTAATTAAATTATTCACTGGATTTCCGATTTTTATCGTGTACAGTAAAAATAATTATAAACAAATGATTGGGGTGACTGAGTCCCCCCGCAGTACCATTAGCGTTAGTATCGAGTGCACGCCTGCTCCTGGGTTAAAACATTTTGAAGTCATTTCGCTTTAAATATTAAAAAGTAACGCAATTATTCTTCATCGGAATTTTATATTCTTTTTCATTATTTAACATTAATTCTAAATGCTAATTCTGTGAGGCTTAAAATTACAGTTCTTTTAAACAATTATTTACAATTATACCATTTATCTAAAAAAATCATTTTACATTTTTGTATACAATGTCCTTCACGCAGTTTTACTCTCCTTACGGTTCAGCTATTATATCAATAATGATGTTTTATTTTTTAAAAAAAATGAACTCAGTCGAAGAGCTGGTGCTTCAGCCAGTATACGTTTAATCTATCAGTACTGAAGAAGGTATTTTATAAATAATTTCTTAATACTAAACTAAGAACAATTTTGATAATTATTATGGACTTTCATGGGCTTGTCTTGTAGAGCAAAGTTTTTCAAAGGAAGGTTTAATATCAGAAATTAACACTCTGAGTCTATTTTTCTATATTTAGCTGAGATCTATATTTTGTCTTCAAACCAGCCACTGCAGAAAATTTCGGTTTAACAAAGGTAGGATGTTGAAAATGGTAATAGTAATGGCGGAGTGCTTTTGTTTTCAGTACAGAAACTTTCATCATCTACCTTTACCCAAAATTCAAAGACCGATTTATTACAAAATTGCCTTTTAAGTTTTCACTGAATGTGAAATGTATGAAGATTTCTTCTTCGGAAGTTGAGAGTCCTTCTGGAGTATCTTTAAATATATCCCTAATCCACTCGTAACTTGCTACCAAGTTGTACTCATCCAGAAGATACTTTTTAAAATTCTTTGCCAACATAGTTAAACGATTTTACATGGTTTTAGAAACAACTTTCTCATGTTGTTCTTCAGATTTGTAAGTTTTGACACATAACCAGCTGGTGCTTTTTTTCCTATTATTTACTTCATTGGTGATAAATCAGAAATTTAAGTATTTTTGAGAATATTTATTGCCTTGATTTAACATTCGGAACCATGCTCGTCTGTGTACTTGTTGATCCTTCATTATCGTGGAATGTTTGCTTACGACTTAAATATGCATGTATGATTTTGTTTTATTCTACTGCCGTAAATACTTAATTACCGTGATTTACAATTAACGTGTAAATTTAAAAAAACGTACATTGACAAGCTAGATTCGGTAGCTATAGAAGTATCGAATCGACCAAAGCTGACTGGAATTGTACAAGGTTTTACATGTTTTGCGTAGACGTCCGATATGTGACCCAGACTATTGCAAACGTACCCTATAATGCCAAATGTGATGGATATGATAGCGAGCAACATAGACTATACTATTTTTCTAATGACATTTCTACTTTGAGAAACGAATGCTGAAGGAGAAATAAATCATTAATTAAATATATCATTTTTCGATCTGTTCCAATTTAAAAATTAGAGAAAGAAAAATTAACTAATAATAAAGTAATATATATTTTAAATAATTTTCTTAAAATATATATTACTTAAAAGTTACATATACAAAATTTAATACACTTATCGTATTAATTTGTACGGTTTATAATTAAGATCGCATTGTAACTTTAGCGTCTCTCTCTCAAAGTGCATTTTATTGCAATAAATATATTATTGTTGTAGGGGGGGCGTGACAAAAATTATGATTGAAAATTGGGTCGCCAGTATTGAAAGTTTGAGAAACACTGGTCTAGCCAAATATTAAAATTTTTTTCTCAAAGCAGGTGTTGGATATTTAGTCTATCTAGATGCGTTAATTGAAGCTAAAACGCATAAAACTTAATACGGATGGCAGCACGATATCTGTTTTCTGCATTTCATTTCTTCTGATGGGTAGTTAAAAACAGTTTTTCTCGGTGCAAATCTACAAATTGTATTTTTATTTTTATAAATAAAATTTCTGGTACTTGAAAAAAATTTCGACTTGTCTTAAGTATACTTTTCTCACATCTGAATGCATTAAGCAATTGTACCATTAAAAATAAGGTTTTAGTTAGGGTTTTGGAAATCTTTAATATATGGATAGAGGCTTTATCCACTGCCCACCTAGAACAGAAAAAGGACCTAGAAACTTTCGCTTTTCCTGTACTGGAGAGAGAGAGAGAGCATTTAGGATCTCGTGAAAATGTTGGGGGTGCGAAATATAAACAAACTTTGTTTACAATATGTGGTACAAGATTCTCGGGTTCGAAAATCTTTCATTACAGCTTTCCTGTTTGGACAAAAACCTTTACATATTATTAAGCTCCACAGTAAGTAGCTCATCAAATTTGAGAAATAACTAATTTAAATTCTCAAAAATATTACTTTAATTCTAACTTTTCATACTAAAATGAAATAAAATATAAAATGTGGATATACACCACACACACATGTTCAATGTATATTCTAAGTATTCTATATATTTTCTAAGTATATATATATATATATATATATATATATATATATATTTATATATAATATATATATATATATATAATATATTCTTATGTTGTACAATTATTCTATTATTGTTAAATTACACTTATACTTTGTATTTACTTTATTATTATTTTGTTATTGAAATAGTCATTACATAAATGTTAATTTTTCATAAAAAAAGTTTATTGTAATATGATTCATTATTTCTGTCCTGAAAAGTAAATTAAAGGTCCTAAATGCGCAGTGACAATAACGTCTAGCCACCACCCAAGAAAAAAACCTACGACTAGATATTTTTTGTGACTAAATAATGTTATTAGAGGATGATAATATTACATTTATTAAGTACTTTATCACGGAAAATTATATTTTAGCTGTGTGCCCGTTAAAGGGTTAACTGATTAACCAAAAAGAGTCTTTTACTTTCTTAAGTAACTAAGGATAATATAGCCCACAGAAATCTTAGTATTTAGATATGCAGAAAGTTTATCTTTATTTTTAAAGTATATTTTTAATTTTTTATATCCTTGCTTCATTTTAACTCAAACATATGATTTAAACACAGTGTGTTTCATTAAAACTATTACAACTAAAATTTAATTTCCAAAAAAATTCAATCTTACACTTCGGTTAAAAGTACGATAACAGGGTCAGTCATTAACTCAAAATATCGGATTCACTTCAAATCTTTTACATCAACCTTAGTCAATAGTTTATGACGCTAATATCCTATCTCCTTATCATTTGACAATAAAGGATAAATCAATGTGTTTCCTGTTTAGAGATAATCAAAGTCCGTATTCTGAAGCCGAGTACCGATAACCATGCATCTTTCTCGATCAGTTAATAGAGGGGCTGCAGTTTTGTGATTTCGTCGTCCATCGGTAAATCGATCGGTTGACGCTCGAAAGTAATTTATGAACGTATTGTTAATGTGAAGAGATAATTAAAATATGGACATGTGTGTGTTCATCAATTTCCTTAACATGCGTGAGGTGTGGCTCGAATTTAAAAATGAGGAAATAAACAATCAAGTTAGGATTTTATAAACACTGGAAATGACGGAGTTTCCGTAATGAATTGATTTTAAGTAGATCAAGGAATTTCGTAAAAATATTTATGGTTTCATTAAATAATAGTTCTCAATTATTATTTGCGTGACTTTGATAAAATGAATATAATATTAATTAAAAGCCATCTTATGCAGTAAAATTACGTGAAGGAATTTGATCTGATTTTTAAACGACGTACTCTAAAGCACTCGAAAGCAACAAAAAAGTTTATTGGCACGGAACCTCTTCATATTGAACCTTGGTAAAGTGATAGGAACAGACACACTGAAACTGGCATCTTAATCTATTATTTTTCACAGCACACCAACTTGATTCTGAGCTTCGACAGATTTAACATGCATCAGCCCCTCTACATAGCGGGTTTTCAACAGCACCCCCATGACTCGTCAACACTGGCTACGAGCTCCAACCTTGACCACTCAGCTATCACGGCCCCTTGATAAAGAGTTTATCTGAATAACCGATACCAAGACCTGATGTAATCTTTTCTTATTAAAAAAAATCTAATGATAACTGTAATAACACCAAATCATTGGTGTACAATTTTGTTGTACACAGGGAATCCTCTTGTAACATGACAGGTAGTTTCTTAGAACATTCTTTGTTGTGTGTGAAACGATGTTATATGAGACCCAGAACCAGTGCAAAATGGTGGGTTACGTTCCAAAAACTTATTAAATACGTGCTTTGAATTCCAAATAAGCAACTAAATTTTTATTAAAAATATAAATGTATGTACATAAAACGAAAAAGTAACAATACATATATATTTTTTCTATTAAAGAAATTTTAATTTAATAAATTTCATCCTTATTACTGTCATAAGAGAACGCCTTTTTCATTTAAAATATATCACCTTCACTTTTACAACTTTGCTCTAATTCAGATTTTTGCATCTTCTATTAAAATATTTGTAACTTTAGTTTGGTTGCTTGCCTTTACAAGGTTTTGGAGATTTAACGGTTTAGAGAAAGACAATTTTGTGCAGCTTCCTTTTGAATTTCGACTTCTTTCAGTTGAAGGATTTGAATTCAAGTAAATTAATTCAATTCCCAGCTAAATTTGGGTTATATTAATATTTTTTTTGTTAAATTTCTAACTTCACAATCAACTTATTTCTATTTTCCTCAGAATCATTTGGATAACAATTGTGGAGTTATTCCTGCCCAATCTGCTTTCGCAATTTCTTTTTCCTCCAATACATTTTGAACATCTTATTTAGTAGCTATATTCGCAAAATTATTGTCTTTAATCGATAGCAAGCTCTAGTATCTTTCAAATACTATTTTCAGAAGATTCAATCAAGTTTCTTACTGGCGTTGGTTACATCTTCTTCCAATATACATTTGTAGTTGATTTTATTAATTATTTTGCCGATTGATACGATGTCGATAAAAGATTTAATTGAAACTACTTATCATTTTTCATTACTTCATTTGAATCAAAATTGTTTAAAATTCCTTGAAATAATCTCGTTTTATGCCTTACATTTCTAAGGTATAAAAATACCATGAACGAGATAAATACATGATAGCCCCCTCCCCTGGGGTATCACCTGTTTATTCACGCGACCTAGATTTGTAGGAATAAATAATTGACCACTCGAAATATCCATGATAAATCTAATTTATTATCGTCTCAATATATATTTATCAATGCAACACATGTCTTACTAGGAAAATGAGATCAGGAATGATACGTTAAAAGTTAAAGTTACGTTACTAGTTAAAGTAGTGCCTGAAATCCTACTCTCTCTCTCTCTTTATGATAAATTAACTTCCGAATCTTTATCTACAGTAGATTCCTTAACAAGATAGAGTCCATTCTATGATTAAACTTTAATAATCAATCTCTTACCGATATCACACGACGATCAGCAACAAAGCTTTATGTCTCCCTCTTGTATCCATTCTTCTAATATTAATCTTCTATATATATTATTATCTGACTTGATTCAGCGTCTGTTCAACTTTCCGGCTTTTACCCGACTTCTATATGACTCATATATATCTCCTATATGACTAACTTACGAACGCTAAAGCTCCAATATATATTCATTCACTAATCTGCATATTACGTTTTCTTCTTGAGAAGGTTGGATTGAAATGCCATTTTGGCCCCAAAGATTCCCCTAGAGGATTAGTTAGAAGCCGCGATAAAGCTCCGTCACAAATAGAATACCTTGTTTGTATCAATAAGAATGACTCAACTGTAACATTGAGATGAATTACATTCTGTGGGAGAATTTTGGAGCATTATCTAGTACTAATAATAGCATGAAGCAGTATTTTTTTTGCCTAAAGTATTTTCTAGGATGAAACCATGTTGCCGTTCTATACGCATGTTTTCATAATTTTTCAATCATGTAAGAGCGAAACTGTTCCACAGAAAATTGAGTTACAGGAAGAATACTTGTACTTAATTTTATTTAAACTCAAAGATAATTTTCAAATGTGACTTTGATGACGAGTCGTAAGTCAGACTTAAAGAATGCATTCGGTGAAAAGTTTGAGAACTACACAATAGTTGGTGTTTTTTTTCTAAATTCTTTTCTTATGATTAAATATCCATAATGGAAGTTGTTTACATTCCTAAAGATTGATTAGAAACCTAACTACTACAATTAACAGTTGTTGTAATAGAACTTGACTAAAAGTTCTCGAAGAAGCAACCTTGATAAAGTAACTTACTGATTTCTTAAGATATCTGTTTTCAAGCCCAACAGACATTAAATCTAAGGTCATTTGTTCAGATTTAATAGGAGATTGCCCTCCTTTTCTTTATGATACATTTAAAAGATTGGATTTGTTCAACTGTACGTAAAATGATTAATTTTTTTGAAAAATGAGTCTATTATATATTTTTTAAAATTTTGGAGAAAACAAAATTTTGTATGAAACTAAAATATTGGTGCTAAACGAATTATTAATATGTAATTGTTTATCTGAATTTTCAGCGAATAAACTTATTGGAAATCATTACAATTTTTGAATTAATAGGACTTTAAAATTTTTTTTCTGTGTTCCTTTTCGCTAACGAAGTTTCAGCATATGAGGTAATACATTCCTTATGAATAAAAATTAATGGAAATTTAAAACAATTAGACATATATGTATAAAATATATTTCAAATTCTTGAAATATTGATAAATATGTAGGTAAAAATATTTAAGTAATTTTTATACTCAAGTTACAACTAATTTGCGAATTTAATTATCTCATAAAAATATAACTGGAGCAAAAAATCTCACTTTTTAAAATTTCTAAAAATCATACTGTTAAATAACGAGAATTGAAATTTTTTAAGCACTGAATAGATATATTTCATTGGAACTTACAGAAAATGCTATGCAACTAAAAAGTTAAATAACGCTGAAAAATATTTTTTTTCTTTTGAAAAACAAAGCTATTAGTATATGAAACTAAATTTTTTAAGTATATTTTACAGACTTAACATATTGAATGAAATAAGGTGGTTGGTTAACATTTTCAAGCGTATGAAAAATTCAAAGCAGAATTTCCTTTCACACTTTCTTCAAAACATTTATACAAAGAGTTAAAAACATCGATTCAAGAGTAATTGTTATTAAAATTCCTAACTTTTTTCCTGACATTTTGATCGCAATGTTCATTAAACAAAACTGTGTTAATTTATGTTAAAAATATTGAAACTAGTTGCAATACATTCACATGCGTTTTGAGTAATGGCAATTATGCAAAAAATGATTTTTAAAAATGTGATCTTTAAGGAAAAATATATTTTCTAACAATAAATGCTGCACCATGTATAAGAAAGGTTAAACTTCAATGAATTTAGTGTTTGAATGCTAAAAGTATGCAATTTAACTGATTAATACGATTGATACAAGCAATAAGTATATTTCCTAATATCTATTATTTTACTCCTGATATTATTTAATCTGAATAAAAATATAACAGTAATGTTTTTTTTCTAAAGATTTATGAATTCAAGATTTAAATGGCTTTCTGATTTTTAGCTAGGGAGATAATATATTTGTTTATAAGAAATATTAAAATGTATTTTTTCCCTAAAAAAAGCCTAAACAAATGTATAATAGTCAACTTTTATATGAATTAAACCCTAAGAAGATAGTGTGGTCATTTATATAGTATTCTTCCATTATTTTCTGTGTGAAAAAATCATATAAATAAATTGAATATGCAATACAAATAGCACTCTGAAACGTAATTCTGAGCAATGAATAATACTTTTGTAAAATTTAGATTTGAAAATTTGAGGTAAATAAATTTTAATACAATTTATAATTGGTTCTATATTTATTATTAACAAAAGCTCGATTTTTTTATCATATTCAAATAACATCAAAGGGAATAAAATTTCTCATATTCATAATTTATCATCATATTAAATATCTTTCCTTATTTTATTTTAATGGAATTTCATGTTTTTTTTTCGTGCAAAAACTTCTTTCAGCATTTTTTTTCTAATAGGATTTTAGAATTTAATAAGCAAACGTTTCTTTCCTTTATTTTTATCCTTTTTTTAGCAAGCTGAATGATATTGCGAAAACATTTTAATTAAAACTTATTTCATTAGTTACACAGTGAAACATTTGTAAATTTTATTTTATCATTATTTCTGTAGTATCCATTACACCACTTTTGAAAAGTATTATGCTGTGCGAGAATTTTTCTAAAAAGTATTATAAGTGTGCTTTATAATACGAAAATATTAAATTGATTATTTCAAAATGTATGCTTTAAAATTACTTTTAACAGTACTATTGTAAGGCAATAATCCGTTTTGTAACTTAAAAGCAGTATTTCACAACCTTTCTAATTAAAAAATGCCAACTGTTCCAGAAGTAATTACTTGGCAAGTAAACTGTTTATCATCAGACCTTGCAAAAGAATTTCATTAATAATTTCCACCCACACAAAATTATGAAAAGAACCTAAGCACTTTGAATGCACCTTTTCTGACACACAACATTAAGAATCTAGAGTTTCAACTTCCTTTCGTAATATTTGAAACTCGAAGGAAACGAAATTCCAAAGCAAAGCAGGCGATTATATTCGTGACTATGAATTCTTTCTATGCAATAAGTTCTTCTGAAGGACATTTTTTAAATTTGAAACAAGATAACTATGCTTATGAGAGCACCCCTAGAATAAAATCATGAATTCATGTAGCTATTTCGAGAACAAGAATACAATTTGTCTTTTGTCTTTTCAAATAATTTCATTTGAAGCTCCGAGAGTATTAGTTCAGAAGATAGGACCACTAATGTATTTTCTTCTATTTTTCATTTTGTAGATTTAAGCCAAACCGATTATGTAAGTTAATGGAATCTTAATTAAGAACTTAGGAGTCACTAGAAAATATGCTAAAATGACAAGAGAAGAAATTCCCTTTTCAAAAAAGAATTTATTAGAAGGAATTACTTTCGAATTTTTAGAGAAAAGAGCGTATAATTTGTAATCACTGGCATGATTGGCGTTAAACTATTCAGATAAGTAAATTTATGTACTTCGCAGAAAAATTCAAATGAATAATGGTTACTTGAAATTATGGATATGTATAATGTATACTTATAATTTTAGATTTCTTCTGTATTTGTTGTATGCTACGAAATGTAAGTTCAATTTTATTTGTATACTTTTCTTTCTTTGGCCGTTTGCGCCAAAAGCCGTTTGTGAAATGTAATGAATGTTTGTATATGGCTTTTAATAATGTTTATATGCATTGTGCAATACAAAGTGTTTTATTATATTCTAACTCAGAGCTTTTTAAACTTTCAATATTCACGAGCTAATATTCAATCATAATTTTTAGCGCACCATCTCCTCCGTACACTAATACAGTATTAAATTCAATAATACTAAATATTGATGCTAAGGCTGCAATACAACTTTAAACACACCTTATGATGAAAATTTTGAAAACAATTAATCGATTTATCTTTTTCAAAACCTCATTAAATTTAATCGTATTTTTATTACTTATTGAATATTAAAAAAACAGTTTTTCAAAATATTAATACGAATGGTATCCTGAAACTAAATACCGTTTTGAAAACTTGCATATTTTTTTTGAAAAGAACAAAATTTTTTTTACATTAAAGAGCATGTCGAAAACTATTTCTCTATATAGTTATCTCCCTTTTTCAGACATTTGTCATACAGGAAAATTGACTATACCCTCTTTATAGAAAGTTGTGGACTGTGAACAGTTTTTGAAATTTGTGGAAACATTTGACGAAGCAATCTTATAAGCAATATTTATAAAACAATCTTAAAACAATCATTACAAATCAGTGCTTCTCAAACTTTCAATTATTTACGATTCAATTTTCCATCATATTTTTCATCACGCCACCCTTCAATTAATAACAATGTACTTTGACGTTAAATCTGCAATGCGATTTTAATCATAAACTCTACACATTATCAAGATAAGTATTAAATTTTGTATATGACAAGACAATGGTAGTCACTATTAATTATTAAACTTGTTCTTAGTATTGAGATATTAGCTACCGAGTTAATTGTGTAGTACTGACACATTTATAAGTATGTTATATCTGTGTCAATATGTATTTTATTTCTTATTACAACAGAATGTATTTCGTTTTGCTGCCTTTCAGTAAATTTGTATTTTTTAAAACTTTTATTTTTGAATTTTCAATATGTTTGCGCATCCCTTGCAGATTATCACGCCCCCAGGGAGGCGCAGACAACAGGTTGAGAAACACTGTTGTAAATCAATCTGTGAACCATCTGCTTACAAGAATTTTCTCATTCATTCTTTCAACAAAACTATCATTGACAACAGAAGGTTGCTCACTCAATGCATCGTCATGAACATTGGTGCACCCATCATTGAGCTCCCGTGTCCCCTTTCTCACCATTAAATCCCTCGTTAATTTTTTACCATAAATATCTGCAAATTGAAGAGGAATTTTAACAAGCTTCTTGGCGTTCAGAAAAAATTAAGTACAGAACACGCTACATTTTTGGTGGAATCGGCAATTGTCTTAAACATTTTGAAGTCTCCCTAAAAAGTGGAAAAACAACACAATCCAACTCTATTGGCGTCACTGGACTAACAATCAACCAGAGACATGTGTTTGCAGGGGTTAAGATCCGATACTTTTTCTGCGGTTGTGGTAGAACGAAACAGTACTTAGTTTCTGGATATGTCTCGTAGTACACATACTTGAGAACAATCAATCGTGAAATATAAGAAGATATTAAAATTAAAATATTAATTTATTTCCATTATAAAAATATAGGTATTCATAAAATTGAAGAAAATAATAAAATATACTAATATGGAAATTAGATATTAATTATCGAAGTATGAGCGTTCAATGGCTCTAATGTATCATGTTACATTCAGAAGCTCTACTAAGATTTGAAACCTGAGGTTTCTCGAATACAACAAAAAATTAGAACATGACTGAAAGGAACTGTTCGAAAGATATTTATTCATTCAATTACAGCTCACACCTAAATAAGATAGACTGCTTCACATTTTCTTAACTCAGTTTTTTCTGTCCAATAACAATAAATTATAAATTTTGTATCCTTTAAGGTAGCCGACTACGTTCGGAACCGTGGTTTTGCAAAAGCGTATAAATGGATAACATTTGTGATATTTAGTGTCGCTTAAATTAGAAAATGTATATAAAATTGTTTTAAGAATATTATTACAGTAAAAAATTATTTAAGTACAAAATTTTGACAAAAAATAAACATTGAATGACCAAATTTCAAAGTATTTTCCTTTTGTGAAAAATGCTTCTATTATAATGATATTTTGCCTGTACATACCTCAGATCTCTCCAAAGAGGCTCAACTAGAATTTTTGAAATATATAACTTAGAAGTGGGTTTATTCATATTTTACGAGAACAGACAGGAACAATTTTAAGAAAAAAAAAACGCCGATAATTATTTCAATTGGTGGTAAATCTGAAAATAATGTGAATTTTTCAAAAATCCTAGTTCAGTCTCTCTGGAGAAGTCCTTACTTTATGTAAACGAAAGATTATTATTTTAGAAGCAATTTTTATAAAAGGAGAACATTTTGAAAAAATATTATTATAAGTTAATTTTTTTTGCTAAAATATTGTATTTAAATAACTTTTTACTGTAATAATATTGTCAAAAAATTTTATACATATATTCTAATCTAAGTGACACTAAATATCCTGAAAATCATCCATTTCTGCGCATTTTTAAAATCACGATTTCGAACGTAGTCGGATGCCTTAATATTTATAATAACGTTAGAATTGCTTTTTAATTAAAGCGTCCTAACTTTTCTTTTCTAATAAATACGATTGATACTATTATTCAAATGAAGAAACTTGTTTTCTTTTCTTATGACTACAAATTAGTACATTGCTTTTAGTCCATTGCCCATTTATAAGTAATCAAAATTAACAAATTTGAAACTTTTCACTTTTTTTACTCTGTTTTTTCCCTTTGCTTAGCTTAAATTTTGTTCCCACTTTAGTCAGAGAAGAACAATGCCCACGAGTTGAATTATTTCACTTTACTTCACGCGAAATAAGCTTGACGAATTGCTTCCATTTTTTAAAGAAGCTAGGAAAAAGAATAAGGGTGTTTCCTCTTTTCTAAAGCAGAACATACTCTCTTATTTGACTCGATCTTTCTGATCTAGTAAAATAATAACTTTAAAAAACGTTAAAATATTTGATTTCTAAATGGTGAGATTTGCTCGCGATCAAAATAATTTTCAATCAGCTCGTTTCGACGCAATCTTTCTACGTTGCCTATAAATTTCGAACGCTACTAGAAATTAATTCTCAAGTAAGCGAGAGTGAATATTTGATTCATTAATGTACCTGAAAATTAAATAAAAAAACCCATTTGTATATATATCTGTGCATTTAGCAAGTTCATTTGAAATTTTAAATCGTATCCAAACCATTTTTATATTTTAAAAAAAATGTAGTTTTTTAAAAGAAAATACCTTTTTTTATAACACAGTCCCGTACTTTAATTTTTGAAAGTACAAATGTTATTACCTCTATTGCTTACGAATGGAAACGCAATCATTACATTGATGCACTACTTATTATATTGAATTCTGTGGAATATGCATAATTACTTGTGTGCAAAAATCTTTGGAAACAAATATATTTTTTTCACTACACAACTATGAAATTGTTGTAAAGGACATTCTGAGGCCATTATATTGAAAAGGCAGCGCATTAGAAATGTGATGAATGCGCAATTATGAGGACTTTCATATCAGAAAAGACATCATGACATTCAAAGTATGTTCAGTGCCAAGACAACTTAAAATTTTGGAGGAAGATCGCATTTGCAAACATTCCCTGTAAGTGAAAGTGATATAACCTGGTCATAAGAATCCAAAAATAAAAGGAAACAAGAACCGTCAGAATGCCTTTACCTGTGGTAGAATGTTGAGGGTAAGCTTTAAGAAGGGCGTATTTTGATTAATGTTCACAAGAATTTGGAATTGACAAAAGTGTATACCATTTTGTATACATACCGGATTCCGGAGATACCGGAACCACACATTTGACAAAATTGCTCAACAACTGCGTTAGTAGATAAGTATAATATTTTACTCTGACCAGATGCCTGTATAAAGTCAGCCAATCAACCATCGTCCTGAACGCTGCATATAATTTACAGAAAACCATCAGTGACATCATTTACAAAGGCGTCAGAGAGACAGATGGCACATTTGTGTTTCTGACACTTTGTACATCTATTTATAGACGGAGTGTTTTAATCAGAGTAATGATAGCGGCAGTTGCTATATAGGGAGGGAAAGCCTGGTTTTTCATCTGAAAAATGTTAGGAAAAGAGAATGTTGGGATAGGACTGGAGTGCTTGCGTAGAAAGGCGATATGTTGAATGGTTGAATGGAGCAGCATATTTTTGATTGTGGCTCACTTATCAGATGTATTTAGATGTAATTAGCCTCCCACAAGTGCGTCTGTTCCAGGGTAGTTTAGTTCAGAATGTTTTTTTTTTGTGGGCGGTTATGTACGTTCGCACAGGACCTCTGCAGTTGGTGAACTTCTGGCGAGAGAATATCTTACTTACTTACTCCAGAGAATCTAGCTCCCCCAAAGGGTTTAGAGCTGCATCCGACCCTCAGAAAAGTTATGGATATGCCAGAATGATTCCCTGATGTAATTCAAATCAAACATGTGTGGGGTGTTTAGGAAAGACGCCAGGTACAAACGCCAGGTTCTTGTGAACACCAAACGTCTGCAGCAGATGCATCCTGAAAAATGACGTCTCACTTCAAGAACTAGATAATTTGGTGTTGAGTATGAACAGACGGCATCGTGGAGCCATTATAATTGGGAAAGCTTATTATGAGAATTTGATTTGTTATTATTTCTCATTGCCAGAGAAGGATTTTACTGACACGCCATTCTTTGAATAAAGTTTCTTTCCACTTTTTTCCATAATGTATGTGCAGAATTCCTTCTCTGACTATTTTCATGCTTGAACTCTGTTAAGTCCCATAGGTAAATTTATATTGAAAATTTTTTATTGTATAAATAAATGTTAACTGAATAGAGTGCATACACTAAATTATGTATTTAGTCTTTGGATAAGTAGTGAAGAAATCTCACCCTGATACACAATTACAAGAATTATCCTGAACTTTAAATTTTATTCATTTGAGCTGAGAAAATGAAGTTATATACAAAAATTGTTTTTGCATTTTTTGTGAGGTATAACTGGGTGAGTGAGTGAATGTTGGGTTTTATGGAGCAAGAGAGGTATAACTGGAAACTAAAAAAAAATATATATATATATTTAATGCTTTTTAATACAAGTTGGTACGCATCTAAAATGTAATAAAGTAAAAATTGAATAATAATAATAATAATAATGATAATAATAATAATAATAATATATATATATATATATATATACACATACATATATATTAACATTTATTTTTTGAATTTAAACCCTTTATCTACCGCATTATGATTTACTGCAGTATTTTTCCTGAAACATTTTTTTTTGAATTACTACATGGAAAATTAAGGGATATACACAAGCAAAATACTCAATTTTGGGAAATTTAATCCATTGGAGCTAATTAATTAATTAAAGATATTCAACTCTAAAATTAATTTTATACACACTTTTCACTCAAAATAATTAGTCAAATCGTTTTCTTATGTCTTCATTAGCATACATAAAATAACAAGACACTTAGATTTTGACATTAAATATCTTTTCGGAACAAAAATGACAATCTTCGTGATCTGCTGAAAACGTCGTCAGCTGAAATTACAATTTTTGCTATAAAACTATTCGCCTTCCCCGCTAAAATATTCATTATAGAACCCGTGCTGCCATATATCTTTGAAGAGTGAATTTCAAAGAATAGTCCTGCTAGGTATTGTCAGAGTATTCGTAAAAATGGTTATTCTACGTAATTTCAAAGGGAGTGGTACTTATAAGTACCGTCCGTAGATAAAGGGTTAAAGTACAGTAGAACCTGTTTTTGTGCGGTCTTTTTTATGCGATTTGTGTTGTGCGATTTTATTTTTGTGCGATCTTTTTTATGCGGGGTGTATGATTTTCAATAGTTTTGGTGCCACTGTACTGTTTTATATCTATTTACCTATGGCGTAATGGAGAATGTTTGGCCCTCCCCTGAAAGTCAGGTTTCACCTTTAATGTTTTATAAATTGAGTAAATACGTATTTAGAGTTTGTCGAGCCTTGGACCCCTAGAGTTTTGCCCCTCCCCCGTGGCAGGACTCAATGACTTTGGCTCCATTGTAATGTTTTCTATCTATTTACCTGTGGTGTAACGGAGAATGTTAAGCCTCCCTTTGAAAGTCAGGTTTTGCCTTTAATATTTTATAAATTGAGTAAATATGTATTTAGCGTAAGTCAGGCCTTTGGCCCTAGAGTACTGCCCCTCGTGATGTGGGGTGTACGGTACGCCACTGAAATGTAGACACTTGAAGACGCTCTGTTCATTTGTTATAATTAGTCTCCCTACGATGTACTTACTCCCTTTCTCTCAACGCTCCAGCAGCCCGCTCTTGATTGAATACGAAACTTTCAATGACAGTGACATTATCAATAATTTGATAGATTATGAAGACGAACAAGAAGAACCGGATTCCTTAAGAGAGTATAAAACTATGCAGAGATCCAATTTTTGCAACAAATTGGAAGAGCATTTTCTTAAAATAGAGAAAGGAGTACAATATTCCAAAAAGAGCTTCAATCATGAATATCTGATTATCGTGGCATTTACAAGCAACTGACCACCCGATCTTTGTCACAAAAACTTATCTCTTACTTTATGTTGCCAAAAATAAAGCAATTAAAATTGTACATTCAAGTGACGAAAGCGATTTTGAAATTATTCATTACAGGGCTTTCGATTTCGACAAGTAGCAATGAATTATGTATTTGCATTTTGAAAACTAATTCATGTATACTGTGAGAAACTATATGTTTTTAAAATGTTTTCGTGTGTAATATATAATTATTTATGTGGTTATGGAACTACTTTTACATAAATTTCGTAAATATAATTGGCTTATTTTATAAATGCGACTTTTTTATGTGATTCCTATCCACCACACAAAAAAATTCTGTAGTATTTCCACGTATTAGTTTGTTTTATGCAATAATTTATGAACTTTTTGAATATATTTTTTGTGCGCTTATTTCTATGGGATCCCTATCTACCACACAAAAACAGGTTTAACTGTATATGATAATCTTTATTACTTAATGCTGTTTAGGTTAAAAAGAAATTAATTTTTTGAACTGTTAAAAGTGAATTGCTTAGTTATACTTTCATAACTAAAATGACATTCTATTTGTGACCTATTAAATCCATTTCTGTTTTGTCATCACTTCGATGCATTTAATTGTGTAATAGATTTTTAATTTTGGAAAATTTTGTGTTTATATTTATATGCGGATAGCATTTTCTGTTTCGTTTTTCTGCAATAAAAATTATTTGATGTACTCACCTCTTCAGTGCCAAATTAAAGTTACGTATTTTGCTCCCCAGTGCCACCGTTTTTCATACAGGAGCGAGTATAGAGTCTATTAGGGAAAAGAAAAGGCGCAAATACAAGCAAATGTTTTTCTGAAATAAGTAACTCTTTTGCAAACGCTGTTAAGGTCATTTCATTACATTCCAAAGCTTTCAGAATATTTTTACCAATAGCAGGCAAAGGAAGGAACTGTATTTCGGAAATACATGCAAATACGTCCGGGACATTCGACGTACCGGCACCGGACGTGCATATATTCTGGTGGCAGTTAAGGGGTTAACACAGTGAATCTCAAATTTTCAGTATTTGCGAACCAATTTTCAGCCATAATTTTCCTACCTCCCCCCCCTATTCAATAACAATATATTGAATGCAATAGTATTGTACTTTGAGAGAGAGAAGCTAAAGCTACAATACAACCTTATTTATGAACCTCACAAAATAACAAGATAAGTTAACAACTTTGAAGATGTTACTTTTAAGTTATAGATATTTCAAGTAAGTTACATTTAAGTAATAGTACATTATATTGCTTTTTCTTTCTAATTTTTAAATTGAAACTGATCTCAATAAATATGCAACGTGTATTTTATTTTTAATAATGTCAGAATATAATTCGTTTTGCTTCCTTGCAAAAAATTTAATCTTTAAAATATAATCTTTTACTTACAACTTTTCTATATGCTCACACTCCCCACGCAGGGTCATCACCCATCCCTTCAGGGGCACGCTCCACAGTTTGAGAATAGCTGAGTTAAGGTATCTGACTACGCGTTCAAAACCGTGATTATAAAAAAGCGCATGGATTGATAATTTTCTTGATATTTAGTGTTACTTAGATTAGAATACTTATATAAAATTGTTTAAGGACGTTTGATAAAAACTAATTATTTAAATACAATATTTCGGAAAAAATAACTTAGTAAAACCTTTTTCCAAATGTTCTCCTTTTGTGAAAAATATTTATATTATAATAATGTGCTGCCGTATATAGCTCAGAACTCTCAACTAGGATTTCTGAAAAACTCATATTATTTCCAGCGATACAACGAATTGAAATAATTTTATCGGCGTTTTTTTTCTTAAAATTTTACACCTCTGTTGTCGTGAAACATGGATAAACCCACTTCTAAGTTATAAATTTCAAAAATTGTAGTTGAGCCTCTGTAAAGAGGTCTGAGCTATATACAGGCAAAATATTATTAGAATAGAACCATTTTTCGCACAGGAGAATATTTTGAAAATGAGTCATTCTGTGTTAATTTTTTGTCAAAATAGTGTACTTAAATAATTTTCTATTGTAATACTATTCTTAAAATAATTTCACATACATTTTATAATCTATGTTACACTAAATATCATAAATACTATCTATTTATACGCTTTGCAAAATCTCGGTTCAGAACGTAGTCGGATACCTTAACCTAATATATTATCAAATGAGTTTATTACTCTGTGAGTTGAAGAATTTCATGAGATTTTCGAGAATAATATTAAATTGTGATACTTTCTGAATTCTAAAGTTACCGAAAAAACAAATTTATTCAATATATATATATATGCACCATCTTAATTATATATTTACTAAAATAAGATGGATAATTAGACTCTTTTAAATTTTAAAAGCAATTTAAAAAAATTCTGTAAAGCATGCTTTTTTTAAAGCCAGATGGTTTTTAAAAACATCTGATAATAGTAACTTAACATTTTACTAACTCAGTCAAAGTAACAAAACCTAAATAATTACTTTAGGAAACTGTTATTTTGAGTAGGGTTTGCAGCCTCCAGATCCAGATGTTTTTTCCAATGTTTTTTAAAATTTCTTTTCTGGTCAAGATTTTCTAAGAATTTAATTCTTAGAAAACTCTTCTTTTCACTTTTATATAAATTATTTTATATATTAGCAGTCCTAAGTCAGCGATGTTTATAATACTGCAGCATCCGTTTTATAATTTTTTATCCCGGTTGATCATGTGTCCTTCATTGTGTGATTTTTCTACTGTCTATGTGTTTTTCGAATGTGATTGATGGATTTTTATCTCTTGTTTGAACAAAATTAGACTATATATATATGTATACTGGTGTTCAAAAATTAAGGACGAGACGGTTTTTTCAATATAACTTTGTACAAAAGCTTTCCAAATCAACACATTTAATATCGTAAGATCCCCAATACGTAAGGACATGTGTAATGTAAGCAACACTTACTAAAAGAGAAATCAGAGGGATAAAAAGAAGCTTGATTGAAAAAGTAGCATGGAGCGCAATGCGACTGAAGGCCGAAACATCCCTGTGATGGGTGTCCAGCAAGAAACATCCGGTCTTTAGTAGGGGATATGATCTCCCCTGACTGCTAGGCAGGTTTCACAGCGTCTGCCCATGCTGAAAATGAGGGTGTCAATGAGTTGTTGAGGCATTGCTGCCCATTCGTCTTGCAGCGCCAATCGAAGCTCTCGAATCGTTACTGGTGGTAAGGTACGAGCTGCCAAGAGTCTGCCTAGAAAATCCCATACATGCTCGATGGGATTGAGATCCGGAGATCGTGCCGGCCAATCCATACGTTCAATATCCTCACTCTCTAAGAGCTGTTCGACAGCTACTGTTTGATGACATGGTGCATTGTCGTCCATGAAAAGGAACTACAGACCCATAGCGCCTCTAAAAAGACGCACATATGGTAGAAGAATCTCGTTACAATAACGTTTCCCGTTGACTGAACCTGCGTCGAAGATGTGAAGGTCTGTACGACTACCAAGCATGATGCCTCCCCAAACGAGAACACCGCGACCTCCATACCTGTCCCTTTCAATGATGTTCGAGGGATGATTGCGGCTTCCCCGCTCTCTCCAGATGAGTATGCGATGAGAATCGCTACTCAAACTGAATCTGCTCTCATCTGTAAAGAGTACTCGTCCCCATTCACAGTCTCTCCAATTCCGGTGTTCCCGGCACCACAGAGAACGCCTTCTGCAATGGGAAGGCGTTAAAGGTATACACCGTACAGGGCGTCGTGCAAACAGACCACCACCGTGCAGTCTTCTGGCCACGGTAAAACATTATATCGGTCGTCCAGTCGCCTGTGTCGTGTGTCTTGCGATTTCTTCCGCTGTCTGCCGCCTGTTTCTTCTGGCCTGTAAGACAATGTACCGGTCATCTGCGGGTGTGGTTCCTCGTGGACGACCACTACTGAACCCCCGCATAGCTGTTCCTGTAGTTTGATATTGTCTCAAAAGTCGTGAAACGATGCTGTGAGCAATTCCGAACTCTGCAGCCACACTCAGTGGCAACGTTTTCCACGTAGGAGCATGTATGTGATGTATTGGGGAAGTTGGAGAAAAGGAATATATATATATATATATATATATATATATACATATATATACATATATATATACATATATATATATATATATATATATATATATATATATATATATATATATATATATATATATATATATATATATATATATATATATATATATATATATATATATATATATATATATATATATATATATATGAATATAAATGTAAGTAAATTCTTCGCAAGAATTGTCAACATTCTTTTAATGCATTCCAAAGCCTTCGGATTTGTTTTATGAATGGTAGTGCACAGAGAAGATAGTACTTTGGAAAGACATATATATACGTCTTGAACAATTAATGATTTGGCTGAGTGAGACGTTTATATACACCCGGGGCAATAAAAAGGTTAAGTAGTATAGTAGCTTTAGCGTAAAAGTATAGTACGGGGTGTTTATAAATGAATATACATCGGAGTTTTAACGCTTTATAGTATTTATTACATTTAACTTATCTGTATAACTCATACATCGAATGAAAAACCAACCGAAACAGTTTTGTTTGCTGGTATGTGTGTGCATGTGTGTGAAACGTATATTCATTTTTTCCATTTCCCTACCAGTTAGACCGCAAGTAGAAAAAGGGCGACTAGTGAACATAAAGCTTTTTAAGTTTCCCCGTTTGCAAAGACAGAATCTGATGTTACTGTGCAACGAGTGTTCCGGTGGACACCTCAGTGGACATGTAAACACTCATATTGCACGCATCTGGAGCTTAGGAATTTCTCACGAGGCACAAGAATCGCAACGAGATTTACCTAAATTGAATGTTTTTTGTGCCACATCTCGGCGGAAAGTGTATGGGCCTTTTGTTTTCGGAGAACCAACGGTAACTGGTTCTGCCTATCGCAATGTCCTACAACTATGGCTATTTCATCAATTGTAGGAAAATAACCAGAGCTTCATTTGACAGCAAGATGGTGCACCGCCTCACTAGCATCTCTCAGAACGTGATAGTTTGAACATCACTGTACTTGACCCATGGATTTTCCGCAAAGGGCTTCACAATAAAACTTGTTTCCCATGGCCTTTACGTTCACCCGATCTGACGCCCTGTGACTTTTATCTGTGGGGGTTCAGTGAGGATTGTGTGTACGTAATTCTACTACCAGATGACCTTCCAGGCTTAAGACACAGTATTGAAGCAGTTATTGGAAGAATTATCTCAGACTAACTGAACAAAGTTTGGTATGAACTCGCCTATTGACTTCGTGTGTGCCGTGTGACGAATGGCGCTAACATTGAACATTTGTAAACTTGCATGTAAAACTGTTTCAGTTACTTTTTCATTCGATGTATGAATTGTACTTGTAAGTTACATGTAATAAATACTATAAAGCGTTAAAACTCCGATATATTCATTTAGAAACACCCAGTATTATTCAATTCAATATATTGTAATGTTGTTGTTGTTGCTGATGCCACCTGATAGACAAAGGCTAGATCGAGATCCATGAAATTCATCATGACAAAGGGCTAAGCAATCGTTAGCCTTAGCTTTAAGCACCATACAGATGACAGTGTTATTTGGCTCGTTTCCACCCCAATTTTGAGGGAGGATATTTGGGGGGGTGGTCAGGGGCCTCCCACTTCTCTTCCCCTTCTACGAACCTCACGAGAGGACTTGCGGCTTGACAGCTTTTTATAGTATCCCCATGCATTATGCATTTACAAACATCCATGTCTTCTCCGGAATTCGAAATCAGGCCCTACGGCACAGCAGTCAGCGTCGCTAACCAATATACCGGATGGACAACTACACTATCATTGTATAGAGGAGGGGGCACCATGAAAATTATGATTGATTGTTGGGTAACAGATGTTGAAAGTTTGAGAAGCACTGCTCTAATCAGTGCTAGTTTTTGATTCACATTTTGAGGTGAGTAGCATTTAAAAACTTATTTAGCTCATTTTATTGTCCAGATGACAAGATTTACATTGTGGACTATTTCCGAAGCCTTAAATATCAAGCTAAAGGGCTTTGTTTGCAAAATCGTTTCATTTATTGCGATTGAAATAAATATACAACACCGTTTGTAATATTTCATTCTGAATTAAGTGCTAAATATCCGAAATAAAATTTATGAATCCGTAAAGCACTAAAATATTCAATATATTTTAAAGCGTGTGAGAATTATTCATCTCTCCAAAAATAAAATTGATATAAATTATTGTGATCAGAAAGTAACCCTATTGCTTCTTTTAAAATACATATATTGTAAGTATCCTTTGTAAGTATCTATAAAATATTCTTACGAATTATGTAACAATATAGCAAAATTCAGGAATTCATTTCAGTTTATCATCTGAAAACAGATTTGTTTGAAACTGGAGAACTTTCACTTCACGGATACTTAGAATTTTGATTGCAATTCAGCGTAGAAAATACATTTAAATTTATTTCTGCAATGAAATTTATGTCAGAAACACATTTAAAAGGACGAAAAAGCTTTTAAATTGACTGCTTATAAATAAAAAACAGCATTTGGCTGATGCTTATAAATCAACATAGTTTTGATTATTTTTTTGTCGTGCTGTTTTGCATTATGTATTTGTGCATTATAATTAGCAATTCTATATTTTTCAAATTTTTTTAAATGGGTTGTATTTTTGCTGTCATGTTTTTGGAGATACGGCAAGTTCCCAAGTGTCAGAGCCATTCTATTGGTGGTACCATCTAGTGGCAGCTCCCACAACCAAATTTTTAACGTTTGAATTTATTTAGTACTAGGTGGTATACCCGTTCTTCACACAGGTGAATTTAAAAATTAAAAAAATACATACTGAAGGATAAAGAAGTTTTTAATGAGTTAATTTTACGTGAATTGTATAAATTAAACAAAAAAAAAAGCTTTTACATAACTCAGCTGAAAAAAAACCCCATTTTTGATAAATTTTAAATCTTTAGGTATAATTGATGATTTTTTTATTATTGTTATTATTATTTATAACGCCCCGTAACTTTCTTGTGGGTCGATTTTTGAAAACACCTACCTGCTCAGCAAAATTAACACATTGTTACAAATTTTGTGTAATAAACACTAAAAATAGTGTAAATAATTTTTATCTGGAAGTGTAATACGTTAATATATTACTTTCTGATGTATTTATTTTATGTTAAATAGCCGTTACCCCCGCGACTTCATCCACGTGGAGTTTAACAAAAAAGTGTTTATTCACTTCGCAGAGTTTACTAAAACTTTTCTTCTACTTTGTGAATCTATGTTTCTTTTTTGTTTGATTTTTTTCTTTGCTTTTTGTTGAGAAAGGGGTGAAAGGGGTGCATGACCTTTGACATTGTCGATGGAGTGAGGACTAAAATCTTTAGGATCAAAATAGGTCTAAGTAGCAAGTAGGGTGAAGCGCGAACACAAACGAAGCCGCAAGAAAGGGGATGAAAGGGACGCATGACCTTTGACAATGCAGTTAAGGGCTGTAAAATCATTAGGATCAAGACATGAACGGGAAATGTCGCGAATGGTAGCAACCTAATCAAAGAAAAAAGATTGATATAACTGGTAGCAATCGTTCAGACAGAAGGCTCGCAAAATAAAATAATCCCTATCAAATAAAAATAATCCCTATTGAATAAAAACAGTCCCTATTGAAATAAATAATCCCTATTTGAATCGGATATTGCTCACTATCTCATTGGTTTTAATTTTATTTTCTCGGAATCCTAATTTTTTTCTAAATAAAAGTAGCCTAAGTTATTCCATATAACATTAGCTATCTGCAGTGAACATTTAAGGTATCCGACTACTTGCGACAACTTTTTTTTGAAAAAAAGGAAATATGGAAATCTTTTTGTGATTTTTATATTTATATAGTATATTTTAAGGAAAAAATCCTAAAATTCGTAAAAGAAAAAAAAATTATTATTTTTAAAATGGGAAAAACTAGTAAAAATGTACGAAAAATTACATAAACGGGGCCCGCTCTCTACAAAGATTTCATGAACAAATTTTCAAATTTTCAATTTTGATGTGTTACTTTGTTATTCCTGTTTGAAGTGATCTTCACGATAAGAAATATTTTAATTTTTACAAAAACTATAGCACTTTATCTAAGTCATTATACGGAATTGCTTAAAAAAACATTGACTATATTCACATAAAGAGCTGCAAATTTTGAAATAAAACAGTTATTAATAAATATGAAGATCAAAACACTTCTACTGTTATGCAGAACATAAGCAAAAAATTTCAGCTGATTATTTTCAAAACCTTTTGAGCAATCGCGGTCCCCGTTTGAGTTTTTCGAAAAAAACACGTTTCGCGTAAAACGCATTTCAAAGTTTGACATCTTGTGTAAAGTTATGGCATTTGCTTTTACTAAAACGCTTGTAGTTTTTGTTCTAGTGGAGAAAAAATAAAGTACTTGGTATTGTTATTAAGTTAATAAAATGGTCTATAAAATAAAATCATAGAAAAGTTTGCCGATTTTTGAAAAAAATCATGGCTTTAGGGTAGTTGGATATCTTAATAAAAATTGGTCCAGCCGTTTCAGAGATTAGCCGGAAGAAACAGACAGACAGAAAGACAGATTGATAGACAAAAAAATTTTAATTTTATTTTTTCATATAAGTAGGTACTTTTAAATGTATTTAGTAAAAAGCTGTTAATTTCAAATTACAAACAAACACTTCATTTTTATTTATATGTATAAACAAGCTTTCGTCATTTGCTAAATATTTCTGTTATTCAACTGAAGTATCAATTGCTAAATTGTTACTCAAGGGAACTTTTACAAGCCACATATTCATATGATACACATGCCTATGATTTTCACATCCAAAAAATCTATGGACTCCAGCTGGTATGAAACCCTCTAGTGTTCAGGATCACGATCGTGTGACTGAAAATTAACTAGTGAAGTCACGGATTAACGTCCTGGCACCACTTAAGAGTATACAAGGATTGATTCTTGTTAAATATACTGAGGCTGTGAGCTTCGTTGACAAATTGCGAGAGCAGGCACAGGTGCTGTCTTCGTTCTTTGACTGCGATTCAAATTGCAAGGCTCATCAACGATAGCCTCCATGTTGCTTCAAAGTGTGATGTTGATAAACAATCAATTAATAAGTCACAATTTATAACGAAAGGAAATGCGCAACCAGTTTTACAAAACATCCAAGGAAATGCCATATACGTCTGAATCTTGATTTTGAATCAATGTTATATTTAAGCGATACTTTTAAAATCAATCTAATTTGAATTACGGGTAATAACTCATTTCCAAAATTATTACAGCAGAAAGTGTTTGAAGGTTCTAATCCAATCCAGTCAAGTTTTAATTGGATTTATAAAATACTATTGCACATTTTTAAATCTGCTATGGGCCTATGATTTTAAACTTCAGAAGTCTATGGGAACTCATGAATTAACATAGAAAAATTAAGGTATGTTTGGAAGCTTGCTAAATAGATGTAAAATTTTAAAATTTCTCAAAGAGATGTAAAGGTTTTCTCTCTGGGAGAAATGAATGTTGGAATGCTAAGATGAAATTGAAAAATACTATCACAGCACGCGAAGGTGTATTTGCTGCACTTAGACTGAAATGACTAACAAAATATTGTTTGATACTTTTCTGTTACATACTTTACATTATTTTTTAACAGAGAAGTGTACTTTAAACATTAATCGTAAAATATTTAAGAAATACTATTTTCCTGGAATAAAATATCGAATTGATGGATTTTGGAAAAGCTTTATTTTCCTGCATAATACTCTGTTCGTATTGAATCTTGAGAATCACAGAGAAATGTATGCGTATGTAATAACTTATACACATATACATGTATGCTTAAAATGTAACCATTAATTTTTTCGTTCATTTAGTGTTTACAATAAACTGACTGTAACTATTTAATTGAAAAAAATTACTAATTTAATATTACTTGACTGTTGAAGGCAATTAATGGTTTTTAATTTATTTTTTAACGTCTGAAATATCGTTTTTTTTATTCTTCAAAAATTGTTTTACTAGGAAATAAAAGAGAGTGAGAGAGAGAGAGAGAGAGAAAGAGAGAGAGAATTTCCCGCAATATTTCCTTCTTAAAACTTTTTCCGTAATTTTTGTTTCAGATTTAAAGTATTAAAAATACGTCAACATTTTTAACACCACGCAGAAAACAACATTTTTCTAAATTTTTGTATAGATTTTGTTACGTTTCTGTTCAATGTATCTAAGTTCGGTATCGTGATGTTAAAGTGTACAATTGAATATTTTTTTAATATTAAGTGTCACTTAGATTAGAATACAGGCATAAAATCGTTTAACTATATAATATAGTTTAAATGTAATACTTTGACAAAATACTACGAACATAGCATTACTTATTTTCGAAACATTATCCTTAAATAGAATGTTATGAAAATGCTTTTTTTATGAAAAATTATTCTATAATAATAATATTTTGCCCATATATTTCTCAGATATCTGTACAGTGCCTGGACAAGGATTTTTGAGACATATAATTCAGAAGTTGATTTATTCATATTTTAATACGGCTGCCCATCAATTATTATGGTTAGTGACGCTGACTGCTATGCCATAGGGCCTGAGTTCAAATCTCGGAGATGGCATGAGTGTTTGTAAATGTATCGTGCCTTCATGGAATTGTCATGGAGGTGCTCTAAACATGCCTCAAGTCCTCTTGTGAGGTTGGTGGAAAAGGAAGAGAGCTGGGAGACTCTTGATCACCCCCGATTTGGGCCATTCTCCCTGAAAATGGACGAAATCGTACTATTACTTCCATAGTGCTCAAAACTACGGCAAACGGCAGCTGTACTCCTTGCAGTTTGCCGCAATGATTTCCGTGGGTCTTGATCAGATGGCATTAGCAAGAACAAAATAATTTTTTTGCATCAGAGTCATAAAATTTAAGGAAAAAACATGGATCAATACTATAATTAGTAGTAACTCTGAAATTAACCTAAATTTTTTTAAATATCCTATTTCAGTATTTCTGGAGAAGTACTAACTATATATAAGCAAAAAATTATTATCCACAAGCAATTTTCCTAAAAAATATTTTTTTGAAAATAGGTAATTCTACACGCGTTAATTTTTTTGCCAAAATATTGCAATTAAATAACTCTTTGTTGTAAAAATATTCTTAAAAAATTTTATACATGTATTCAAATCTATGTGACACTAAATGTTAAAAAAATTCGTTTGTACCGAGATATTCATTTGTATCCGAATGTAGTCGGATACCTTAATAGAGATTTCTTAAATTAAAGGATATTTATCTAAGCTCACTTTTTAAAAATAACTTGAAGCCATTTGAAAGAATTTCAACAAATTTAAATTAAAATAAAGTGGCGAAAGTTATACAGAACATGTCAATTTACAAAATGTAGGTACTTTATTCTAAATAAATGTTTTATGTATATTATATTGCATAGATTAAAGGAGAAAAATATAATTTCGTATCACATAAGTAGCTTCTTTAAGTTAATAATCATGCAGATCAAATGATTTGTTGTCGAAAAAGTAATATCGGAAAAATTTATAACTCCAGGAATTTATGTTCAATACTTTTGAAATACATTAATTATCTGTTTTTGTGTATTTAAAAAATTTATTCATAAATTAATTGAATAACACTTAATTAGGATTCTTATTCCTATTCATGTTTTATTTATCCACTAGGATGAAAACAAGTAATCTCTGCATAGTTTAAAAGGCATATGAGTAAAAATGTCCTTCTGCGAAACTTAATTTCAAACAGAGATAACACCTATATAAAGGTTTATTCTCTTTTGTTTTTTATATTCACCTTGAAGTACAAATGAATTCACTAAATTCTTCCCAAAAAATCTTAAAATTGCAATTGATAAATAAAATAAACACAATGAAATCAGTTTTTGTCGGTTTTAATTGGAGCTCCACCTCAGAGATGCAAAATTCTACTAATTGCAGGTTCAAAATTTGAAAAATATATTGTTTTGTTGTATTAAAGAAATTAACTACTCTCCCTCAGAAAATACATTGCTCTTTATACTAATAAATGGATTAATCATAAGCGTTTTCCTCATAATTAAGATTGTTCTTATTTAACTTGATTCCTTGTCGTGTACTTGATGGCTTAATTAAGTACACTTCCCCACCTCAAACTCTGGCCAGGACAAGGTCAACTCAACCTTGCATCCTTTCATTGGGCTGTTAAATGAGTACCAACCTTGCTTGGTAACTAAACACCAGGGGCTTTACTTCAGATTGACCACCTGACCGTGTTAAAGCTCATGAACCTGAGTGCCCAAGGTTACGAAAACTATGATGGGTACAATAGGCCTTGGCCCTTCAATGAAATGTTGTGGTATCGTAATTAAAATGGGTTGTTTTCGTAGTTCTTCAAATAATCATTTTGAGGAAACATTTTTAACTGAGATTTTAGTTTAAAAACAGCTTTCCGAAAAAATGGTTTGATTTTATGCAAATGTAAGTGCTATTTAAACCCTGACGTTGGGGTGCGTAAGGTTAATCGTGAAATCTCGAAATTATAGACAGGGACTTGCGACTGGGAAGTCGACCGGCCTGAAATCAATATACATGTTTGAATCCACCAGGAGTTGTGGAAGGAAATAGCATTTGAGCAGCACCGAGCTATTGTGGTTCGAGAAGGACTGGTATAAGGAGCTCCGACATAAGTTATTTTGAAAATCCTTATAAGTTTGATTAAGGATTATAGGATTTAAGACTGCTCCTAGGGTTAAAGCGATAAAGTTGTAAATCGTTCATAAAGTGTTCAATAAAAAATAAAATTATATATTTTTAGGATCCTGTCTGTTTCTTCCCCGAGCCCTCTTACACCTGCGACCTTCAGGTTGCGACAATTTTATCAGTTTAAAATAATGTGAGCCATTTTTTCTACGTACTTGAAGCAAATACAAGGGGGGGGGATCAAAAGTCCCTGACACATTTTAAAGTTTATTACACAATAAAGCAATTAATATGACAGTGCAGTTTGGACTAAAATGCCCTAAGCGAAGAAAACATTTTTTTTTGTATGGAAATAAAAGTTAGATTCAAATTTCGATCATAGACGGTACTGATTCACATCAATTTCGATTAATCTATATGTATCATTTGAAAAAAAAATAGACTGTGTAATAGAGAAATGAAGACTAGTGCAAAAAATAATTTATATAAGATGATTCTTAAACAAAATCCTTCAACACAATGTAAGGAAATGTAGTAAAGCTGTATAAATTTTTTTAGAAACTAATTATTTTGGAAAGAAAAAGGTAAACATATCCTTCCCATATCCAACAAAATATTTTTTTCAAGTTCATGGTAATCAAAAAGAAGTATATCTTACAAATAAATATACTCCATACGCAGATCAGTAGAGTTGTGCATAAAAACTGACATTCCAAGTATGCAAATTGTATCTACTGTAACCATACGCGCAGTAAACAAAATGGGTCGTTCGAATTTTGTTGTTGATATATTTGAAAGTATGGATGCAAATTTAAAATTTTTTGCGATACATTATGTTTACTCGTGAGGCAACTTTTCATGTTCTGGGGAGATTTACAAACACAGTATTAGGATATGTGGGAGTGTTAGGAAGAAGCATATATTGAGAACTATGTCATGTTGTTGAAACTATCCGCGATAATCCGAGATGTGTGATCGTATCTATGATTTTTTCTTTTCTTTACTGACTCCCACTCTAAATTATGATAGTTGGGTGCACATATATGATGTGCACCTGTAAAATTACTGTATATCTACTTCCGCAAAATAAATGTAGTGTATGGATATAACGGAATTGGTAAGCCTACATTACCCATTTTCCTGTTTCACCTGATGATTCTTTTTACCTAGTGTTTCACCTTATTAAATTCACTCTCTGAATCTAACAGGGAACTGGATGTAGAAGTCATAAAACTTATCAAAAACTCAAGTTAATCTAACCTAAGTATCAAGTTTCCTCTATAAGAAGTTGTAATTGAAAGCTTTCAATAACATTAACCCTTACACCGTTGAGCTTTCGCAGTTAGAATCTTCCGACAGCTTTTTCAGCTTCGTCCAAGGCGGGCTGTTTTTAAAAAGAACTTAATGGGAAAAGCGTTTCTTTCTTTCTAGAAACGTGACTTTTGATTAGTTAGTGTTATTAAACTCTATTCAAATGATATAAAACTTCATATATAATAAATAATTAAATATAATAATGATTAGATAATTATAATAATTAGAACTAAATAAATAAAACTTTTTTTTAAGAATGCATATATACACGACTGGCCACCGTAAATGCAACACCCTGAAGGAAACATGAAAATAACTTGAAATTTACAGCTTGCATTAGAGAAAATGAGATATACAAATGATAAGAATTTCAGCGCAGACCCACATCACGCGCACCTGTGGCGCCACCTCAAAGCTCTATTTAAGGCTTGGAGATTTCGACGTTTTCAAATTCCGCAATTGTGTTTTTCTTGTGGTTTTTTCAAAAAACGATCAGTTATGCCTCGTACAAAACAGCGATCAGCTTTTGATCAAGTATCCGAGTTCAACAGAGGAAGGATAGTGTCCTACCGAGATTGTGGATTACCTTTCAGGGAAATTGGTAGTCGTGTTGGACGAAACCAAACAACTGTATTGCGGATATGGGACCGTTGGATGCAGGAGGGTACGACAGACCGACGTGGTCAATCGCATCCACCTCAGTTCACCATTTCACGTGAAGACAGGCAAATTGTGCGCATGACAGTGACGAATCACTCAGTGACATCACGAACCGTATCACAGCACATTGAGTCTATAACGCATCATTCAGAGCCTACGCATAACATCCGACGCCGTTTACAGCAGAGTGGTAGGTCCGCAAGACGTCCATTGCTTGGTCTACCCTTGAAGCAGAACCACAGACGTCTCCGCCACCAATGGTGCGATTAAAGAAGGATGTGAGCGGCATAATGGAATGAAGTTGTCTTTACTGACGAGTCACGCATCTGTCTGCAACACCACGATGGTCGGATTCGAGTCTGGAGACACCGTGGAGAGAGGATGCTTAACAGTTATGCACCGCCACACTGGTCCTGCAACGGGTATTATGGTATGGGGCGGTATTGGATATCACGCTCGCATTCCTCTAGTATGCATTGCCGGTACTTTAAACAGCCAGCGATACATCTCCGAGGTGTTGGAACCAGTTGTCCTTCCTTACCTCCAGGGCTTGGTCACAGCCATATTTCAACAGGATAATGCGTGACCACACGTGGCACGCATTGTCCAAATATTCTTCGTCAATCACCAGATTGAATTGCTTCCCTGGCCGGCTCAATCTCCGGATCTTTCGATTATATAAAGCATGTGGTCCATGGTTGCTCAACGATTGATCCAGATTACACCCCCAGCTGCCACACCATATCAACTTTGGCAACGTATGGAAGCTGCTTGGTCTGCTGTACCCCAAGAACACATCCAAAGTCTCTTTGAATCAATGCCGAGGCGTGTGCCAGCGGTGATCACCAACAATGGCGGGTACTCTGGCTACTGATTCTGGCAGGAAATGCACTTCGCAGAAGTCTATAAATTTTATCATTTGATACTTGGTCAACATGTTATCTACAAAATAAATTTTGTTCTGCTATCTCTTATCTTTCTTGGTGTTGCATTTACGGTGGACAGCAGTGAAACTATTAAAGTCAAAGGAATTTCGAAAAAGAATATTTTACTGGTAAATAAATATAGAAATCCCCCCCATACCCCGCAGTGATGATATTGAGAGGGGAAAGGGAAATTACCATAGAGGAAACATTCATAAACTCGGGGAAGCCCATGCAGTCCCGAGCCATGTCAGCTAGTTTTATCATAAAAAAATGTCAGAATAATCACTTTTGAATTCGATTCAAATTTCACGCGCCTTTAGCTTTCGAAAGTCTAAAACTGACGCCATTTCATACCTGAAAAAGACTAATCCTCGTGAAATATTGTATTACAATCTTTATCATTAACTTTGTGTTAACATCTATTAGAGTAAAAGAAACCACGATTTTAGAACGCGATACACTCATTTATAACAGTTGAAACGGCAAAAATCATATGAGGTCGTTCGTAAGGTTGAGAGATAAATTAAGATAAACACGCTCAGCGCGCATTCGTGGCGTTCTAAGGCAGTGATTCTCAGGCTTATTATTATTTTTTTTTGCGGTACACTTTTAGCAATTTCACAAAATTTGGCAGCATGCTAAATATAAAATAAGTTTAAGACAGTTTCATTTATTTGTAATACACTATGTAAGTTAGTTTATGATAATAATTTTCAGTGATATAAATAAAATAAGTATGACAAAGACAACAAATTGTTTAGTAAGTATGTAATTGTAAATTAATTCTAAGAACACATTTTAATGGGAAATTTGAGCTTGATGATTTTTGTTGATTTTGGTAACATTTATTGGTAAAAGTGATAATGTCACTTTTATTTCGTCATCTACATTTATAAGTCGTGATCTTTATATTTGTTAATGCTGAAAATTCGAATTCACTCAAATAATATGCAGAAAATTGTAAAAATATTTTAAAGCTGTATTTTTTTACTAGTATCAGATAATTCCCTTTAATTTTAAATTTAATTCAAAATAAAATAATTGACTCTTCCGAATGTTTTGAAATTAAATCTTGATTATTATACAGAACGAAGTTAATTTTTTCTCTTAATTCAACGTTAATTCATGTACAGATGTATCCGTTATTGCAAATGGATTACGAACCCAATTTGAGTTTTGTTGAATCTATCCACGGAAGAATAAACTAAAAATGCCGTGAATACTGTTAGTTTATTTCTATAAAACAGACGAATGATTCGGTTCCGGATTTTATTTTTTTTTCAGAGTATAATTAATAATTTAAAAAAAACACTCCATGGTGGCACACTCCAAGAATTTCGCGGCACACTAAAGTGTCGCGACACAGTGATTGAGAATCACTAGTATAAGAATAGTAACTGGTCTCCAAAATCCTGGAGATTCTAGAGTGGTCTCCGAATTAGTTCTATGATGCTTACAGTATATAGCGATTTGTGTTTTATTGCATTTGCGATCCAGTGCCAATTGTAGCATAAACACAAAAGGAGTTTTTAATGGAATGAGTGAGTAAAGAAATATTGACGTTGCACTATTCAGCTATTCAAGTGCTTTTGATGACGGATCTGGTAATTTTGAACCAGGATCAATTGACGAGGATAACATCTGATCTGGCACCCCCTCTCCTCATTCCCACACTGCATCAACTAGAGAACATTTGAGCCTCTACAGATTTAACGTGCATTAACTCTCTAAACGATGGGTCGTTAGTAATACTAGGCTTTTTTAAAGAAAAACAAGACTTTTAATTCTGAGAAGTGATTGGCCTGATACAGCATTCTTTTGATTCAATTACATGGTTTTTATAGTAATTTTTCCATTGAATTTGGAGCATTTATCCCACTTTGTCATGTAGATTATTATTTGCAATAAAACGCTGAAAAAACATTGAAACAAGATAACTATATTAACTGTATTCTGCAATTTGGTTGAGAACAATTAAAATTAATGATTATTTACTTTTCTTTTAATTATTTTTCACTTTTCTATTTAACACTTTAAAGGGAGCATACGTTTGCAAGCTTCTGGGAACGTGAAAGTGAATGAAACATTTGCTATTATCTTGAAAACTCGATAAATCTTCACAAATCCTCTCAAACTACTCGATTAGAAGTCTCCAACTGCCAAACTTACCTTTCACAGCGTATTGCCCGGGTAACAACATTCACATTAAGAAAAAAATTAACCCTCCAGCTGCGTAGCTATTTTATCAAAGTAGTTTCAAAAATTGCGTATTGTTTCATTACGTATTTCAAATCTACATATTTAATATACATTTTATAGTTTAAATATACAAAACAATTTTGTAAAATAGATTTTATTTTAAAATATAGACTTAAATCATCATAATATGAACATAAAAACATATGTGAAATCAAAAACAGAAACAGAATGGGTTTCACGGCTAAAAAGTCGGAAAATATTCATACCCAAGGAAATCGCGAATAGCGCATATTTTGCGACATTTACGTTGCCCTTGGAAATCGCGGGATGCGCAGCGAAAGGGTTAAAAGTACTTATAGTTCAAACTTTTAACTTCATAACATATCTATCTCTATCTAAGCTTTCTTTCTTTTATATAATTTTTAGGCTTCCAGTAGAAAATTTTTACCAAATTCGGGGAAATCCATAAAAAGAGGCAAGAAAACGCGCTTTAAAATTATTTAAAGTATCCAAGAGAACCATTAAGATGAAGTAAGTCAAGTTGTTGCCAAATACAACAGCAAAAAAATTTCTAGGAAAGACACAATCGTTTGCCTATATCGAGTTAAATTAGTGCAATTTTATAGATATCCTATTAAAAGGTAGAGATGAATTCAGCCGTAAACTCAATTTTAATTAGAACTCTTTCTACATTTGCTGTTACACGTCTTCCGAAATACTTGGAAGTGTTTTCTTTGTTTGTTTTTTTTAAAAATTAAAACAATATCAAGTACAATAAAGAACAAATGATGAAAAGAAACAACAACAAAAAAAAAACACTACACTTACAAATTTTAGTCTCGATAAAAATGGTTCTACATTTCTGCCTAATAAGTAAAAGGTTTAAATTTTCCCTTTCTTAACCATCTTTTAAGATTCCCTGTAATTTTTTAAATACACATGCTTATTATTAAAAAAAAACAAATCCTGTTTATGAGAAAAGAGAAAATTATGCCTGTTCTTCAACTGATTTATGTTTTAGAAAATTAATATCTTTTTTTCTTATTGTTATTTATGAGTGCTATTGGTTTATTCAAACGATTAATTTTTAATTTTACTAAAAGCAAACAAACTAAGTTTTTGATTACAGCATTTTTTATCTGAATTGAAATGTTGCATTTAGATATTTTTTTTCGAAAAAGCACAAAAAAAGTTTGTATATTTCCTTTTCCATTTAATAGATGCTGAAGTTTTCTACATTATTCATTTTCGAACTCATCTTTTTTTTGTTAATACACGCATAATTTTAAGAAGGCATACACAATTTATTATTTTTCGTTAGTATTACACTTAATTTATTTTTTGTATTAGAAAAACAAAAGTTTAAGTTTCATCCATTTTTATAGGAAACAAATTGTTTTGAAGATTCATTTCCTTCCTTACGGAAAAAAAAATTCGATTCCTATGTATTTGATTATAAGACCAATTTTATATCCTTAAGTTAATAAGTAAGCAGTTTAGCATTCATCACTGAAACAAAATGTATGTTTCACTGAATATATTGAAAGTGAAATTTGATATTCTGTGCGTTTTGATTTATTTTTAATGAAACGAAATCACATTTGTTCTCTTTTTGTACTTATTTGAGTATAGTTTCCTGTGATGTAATTTCAGTGATTGAAATTTTATTTATTTGAACACATTTCATGTTATTTTTTTCTTTTGATTTCTAAGATGTAATACAACATTGAAAAGTTAAAAAAATGCACGCATTAGAAAATTATATTTGTTATCCTATCAAGTTCATTCTTCTCTTGTCTCGAGGGAGAAAAATAACACGGTTTTAAATCTCCCGCTATATTATACAGATCCAAAGAAATGAAATAATTTCTTTTATTTTTCATCTAACATTACTATATCCAGCTGTTTTGTTTTTGGTTGGATCAGAGTACAATGTTTTGTTCTTTCTTCTTTTTTAAGTTCTTGCTTCAGGAAAGAGTTGCTGAACTTACTGTATTTTTTTATTTAATATACAAACAGAAAAACTCACCTTTATTTGATCGTTTGGGGAAGAGATATTTATTGAAATATTACGTAACATGGAAATAATTATGCATAAAA
>BMAU01016262.1:0-121921 GCA_019973935.1 Trichonephila clavipes
ATTGTTAGAAATTAGGCCATCTCGGATGGAATTCGAACTACCGTCCTTCAGATTAGAAGCCCAGCGCTATCCATTGCGTTACAGGGGACAGCACGAAAAGTTTTCCTTTCTATAAATGCTTTTGGACTATAATTTTTGTTTGTTACTATTTATTCATTTTTTAATTTAATTAATGAATTAAAATTTGAAAGAACTGTATTAACATGAAGTGTCACCCACTAAAAGTTTTAAAAATGTATTTGAACTTGAATGAATGAATAGAAAGTATTTTATCAACGATTGAAAATTTGAACAAGATATATATGAGAGAGTGAATTTATAGTAGAAATTGAAAAATAGTCTACTTTATGTTGCGCTCTCTCCTATCCATCACATCTGGCATTCTCGCGAGCGTCTGCGTGAGTCTGGCCAAAATATCGGACGTCTGCGCAAAACATGTAATAATGCTGTACCTCGTACAATTCCAATCAGTCTTGGTCCATTCGATGCTTCTATAGCTACCAAATCTATCTTGAATGTACATTTTATAATTTGCGCGTTAGTTGTAATTCACACTATTAAGTATTACTGCAGAAAATTGGAACAAAAAATCATGGATAAATTTTTAAGTCGTAAGCGAACATTCGACGATAATAAAGCATCAACAAGTGCACAGACGAGCATAGTTCCGAAAATTAAATCAAGGAAATATTCTCAAGAATACTTGAATTTTGGATTTACCATTACTGAAGTAAATGGAGAAGAAAAGCCCCTGTGTGTTATTTGCTCAAAAATATTGGCAGCAGACAGTATGAAACCTAATAAACTTAAAAGACATTTCGAAACGCTTCATGGTGAGGACATTAACAAACCTCGAGAGTTCTTTGCATCAAAATTAAAATCATATGGAAAACAAAAACATTTTTAAAAAAACTTTGTCAGTGAATGAAAAAGCTTTACTTACTTCTTACAAAGTATCATATAAAATAGCCAGATGTAAAAAGCCTCACACTATTGCCGAAGAGCTTATTTTGCCTGCAGCTATTGAGATTGTAGAAACTATGTTTGGAGACAATTTTGCCAAAAAGAGTTGCAGTCCATACCCCTATCAAATGATACTGTTTCCCGTCGAATTGATGATATATCTGAAGATGTAGAGCAACAGCTTTTCGGTAAGTTGCGTGATAAATTGTTTTCAATTCAGCTTGACGAGGCAACAGATAGCAATAAAGATGCTCATTTCATTGCGTATGTTCGATTTTGGGATGGTATGTCAGCGGTAGAAGAACTACTTTTTTGTAAACCAATAAAACTTAAAGCAACAGCAATAGCATTATTTGATATTTTAAATAATTTTATAAACGAGGCAAATATAGAGTGGAAAAATTGTGTAGGAATATGCACCGATGGTGCTCGTACAATGTCAGGAAGATTTAAAAGTATACAAGCACTTGTAAAACAAAAATCTCCACTGTGCATTTGGACACATTGTATGATCCACAGAGAATCTCTGGCTTCCAAAGAAATTAGTCCTGGCCTGAATATTGTGCTAATGACAGTTGTGACTGTTGTAAATTACATAAAAATGAGACCCCTAAAATCAAGAATCTTTTCTGGACTTTGCAAAGACATGGGCGCAGTGCATTCATCGTTGCTATTTTATTGTGAAGCAAGATGGTTATCACGCGGGAAATTTTTACAACGTGTTTATGAATTAAGAAATGAAATTACCATTTTTCTAGAAGAGGAAAACCTACCGGAAGCTGAGAAATTTCGAGATGGTTTATTTCTGATGAAGTTGAGCTACTTAGTCGATATATTTGAGAAATTAAATATATTGAATCTTCAACTTCAAGGATCAAATGTACATATGTTTTACACGAGTGATAAAATTAATGCTTTTGTAGAAAATTAGAATTATGGAGCCGAAATTTAAAGCAAAAACCTAGAAATGTTTGAAAATGCGGATAAATGTGTAAAAACTTACAAAACTGAAGAACAACATGTGGAAGTTGTTTATAAAACTATTGAATATCATTTAGTTATGTTAGCAAAAAATTTTAAAAATATTTTTTGCTGAGGACAACTTGATAGCAAGTTACGAATGGGTGAGAGATCCATTTCAAAATACCCCAGAAGGGCTCTCCACTACCGAAGAAGAAAGTTTCATAGATTTCACATCTAGTGGCGAAATTAAAAGACAATTTTGTAATAAAAAACTCTCTTTCAATTTTGGGCAGAAGTAGATGATGAATTTTCTGAACTGAAAACAAAAGCATTTCGTATACTTTTACCGTTTTCAACATCGTACCTTTGTGAAACCGGATTTTCTGCGGTGGCTGCTTTGAAGACAAAATATAGATCTCAGCTAAATATAGAAAAAGAACTAAGAGTGTCAATTTCTAATATTAAGCCTTCATTTGAAAACCTTTGCTCTGCAAGACAAGCCCATGGAAGTCACTAATAATAATTAAACTTGCTCTTAAATTATTATTAATAAATTAGTTATAAAATACATTGTGCAGTACTGATACATTTATAAGTACACTGGCTGCAGTACCCGTTCTGCGATTATTTTTTTAAAAAAATAATACATTATTCTTGATATAATAGCTTAATTGAAAGAAGAGTAAAACCAAGTGCACAACAATGCATACAAAAATATAAAAAGATTTTTTTAAATGAATGCTCCTATTATAAATAGTTTAAAAGGAACTGTAATTTTAAGCCTCACAGAATTAGCATCTAGAATTAATATTAAATAAGGAAAACGAATGAAAAATTCTAATGAAGAAAAATTGTGTTATTTTTAATATTTAAAGCGAGAAACTTTCAAAATGTTTTAACCCGGAAGCAGGCGCCCACTCCACACTAACGTTAATGGTCGCGCGATCACTTCACCAAGTCACCCCAATCCTTTTTTTTTTTTTATAATTATTTTTTTCTGTGCTCGATAAAAATCACAATTGCAGTGAATAATTTAACTAAGAGAAAATATACTTACCTACTTTAAAGGACTTTTTAATTTTTCTTTGATGATTTGAGAAAAATCCAATAAAACTTAAGAAACCGTTCCAAATGTGCGTGACCTTAATAAAGAACATAAATCACAGACACTTTTCACTAACAATACAAGAACGTTATTTGCAATCAAAACTGTCATATTTTGCTCACGTTATTGTAATTTTTCTATTCTTTGATGATCTACAAATAGCACGTGTAACCTTTTCTTGCTTGTGTCTTTTTGACAAGGCGAAGTGTTACATTTATGGCTTCTTAGTTTTCTTGATATCTTAATTTTCTTGATAGAGTTCTTTAGGCAGCATTTGAAAATTACAGTTCAACTCAAACGTTTCATGTCTATCACTTTTGTCATATTTACTTTCGCTATCACGATTAATATGCATTATTTCATCAGGTTCTTCAATTGCTTGATCAGTTTCATCTTCCTTCAATAGAGATCACAGATGCCCATTTTTTTATATTCTGCTCATTTACATTTATAAACCATAATAAGTTGTACAACACAGCAATTAAAACCACAAAGTTAATCGTAGGGGAAAGTATAGCATATTCATAGAAAATATTTCTGAACAAAAGTGGTCGTGAAGGGAACTCGATCAAAACAAGTACCTTGATTGTAAAACACCGTTTGCCACTCTCAAAAAAGAGGCATAAATGTAACAAATTCATTTTAGTTTCCATTAAGACTGTCATATCGGAGGATACTGTCAAGAAACTGTTAACGAATAAACAGTTTTACCAGAATTTGGAGTGATTCAGCGCCTCATGCGACCGCTCCCATGAAAAAATGTATTCGATACAAAAACATCGATGTCAGTTATAAAAAATAATTGTGTAAAACGTTTTTTATAATGCAATTTCAGATTACTCATAAAATACATCTTGGCGAATTAATCCTTCAAACTGCTCAATATGCTTATCCATACATCATAAAACTCATTTACATGGGGGAAAAGCAACATAAAAATATTATTTACAACTTTCCCAAAAGAAAAGTAGACGGAGTTAAGCATACCAGTAAGTTTGAAGGTCAAAGAGATGATAATCAAAAGTACTATTCTAGAGGTTACAAGAAACGTAATAAAAAATCTCTCATCGCGGGATTACAGCAAAGCAAACAAAATATCTTTTTTTTTTATTTGGTTTTGGGATCAAAGATAGCTAATGAGCGTTTGAAGTGGAATCTTTTTGAAAGTGGAAAACCAGATGATACATATAATTTATATCAGTGTAAATGTGTATTTTTTTTATTTTGTCAGAAAGCATTTTGTTTTACTTCATTCCAAAAAATAATTTTTTAAGCCTTTTATATTTTCAAGATGCTCGCGCCCCCTCGAAGGGTTATCGCGCCCCCAGGGGGCGCGCCCCACAGTTTGAGAAGCACTGTTATAAGGAAAAAAAAAGATAATTTTGTAATTTTGTATAGTCGCAACAATGCCAATGATCAAGATAACTCGCCAAGTTGGCGAGCCCAATTTCGCATGTGTTGAAAGTGCTGAATGGGCTCAATTCATGTGACGTCATAGTCACAAGATAACTGAGCCACGTGTTTTCGGCAAATCAGTTCATAAAATAATGTGACGTCATAATTATATCATAAATATAATCACGCGTTTCCAGCCAATTAGTTCATGCGCTTCACTGTTGCCAACTTTTGCTTTTTGCAGAAACTTTTTTTAGAAAGTATATATATTTGTCAACGATAAAATAATGCATGTAGTTAACCAAAATTCACTTAACTTAAAAGTATTCGTGTAGTGTAAGTATTTTTTCTAGTTTTGAAAACTGTTTGAAGAATTTTAACACGTGAACTCTTTACCAAATCATCAAATTTTAAATGTTAAACTAAACATGAAAGTTGAATAACTAGTATGTCAATTTTAATCAATGGGAAACACGTCATTGCCGTTGTCATGTGACCATCATAAATTTAGTCAATTGAATTATAGTGCGTTAGCATCCTTACATGCAACCTGATCTAATTTAAAACATTTGTGAATTATTTAAAAGAATACTTTCCATGTGTTCTTGAAATCAGCATGATCATCCTTATCATAAGTGGTTTGCACTGTGTTTAAAATAATCTTCAGGAAAGAAAAATGCCAAATTTTAGTTTAAAAACTATTAAACATTTTTTTACCTTTTGATATAAATTAAAAAAAAAAACTTAATAGTTCTATGATAAACAACTTAAAAAGAATAGAACGCGTGCGAATAACTTCACACTTTTCTACGTTTAGAAACTTCTTTTATGATTGTAAAATAACAATAATAAAATTCCTTTAGCTAAAACAATTTAGAACATAAAAAATCAAATGTTTTAACTCATTATAAATTAGTCAATTTATTTTAAATATACTTTAAAAAGCTTAATACTTCTATGTTTAAATTTAGCGATACATCTTTCAACACGACATGCCCAAAATCTAATTTAATAATAATAATAAAAAAATAAATATAAAATAAATAAAATATAATTCTACAAATATAATAATACTTTTATAATTTGATGGTAGTAGTTTGAAAACTAAATAAACATTTATAAGCGAGTAAACGTCCTGTAGCATGCCAATACACCTTTAAATGAAACTTCAAAATGCAATTTTATATAACATAAAATTGTGTTTGCTATTATCATAACTTTCAAATTTAATTTGCTTTTATCGATTCAAAATCGAATAAAAAGCAAATTAAATCAACTGATAAACCAAGTTTATTTACAAAAAAATATGAAAGCATATAAAGTTGCTGCACAGCATTTTTATGCTCATAAAAAATTAAACAGATTATATTCTATTTTTAACTATACTAAGCCTGCCTTTTATTAATGCGTTGTGACCTGAATAAGCAGAAACTCAAAAGGCATTTTCCTCAGAAAAATGCTAATGTTTCCCATTAACTTACTAACTGTATATATTAAAAGGAAAAAAACCATTACTGAGCCTTCCGTTTTTAGTTAAAGCGGAAAAATTTTCGAGTGTATTATTTCCATCGTGCAGGAAACTTTCCCCGATGATTCAAATATATTCTAGTTATTAATGACTCTAGATCTTAGCAAAACTTTTAACTAAAAGCTTCATAGAGAAATCAGTTCTTTTCCATCCGCTGTAATCTGTGAGAGTTTGAAAGATGATAATTCAAAGAAGCCTCTCATTTAAGCGAAAATTCGTGTTTTTAAGCGGAAAAACCTCTACTAAGCTTTTTCAAAAATGAATGAATTTAAGGAGCTAGTTTATAGATCAACGAATTCATTGTGTAGTGGAGCTATTAATCTCATCTATAAGGAACTATCGTGCTTTTAAAACTTTTTCTTCATGTGATAATGAGTCATCACAACGCTTTTTTATGATTGAATGCTCATTGTTACTTATAGGAAAGTTTGACATAGTACAAAATAATAATTTTAAATGACTTGGAGAGGATTTTAGAATCAAAATTGTACTTCATATTCGTTTAAGGCAGTCTTCAACTAATGTTAAAGAACAGGACCCAAATTCGGAATATTTTTTCAAGTATAAAAGTACTCAAACATTAGTAATATATTTTGGCTTCGCTATCATATAGAGCAGGGATGGCGAACTAGTGGCACGCGTGCTATTGATGGCACGCGACACAATATTTTGGGTACGCGAGTGATGAAATTGGTTTGCATTTTACTTCAAAATAATTAAGTTCACTGTGAAGTATTACGAGCAAACGTGAGTGATCGGTCGCGGGGCTAACTCGTTTGTTATTGTCCTGCCTTAGTTACATCGTGTACTACAATTGCTTATGATTCAAAGTTTTTTTGCACATAGCATAGTCAATTTCATTGACACAACTGTATTTTGAAGTTTATTTGAGTTATATTTGTGATTTTAACTGTTATTTAACATGGCTAGTTCAGCAAAAGGACAAAAAGTGCAAGATAGTAAGTGTAACAGAGAATTTCAAATTTGGTGACTCTAGAAATATGGCATTATTAGTAAAGGCGACAAAACGAAATGTGTTTTATTTTCTGGAATAATGGTAAGCAGAACATCGTCTGTAAAACGGCATTTTGAAACAAATCACAAATTCTATTGTCAAAAAAATGAACCACTGCAAAAATAATTAATTGCATAGAAACCTTTTGGCAGATGACTCCAATTTAGCATGCATTCTACTAAAAGTAACATGTTACAATCCTAATATAAGTTATTTGTCATTCAATTTGCAAAAACAGAAGTAACTCTAATGTTTACTTTAATTTAAATTACGCGTATAACTAAAATATTTAAAGTATACAGTGCAAAAGGTATTTTTAGTAATAAAGATTCTGTATTGTTAGCATTAATTTAGTTATTTTCTCAATAATCACGCGTAAAAATTATTTGACGGCACGTCTATACCTCATAAAACACTTCTTTAGAAAAATTGACACGTTGATTCATAAAGGTTTGCCACCCCTGCTATAGAGAATCACTTATTTTATCATAATCTCATTTTTATCCTAATTGCCACATTTTTTTTTCTTTTATAAAATGTGTTTCGCATTTTTGCTCCTGTACCGTAATGCTAAATGAAATATCCTCTTACGTGTTAAGAGGAAAAACTAATTATTTATGGAATATTTTGAAATTTTAAAAACATTTTATTGTAAACAAATGCATGAGTTATACAACGTCACACAGTTTTATAAAAATTTAAGCATTTTTTTCTGTTTTGAAATGAGCTCCGCGTTAAGTTCACGCTCTCGTACATATGGCGAAAACAGCCTTAAAGACTGTTGCTCTAAAATTGTAATATTAAAAAAAATATTTTGATCCCCACACAAGTATTTTAATTGCATGCACACACCCAAGCATGCACGCATGCATACAGACTGGGTAGATGTTTTAAAGTCTCACGTTGTAGCAGTATATTGTTACAAATTTGAGTGAGAGAAAAGCACCCGTCTATTCAATTATTAGCATAATAATAGACTTATTAAGGATTGAGGATGAACAAAAGACTACAAGAAGACAGATCGAAGTGTATATACAAAGAAACATTATAATAAATTATTTATAGCAGTTGAAAACGCGCGGATTATTAACAAGCTTTACAATGCTCCAGAAATTGCTCTTTAGAACAGCTCTAAAAAGCAGCAAAAACAATATAAAGAAGTAACGTAGAATATGAAACGCGACTCTCCATAACTTCAATATACCTAGACTCTAATTGTTTTGCGTAAAAAAGAGGCACAAACAAATATCCAAATTATTAAGTATAATGCAATGGAAGATGACACTCGGAACACGAATTAATGAGTAAATTACACATTATTATTAAGTTATTTTTTTTAATAAAAATACAGAATTTTCTAGTTGTTCTTACTTTAAGTACCTATAACATGATGATCTACTTTAAATAATGTTTCAAGTTATATTCTTCCAAAGCTTTTTTTATTGGATGGGATTCTCGGGAAACACCTTATAGTTTTAAAGGTTTTGTCAATCGACAAGGTTTGAAGGCTACTGATTTAAGGCAAATAATTTAAGCAGATTGTATTTCTTTACATGCCTGAAGACTCACTTGAAGAAAAAAAATAACAAATGCTTATTGTTAGAAAATATTGCAACATTTTATGGTTACATTTGAATTTGTTCTACTTAATTGGAATGCTCTAGATACATTTACATAATTAGATTTATCTTCATTTCTAACCTGCGAGTCACAATAACAAATATTTTGCAATGCAAATTGGCAACTAGAAAGAGAACTTGTGATCGGGGGAAATATCAAAAGTATTACTCATTAGTTTGTAAAACCACGTTCCTGTTTCACAAGCAAAATTGCCGGTTTCAGTCATTTCATTATAAATGTAAATGTTATATGTAAAGATATTTCTACAAATCTCAATTGTAACTTTTCCTAAAAAGCTTTTCCAAATACCTGAAAGAAGTTGTGTGAATGTTTGAAGAAAAGATGAAATCCAAGTCTTTCTGGAATGTACTTTAAGAAAATAGGAAGTATAAAATTCGGGAGTAGAAAAATACTAATGAGAGCTCCTCCCCTAGAATTTTTTTCATATTAAGTAGACAATAACGTCGAAAATGATATTTCAAAAATGGAGTGCATAAGCATTATACACTTTTTTTTTAGTGGCTTCATTTTTTTTCAAGGAGTGTATATTCATTTTAACTTGATTTAGTAATTTTAACTTAAGCAATTTCCCAGGCAAAAAAGTGGCAATAAAATCATAATGAAAAATGCTTTTTATCTTGAATGTTTCATTCTTCTAGATTGCTCAAATCAAACAATTCTGTTTATGAAGGAAATCTATTGAGAAGGGTTTTTTTTTACATTTATATTTAAGCTCAAAAAAAAAAATTTTGAAGTAGATGTTTGGATATTCGTGATTTTCTCTTTTTCAGTTTCATATTTCTCCTTTACTCTCATTTTCTCTCAACGAGATTTTTCTTTTGATGTGCATAAAGGAGTAAAGTTAAAAATGAATGAAATAAGCCTCGAAAATTTTTCTTTTTATGTGACAACTAATTTTCTGAAAGTATTTTACTTTTTGCCTTATTTTGGGTATTTGCTTACTATAAATTTATCCAAATATGAACAATTTTAAATCAGAACTAGTTGCTGGATCAGTGCTTCTCAAACTATGGGGCGCGCTCCATTAGGGGGGGGCGTGGTAATTCCACGAGGGGGCGCGAGCATTTTGAAAAGTCGAAAAAACAAAAGATAATTTAAAAAAAATATATTAATTCATTGAAAATAAACAAAATACATTCTGACATAATAAAAAATAAATTAACAACATTTGCACTGATGTAATACACTTATAAATGTATAAGTACTGCACAAGGCATTTTATAGTTAAGTTAACAATACTAAGTTAAGGATAAGTTTAATAATTACCAGTGACCCCACAGGCTTTTCATATATAAAATTATATGCGAAAATTAATGCTTATCTTGATAATTTGTACGGTTTCTGATTAATCTCGAAACTGCCAATTAAAAGTTTCGTGATTCACTCCCCAATGCCACGGTTTTGCACGTATACAAACGTATGTGGGGTATTGGGGGGAGGAGAAGACAGGGAATAAATAAGAAAATCCTCTGAAATGAGTAAATCCTTCGCAAACCCTGTCAAGCTCGTTTTACTGAATTCCAAAGCCTTCGGAATAGTTTTATAGATATCAGTGAACAGAAAATATCGTTTTTTGGAAAGACGTATATATACGTCCGAAGAAAATTTACACACTGACGGAGTGAAACGTTAATATACACCGAAAGCACTTAATATGTTAAAGTTGTACAGTAGCCTTAGAGTCAAAGTATCGTATTATAGAATTAAATTATTATTGTATGAAGCGGGGCACGATGAAAATTAGGATTGAATATTGGGACCTAAGTATTGAAAGTTTGAGAAGCACTGTGCTGCATGTTATGTGAAAAAAAGCTCGATGTCTTTAATTAAAGAATGCTCAGTTTAAAAACACAATGCTGATCATCAAAACTGCAACATGATGAAGGAATGATCTGACGAATGCCAAAATCACATGAAAGGAAGAAGAGGATTGGATATGCAAATGATTAGTATTCCAGAAAATATAGAAGACGCATGAGAGAGAAACGACATTTGAAGCTCTACCATAAAAGAAAATGTGTGTACTGGGCATCTCATTCAGAAATCGCATTCGATCGGAGTTTACATCAGAATATCGTGTTATGCTTCTAATAAGAAGAAAGAACCCTTACCGTAGAGTGTAGTAATTCGATAGAGGCAAGATCGTTGCTCATCGAGAGTGTAGATAACAGTTTTGGGATATCGCCTGTCGCACTGATCGAAAGTATACCGCTGTCATGTGAATATGGGTTGTTGAGGTTCATAATGAATGACATACAGGATCTATACACCTTCCAATAACTAACACCCGTGAGAACAGACATATTGTGACGTAGGCCTTGTGAAACCGTTACAACTAAAGAGTGTTTTTTGAGAGGTATAGAACTTTAAATTGCAATAAAAGAACGATGTATTATTCGATTGACATGAATTTTTTTTATTCGAACGATAATCTTATGGCATTACATTTTAAATACGATTTCTGGCATTGGACTGCCACGGCTGGCTCGGATGTAGTCCAATCTGGACGTCCAATTTTCGATGACTTTTTCCAACATTTGTGGCCATATATCGGCAATAACACGGCGAATGTTGTCTTCCAAATGGTCAAGCGTTTGTGGCTTATCCGCACAGACCAATGACTTTACATAGCCCCACGGAAAATAGTCTAGCGGTGTTAAATCACAAGATCTTGAAAACCAATTCACAGGTCCAAAACGTGAAATTAGGCGGTCACCAAACGCGTCTTTCAGTAAATCGATTGTTGCACGAGCTGTATGGCATGTTGCGCCGTCTTGTTGGAACCACAGCTCCTGGACATCATTACTGTTCAATTCAGGAATGAAAAAGTTAGTAATCATGGCTCTCTACCGATCACCATTGACTGTAACGTTGTGGCCTTCATCGTTTTTGAAGAAGTACGGACCAATGATTCCACCAGCCCATAAAGCGCACCAAACGGTCAGTTTTTCTGGATGTAACGGTGTTTCCACATACGCTTGTGGATTAGCTTCACTCCAAATGCGGCAGTTTTGTTTGTTGAAGTAGCCATTCAACCAGAAGTGCGCTTCATCGCTAAACAAAATTCGCTTATGAAAATCGATCATTATTTTCGAAATAAAATTGCACAATTTGAAAGCGTTGTTCAGGCGTGAGTCTATTCATGATGAATTGCCAAACCAAACTGAGAATAAATCACTTGACAGCTGTTAAATCGGTCGCCATCTTGGAAAGTAATGCCAACTTAAACTTCTATACCTGGAAAAAACACTGTACATCACGGATCATTAGTCAGGAAATGGGCATATTTGCAGGAAGCCCAGAATTCACACGTACGGTGCGACTACGTTTGCAACACTTTGGACTGTCAGCATGACGACTATTACATCAGCTATCCTTGACAATGCAGCACAGAGAGAGATGACAACTCTGGTGCACAGAACGACAAAGCTGAATACAAGAGTGGCACAATGTTGTCTTTCCAGACGAGTCCCGGTTCTGCGTGCAGTATTCTGATGGCAATATACATGTCTGGAATCTCGGAGGAGACATCTCATATCTTAAATGCATTCCATATCGGTGTAGAAGCTCAGCATTGTTGGGCTTTCAAACGTCATTTGTTACTAACATGATTCCGTAACGATATATGTGTTTGTGGCGATGTGATATCTATATAAACTAGTACCAAACATCACGCGAAGACGATCGTTGTGGCGTGGTTGATAAAGTACGGAACGGAAGGTACCTTGATCGAATCTTCCTCCTTAATGTTGAAAAAGCGAGGAGGGTTGAAAAAAGAGGTGTGTGTGTGTAGATCATTCGAAAAAAAATATATCTTCATACCCATTGTATAGAATCAATTCCGCAAAAATCTCTCAACACAATAGAAAGTAAAATGAGAAATGCATATATAAGAATTTGAAACTACAGTAACTGGTTCATAGACTTTCAAATCAATTAACCGTTCGCGATAAACACGTTCTTATCTCATATACTTAGTCTCTTTTGATTTCAAAACGGCTCAAAGAAGTAATTAAATATTTTCTTGCAGCTATTCAAGATCCAATCTCTTATTGGCGAAAGGCTTGAGGTTTTGTTTTATCATTAAAATCGCCAATTCCACGAAAGTTCATCTAATTTTCTCATCGTAAGACTTTTTCCGCTTTGGTAGTTTACTAACAGTGTAAAACTGGTTTTGCTGCAGTCATCGTTACTCTGGAGGAAAGCTCAACTATCTTTTATTTGCCCGATTGTCAATTTTAAATTAAGATAATGTTCCTGGGAGTCTACTGTGAAGTTCTTTTGATACATGAAGACTTATTAAGCAAAGGAAAATTAATTTATACTGATCCTTAAGTAGAATCGGACAAAAATGTATGCAACATAAAGAATTTGGGTAGATCAAAGAAATTTTATTACTACTCGAATTCATCATTATTTACGAAATATTTTGATTTTCATTTTTAAAATTTGTTGAAGAGCTCACATAGATTTAAACTTTAACAAAGAATTCGAATAATTTTTTTTTAAGAAATTAAATGCAAAATACACTTTATGATAGATAGATGTGCTAGTTAGTGTAATTAAGATATATATATATATATATATATATATAATTTTGCAATATTTGTCTGGAATACAATTATCCAAGTAAATTACTTCAGAATATATCTCTATGTTACATCAACTTTATTTTTTATTATGAATTATTATTTTATTTATAATATCTTATGATTAGTTTGATTTTAAATTATCTTTTGTGCTCAGTTTAACTGCAAAATAACTATCTGGATGGAGCCACTGTATTTTTCTTCTTGTGTTAACACGTCAATTTCTCCATCAGTTCGCTCGGGACTTTGGTGTAAGATGCATGTCTGCACGGATTTTGGGTTTTATTATTACATTAATTTTTTATATCCGAATATTTTTATAGAATTTTTTCTTATTATTCCTCTCTATGAGAGAAACATTATTGTTCTCTTTTAATCATTTCATTTTACTTTACTGTCTGGTTTATCATCCACGTGTGTTCGGGTTAGACTTGACTTTTCAACATGGATCTGTTTTTCTATTATGTCGAAAATTTCTGCTGTACGGGGAAGACAGATCCGTAAAGCATTGCTTAATCCTAAATCATTGGCCTAACTCAGCGATACGTCTAGAAATCATGATACGTCTCCATTTTAGTCCAAAGACTCTTTTTGTATCTACATTTGTCATGTCTCTTGAACTCCAATTTCTTTCTTCTTTGATATTGTAGGCAATACAAGTTTTAACTTTGCTTCTTATATTACTTTACAATGCTTTTTCGAAAAACTTATATTGAATAAATGTTAAAAAATAACTATTCAAAAATCCGACTATTATTTTCTATAAAAGAATTTCACGCAGAGAAATTTTTAATGCACAAAACATTTTTCTCCCTAAGAAAAAAATGGACACTTAGTTTTAAAACCTTTTCAAAACAGTCAAATTTAATTTAAACGAAAGACTTGATGGTATTTTCTTTTTAAATTGTATTTTTTATAAGTAAACGAAAAATAATTCTTACCATACAAACGCTTTGAAAATAAATGATTCTGAGCAAAAACTTTGTCTTGATACTTCTTGAAAACTTTGAGAATAATTGACTAAAAACATTATTTAACTGTCGAAATTTTGCATATTTGTTCTTGAATTTATGTTGAAGCAAATTCAAATTCTTAAAATAATGAGTAATTTTCGAAAAATTATTAATTATTTTAAAGCTTCTAAATCAAAATGGCAGAAAATTAGTGATTACGAAGAATTTCCTTTTTAAAATAAGTTTAGGTTAAATGCAATTTAAAATGATTTTGTTTTGATGATTTTTCATTATTCCTGAACTGCAATGCTTCTATTTTCCAATGTGTCTTGTTATTTTATTTGTAAGTTTCACTTTCTGTATGCAATTTTATTCAACTACATTTTTAACAAGCAATAAAAAAAAATTGATGCTTCAATGTATTTGTTAATCAGTGCCCCCTGAAAGAAAACTAATAATTACAAATGCAGCGAAATATATCTGTCTAAAGAGACTAATCCGAATACCTCACCATGAGACAAAAATAAGTAATATAAAAAAAAGTCAATTCCTACTTACGTCAACAAAGAAAAATTTCATTTTAGTTACTTTTTATTAAATAATTACAAATAATATATAAATATGTAAATATACATATATAATCCAATATAAAAAAATTCAATATATAACTATGTACATATACATACACATATGTATAAATTTATACATATACACAAATATATAAACAAAAATATAAAAATAAACATATAGTTATGTACCTAATATAACTAAAATTAGGAAGAAGGCACATAGTATAAAGACAAACTCCTGGCCTTAGGAACCAGGATTGCAGGTTTAAACAAGTTATGCGGCGCCAACCTTCACCTGTAATTTGTCATACTATGTACCAAGAGGAAAGGAAAGAATTATATATGTAGAATTTAAATATTAAAAAATCATTAAACTAAATAAGATAGGAACAAAAACATAACCTACTAATTCGGAGTTAAAACGATGGCCAAGAGTGCAGTAACGTGTTCCCGCCAAATAGGGGTGAGAGCAGAACCGCATAAAATTAATTGCGATACGATAATAAGAAATATATGTATATATATATATATATATATATATATATATATATATATATATATATATATATATACTTTTAAAAATCATAAAAATAATAATCATATAAAATTAGCGTAAAATATAAAAGAGACTCAAAAAATACATATTATTTTTTTTTAATAAGCATATAGCGCCATCTATTTAATAATTGTAGAATAAATTAGATATTGTCTAAATTTAAAAAAAAACATTACAAAACATAATAACAGTAAATAATTACAGTAATACAAATTGTATCATAAAAAACCATTATAAATATAATTACAAAGAAAGTTAGCAGGATATCCATGTTCAATACAGTTATTAAAATTTGTGTTTAAGATTTAAAAAAAATATTAGCTTTATCGCTAACTAATACATTATTGCGATAAATATAGTTAAAAATAATATTTCTATATATAGATATTGATAAATTAGAATTCCAGTAAGGCACATATATATATGTAGGATTTTCCGTTTGAATTGTTTTGTAAAAGGTTGAGTCATATTCTTTTCAGAGGACTATTAGTGTCAATTTTGCTTATTACCGCATTCCGAAGCAGCGCCGTCCAGGTGAGCTTTCTGAGCTTCGGCTTGAATAATTTTTTGGTAAAGGCCTACTAACCTCTGCCGGTTCAACACGACACGTAAGGTTTTGCGCATTTTGCGCCCAGCGCGGTTTCAGTCCAAGTATGAGAAAGGTAATTAATTTCCCCGTCTTTTAAAGGTATAACTCAAGTTTCAATTAATCTAATTTTTGCATGTCTCTTTCCCTTTGTAAATATTTCCCTTGTAAATTTTCCCTTTTAACTTGAAATATTTTTTTTAGTTAAATGAAGTATCTGCGTTCAAATGACTTTGATTCAACTAATTCATCACTAACCCTTTAATACTTACCCCTAGACAACCACCTCGCCAATTTAAAATCCCGATTTCTAAAGAGTCTGATTTTTATTCGGACTCCCATATATATATATACATATATATATATATATATATATATATATATATATATATATATATATATATATATATATATATATATATATATATAACAGAAATTACAATATTTTAAGTGGCAAATATAAAAGCGATTCTCCATTTTTTTTTTCTATATATAGTGTGAACTATATAATTCTTGCTTGTTACTATTTATTTTTAAAGCACATTCTCAGAAATTAGGCCATCCCGGGTAGGATTTGAACCCAAGATCTTCGCATTATAAGTGCAACTCGCTATCCATTGAGCTGCAGGGACATAAAGAGCGATTTTTTTATATTGGGTGTTGGACTACTATTTTTGTTACAATTTATTCATTAATTAAATTTAATTAAGGTATTAATATTTGTAAAAAGTGTATTTACATCAAGTGTCATCCACTTCAAATTTTTAAAAAAAATGTAATTAAACTTGAATAGATGAATAAAAAGTATTTTATGAACGATTGAAAATTTTAACAAGATATATATATATATTTTATCTAATATATATATATATGGCTGCACTTTTCTGATAATTATTTTTACATGTAAGATTTATATCCTAATTTCTTTCTAAAGAATTTTTCTTATTATTCCTCTCTATGAGAGAAACATCATTGTTCTCCTTTATTAATTTCCTTTTAATTTACTTCCTGGTTTATATCATCAATGACTGCTAGGAATAAGCTTAACTTTTCAACATGGCTCTGTTTTTTCTATGTATGTCTGCACTTACTTTGAGGTTTATTATCCCATGTATGTTTATATATCCTAGTTTTTTTAATAGAATTTTTCTTATTTTTCCTGTCTGCGAAGAACATTATTGTTCTAATTTATTAATTTCATTTTGCTTTATACTATCTGGTTATCATCCACTTGTGTTAAGAATACGATTACATGACATGACTTCAACATGATCTTTTTTCCCTATTATGTCAAAAATTTCTGCTGTACGGGGAAGGTGGATCATTAAAGCATTTCGTAACCCTAAATCACTCGCCTAATTCAGTGACATCTCTAGAAATCACAATAGGTCTCCAGTTAAGTATATACAGTCCCTGGCCAAATTATTAGACGCACTCCTGTTTTTTTTTAATAATTTATTGATTTACATAAGTTTATATGCAATACTTTCGTATTTAAATACATATCCAATGGATTTTAAATGAGTAAATTTATGATATATTTTGTATTTGTATTTATTTTTCACACATGGCAACACAAATTTAATGAATTGTCACACGAACGTAAACAAGTCAAAAACCTGCTCGAGTCGCGTTCACGCATGCTTCAGTTGCGGACGTGTTTCTGTGGGTTAATGTGCTTTGTTTGTTAATTTAGCAGTTTTATTTTATGCAGTTATTTGTTTATTTCGTGTGCGGTGTTTAAATGATCAGTTTGTACACTTTCAGCATGGGTAAAAAAAGGAGATTTTTCACTATGTAAGAAAGCAGAAGTAAATTCCCTTGTGAATGCAAAATTGTTTTCAAACCGAAAAATATCACGAATGCTGAAAGTTTCTGAAGCTAGTGTACGACGCATTAAGAAGAAAATTGAGTCAGGGGAAGAATTGAGCTGAAAAAGAAAGAAAAAAGGAACCAGAAAGCTTATTTTCCCACCAAGGTCAGAAAGATCTTTTAAGAAAAATTGCCTTGAAAAAAAATTTGCTACCACCAAAAGGGATAAAATCGCAACTCCAAGATATTAATGTGAATGCTTCTGAACGCACTGTTCGAAGAAAATTAAAAGATTTAAATTTTAAGACCTGCCGCCCCACCAGGAATTCCAAGTTAACCCCTGCAACTAAAGCAAAGCGTCTGAATTGGGTCAAACACTGGCGTGATAAAGATGTGTACTTCTGGAGATCGGTATGTTGTTATAATTTATTCACAAACAAAGTGTTTAACCATTTTCTATTACAGAAGGAACAGCAAAAATGTTTATTTATTATTTATTTTTATTTTTGACACGTCTACTTCAGTGATGAATTAACATTTGAAATTTTGCAGAACAAAACTCAGTTTGTGTGTCGTCGTGATGGAGAAAAGTTTCATTCTGACTGTCTTGTTCGGACTGTGAAACACCCTACAAAAATAATGATTTGGTCAGTCATCAGTGCAAGGGTACTGGACGTCTGGACGTGGTTAAAGGTATGATGCGGCAAGACCAGTACAAGATGTCTTGCAAAATCGCTTGATTCTCTAGCTGGAAGAATGGTTTCTAAATGGAAAACCATACATTTTTATACAAGATGGAGCTCCCTGACATACAGCTCGGCCTATCAAAGCTTTTTTGGCAGAACAAAATATCCCTTTGTTGGATTGGCCGGGTAATAGCCCTGATATGAACCCAATTGAAAACATTTGGGAGTTAATGAAAAGAGAAGTGGCTAAAGATGTGATTGCAAATAAAACGCAGCTCTTAGAAAGAATAATTCACGTGTGCAATCATCATCCTCAAATGCAGGAGACAGTACAATCTAGTATTGATAGCATGCCGCGCAGAATTGAAGCTCTCATAGCGGCTAAAGGTGGCTCAACAAAATATTAATATTTAATTATAATTGTTCCTGTTTTCTTTCAAGAGCCAATAAATACATATTTTTTTCTTTAATGATGTTTTATTTGTGATAATAATAGATTATTAAATGGACAACCAAAGAACACACACTGTATCTGATAAATACAAAAAACCTGTAGAGTATCACGCGATAATTAACATTTTTTATAAAATCTTATAGTGCGTCTAATAATTTGGCCAGGGACAGTATATATATACAGGGAGATTATGAAATAATAGTAGGAATTGAAAAAAAGGCAAATCACACTCATTCAAAGTTGTTACTATTTTGAATTCTTCTATCGATGTACGGTATGATTGCAAGGGAAATGCTTAAATATTAATACTATGACCAATCAATTAATTTTGTTCTCAACATTTGAGCAAGATATATATATATATATATATATATATATATATATATATATATATATATATATATATATATATAGGGAGAGTGTGAACTAATATTAGGAATTGTGAAATTTTTTTGTTTGCTTAAGAGAATACTTCTAATCGGTCATTAAACAAAGCCAGATAATCATTAAAAAAAGTTAAACAGTGAAATTGAAGCCATTTTCCTCTACAAACAACATATTCCGTTAAAAAAATAACTCATCGACTTAAAAGTTTTACGGAATCTTAACAAAATCCTGTTGGACAAAGGCATATCTTTACCATCAAGACATACATCTTAATTCTTCAAGCCTCAATACATTAAACTGAAGCCGTTATTCCTACTCAACCCTGTTGGCGCTTTTTAACGAAGTTATGTCCTACAAGAAAGCGAAAAGAATTTTTTTTCTCTTTCTTTCCTTATTTCAGACTCAAGAAGAATGTTGGAAGGTTGTAAAGAAGAGTAATGGCTGGTCATTAAGCTACTGGAGAGTATCCAAATAGGTTGGGAGATAGGCGATTCTGGCAGTGCGATTACTTCTGAAGAGAAGTGAAGTGAGGTTTCACATGTTGGAGCCCAGCAACAAGAGAACGAAGGGTGATTGTATTAAATGCCGCGTGATGCCATAGTGTTTGCCTAATTAGGCGTTCACTTTTTTGGAATGAATGGAGTTATGTTCCACTACTAAATTTATTTAAGACCCGAGCGGAGAGTCGAGTCCTTATTTCTCACTTCTTTTTTCTGCTCGATGGATCGGTGTTTCTTTTTCCTTTTTTTTCAGAAATAAGAAGACGTATTAGATTTTATTAAGTTCAGAGAAAGGAATTTGTTTTCTTTGGCTTAATTCCTCTTTCTTTAATGACGTTGCTTACACCGATTTGAACTAAAGGCTTTTCCCTAGATTTTAAGGGAAGCGTTCGGGATTTGGTGGAATCTGCCTATAAAAAGGCTGAATTATAGTAATTATTTTCGAAAAGGGTAAGAGAAATTATTTTTAGTGGGATTAAAATAAAATAAGTACTTTTCCGTTAGCGGAACTCAAATGTCGCCAATTGTGAACCAAACACAGGCCAAATCGCCAAGCAAAGCATATGACAAAACAGTCAAGTGAATATAAGTCGAAAACGTTTAACTACAAACAAATATTAATTAACAGTAAGCTAAACAAGTTCAACTATAAACAAATATTAATTAACAGTAAGCTAAACAAGTTCAACTATAAACAAATATTAAATAAAAGTAAGCTAAACAAGTTCAACTATAAAAAATATTAATTAACAGTAAGCTAAACAAGTTCAACTACAAACAAATATTAATTAACAGTAAGCTAAACAAGTTCAACTATAAACAAATATTAATTAACAGTATAAGCTAAATAAGTTCAACTATAAACAAATATTAATTAACAGTAAGCTAAACAAGTTCAACTATAAACAAATATTAATTAACAGTAAGCTAAACAAGTTCAACTATAAACAAATATTAATTAACAGTAAGCTAAACAAGTTCAACTATAAACAAATATTAATTAACAGTAAGCTAAACAAGTTCAACTATAAACAAATATTAATTAACAGTAAGCTAAACAAGTTCAACTATAAACAAATATTAATTAACAGTAAGCTAAACAAGTTCAACTATAAACAAATATTAATTAACAGTAAGCTAAACAAGTTCAACTATAAACAAATATTATTGAATGGTAAACAAAATAGTTATACCGAAAAAGAATACTTATAATAAAAAAGATACTGCATCTTCTTCAGTTCTGGATAATCCCATATTTTCATCATTTTTTAAAAGAAAAATTAAGATGAAAGAAAGAAAGGAAAACGTGCTTTATTTGAATGAATTGAGAGAGAAGAGCATATATATATATATATATATATATATATATATATATATATATATATATATATATATATATATATAGCCATCAACGAACAATCATCTTATTGTTGTAAGAAATTTGGTAGAATTTTACATTATTTGGCGATTCTTCGCCTGCGTCCGGCTAACGGAAAAGTACCAGAAGTTATAAGGAACAAAAGCTCTAATTTATTATGTAAGTACTTTCACACTAAATTTCATACAACTGCATATATAATATTTTTGATTCTTCTTAGGGTGTGAAGGCTGTATTTTTGAAGTAAGAACTCCTTTATGCACGTTTTTGCTGAAGAGTGAATGTAAATGAATCATCACGCGCGGCTGTGTTACGCTAAATTGGGTTTATACGTTTGGGTTGGGGGACCCGCGCTCAGTTTTGAATTAATTTACTCGCATAGCTGACCACCCAGCTTTTATCATGCCAATGAATCTCCCCCTCTTAAACTTCGACAGTTGCTCATATTGTCACCGAAAACGGCGTAATGTCATGTCTACCACAGCTCTTCCTTTGTTAACGATTCAGCACACTCAAACAAGCTTTGGTTACCTGTTTTATACTAAACGGGGAACGACTTTAACCGTCTTCTATCGGCTAAACGTAATGCAGAATCACGCTGCTTTTCTAATCATTCGCATATCTCCCCGACTTGTATCTACATGCCAAGTTTCGTTACTAACCCGCAATTATTTCTTGGTGCGCTAATTATTTTTGTACATAAGTATATATATATATATATATATATATATGTATTAATAAAGGGTGTTTTTTTTAGAGGTATAGATTTTTAAATTGCATTAAAACAACGATGTATTATTCGATTGACATCAATTTTTTTTCGAAAAATAATCTTGTGGCATTACATTTTAAATAGGATTTCTGGCATAGGACTGCCACGGCTGACTCGGATGTAGTCCAATCTGGACGTCCAATTTTCGATGACTTTTTCCTACATTTGTGGCCGTACATCGGCAATAACACGGCGAATGTTGTCTTCCAAATAGTCAAGCGTTTGCGGCTTATCCGCATAGACCAATGACTTTACATAGCCCCACAGAAAATTGTCTAGCGGTGTTAAATCACAAGATCTTGGAGGCCAATTCACAGGTCCAAAACGTGAAATTAGGCGGTCACCAAACGTGTCTTTCAATAAATCGATGTGGCACGAGCTGTATGACATGTTGCGCCGTCTTGTTGGAACCACAGCTCCTGGACATCATGACTGTTCAATTCAGGAATGAAAAAGTTAGTAATCATGGCTCTATACCGATCACCATTGACTGTAACGTTGTGGCCTTCATCGTTTTTGAAGAAGGATTCCACCAGCCCATAAAGTGTACCAAACAGTCAGTTTTTCTGGATGTAACGGTGTTTCGACGTACACTTGTGGATTAGCTTCACTCCAAATGCGGCAGTTTTGTTTGTTGACGTAGCCATTCAACAAGAAGTGCACTTCATCGCTAAACAAAATTCTCTTATGAAAATCGATCATTATTTTCGAAATAAAATGGCACAATTTGAAAGCGTTGTTCAAGCGTGAGTCTACGCATGATGAATTGCCAAACCAAACTGTGAATAAATTAGTTGACAGCTGCTAAATCGGTCGCCATCTTGGAAAGTAATGCCAACTTAAACTTCTATACCTGAAAAAAACACTTTGTATATATGTTTATATATCTTATTCAAATTTTCAATCGTTAATAATATATTTTATATTCATCCATTTAAGTTCAAATACATTTTTTCAAACTTGTAGTGGATGACGCTTGATGTTAATACAGTTTTTTCAAATATTAATTTATTAATTAAACTAAAAATGAATAAATAGTTCCAAACAAAACTAATAGTCTAGCAGCATATATAGAAAGGACAATCGTTCGTTGTGTCTCCTTAGCGCATTGGATAGCGGGTTGGATTTCTATTCCAATGTCATGGGGTCAAATCCCTCTTGAGATGGCTTAATTTCTGGGAATGTGAGCTCTTTTTTACTATACTATTTTATAAGAATAATTAAATTCAATGAATGAATAAATAAAAACAAAGAAAAAAACTAGGCGAACACCATATAATGAAAGGAAATGGAAAATTGCATATGAAAATCGCTTTCTATTTTGTCACTTAATATTGGAGTCCTGTCCTATGTGCATACATATTTATATTAATTGTAACTATTTAATAAAAAGTAACTAAAATAAAATTTTTCATTGTTGACCTAAGTAGGAATTAACTTGACATTTTTTTATGTTACTTATTTCTTCAGATTTGAGAAAGGCTTAGAGCCGTAAGCGCTTAAGAATAAATTTTTGTGTAGAAACAAAAATGTTGAAGGTTAGAAATTCGAATTATCCGGTGCTTTATGCATGACGTAAATATTTTCAAATTCTTTCGTGTAGTTGCAAAATTCTATTAAAAATTCGATTATATGAGAAACAAGCAACGGCAAATATCGTGAATTTTCAGACTTTTCCAATTTTTTTTCATGAGAAGTATCAAAGAATCAATTCCTTTTTACTTACGAGAAAGAATTTCTCCTCATACATTATCAAATGTTTGAATAAAAAATGTAAAACGAAAATAAGGAGAAAATATAGAATTGGGTACAAAATCAGGTTAAGTTGTGAAAAAATAATAAACTTTGTATTTAGAAAATGATCTTGAGTACATAGGTTTTGCAAATATATTTTAATAATGTTTTTAAAAAAGTTTAATTTTGTGTCATTTTCAATTAAACCAAAAATAATTGAGGACTTAAAACAGATTAAGAGAGTGCTTCTTGAACTTTCAATATTTAAGAACCAATTTTCAATCATAATTTTAAACATGCCTCCTCCTAAATTTAATAACAATGTATTGAATTCAATAATACTATACTTTGACGATAAAGCTACAATAAGTCTTTAATTATAAACTGTACAAATGATCAACATAAGTATTGAATTTTGCATATAATTTTATATATGAAACGGTAATGGGATCACTACTAATTATTGAACTTGTTTTAACTTAGTATTGATGAATTAATGATAAAATACATTGTGCAGTACTGATACATTTACGAGTTGTTGCTGTTATTGACTCCACCTGTTTGAAGATCTCAGATCATGACTCACAAAATTCATTGCGGAAAAGGGCTAGAATCTAGCCCTTTTAACGTTGAAAGTTTTTTGTGCGATTATTTGCAAACAACGCATTTCTCTCTTCAGCTGGACGAGTCAACCTTACCTGTAAAGGAATCATTATTGGATTATATTCGCTTTACTATGGATCAGGAGCACCACGAAGAAATGCTCTTTGCAAGAACTTAGACAACCGGCACTAAATGCGAATCCATATTTAACGTTTTGAAGGAATTTTTAATTGCTTTTCCATCCTCGTTCCTTGTTGAAAGAGGTTTCAGCGCGGTGACCAATCTCCTAACAAAAAAAGAAATAGACTGGACATTACTAATCGAGGAGATTTAAGGCTGAACCTCACTCAATGGATGCCAAATGTTCAAAAATTGTTATTACAGCATCAGGTTCATCCCTCCTATTAAAAGCATTTATTTTTTGCTGAGTTATTTTTTGTAACAAATCGATTTTAAATTTTAATTTAAATTTAATTAATTGTGATTTTAACTTAATTTTGATTTTTATTTAGTTAACTGTGATTTTTATTTAAATAATTAATTGTAATTTTTAATTAAATTAATTAAATTAATTAATTGTGATTTTAATTAAATTAACTGTGATTTTTATTTAATTAGTAACTTGAGATTTTAACGTAATTAATAAACTTTAAAATTAGCATGAGTTTTCTATGAAGAATTTGCAAAAAATCAATATTAAGTAAGCAGAGGTCTACCCCAAACCTGAAAACATGACAAGGGGTCTATGAGACAAAAAAGTTTGGTAAACTATGGGTTATACGTACGCCTGTCGTTAGTAATAGCTTTGAGCATCATACAGAAGACAGTACGTTTTGACTCGGTTCCACTCCAAATTTGAGGGATATCCCCCTAGGGGTGTTCAGTGGTCTCCCAGCTTTCTTCCCCTTCCCCCAACCTCATGAGAGGACTTACGTCTTGGCGATTATTTAGAGTACCCCAGTGTTTCTCAAACTGTGGGGCGCGCCCCCTGGCGGGCGCGGTAACCCTGCGAGGGGGGCGCGAGCATATTGAAAATAAAAGGTTTAAAAAATAATTTTTTGGAATGAAGTAAAACAAGATGCTTTTTGACCTAATAAAAAATACACATTTACACTGATATAATTTATTTTTATCATCTGGTGATCATCAAAAATAAAAGATTCCACTTCAAACGCTCATTAGCCATCTTTGATCCTATAACCAAATTAAACAAATATTTTGTGTGCTTTGCGGTCAATATGAGAACGATGAGATATATTTTTTTACGTTTCTTTTAACGATATCAAACGATGAGAGATTTTTTATTACGTTTCTTTTAAACTAAAATATTACTTTAGCTGACCTTCGAACTTACTGGTATGGTTATCTCCGTCTTTTTTTTAGGAAGTTGTAAATATATATAATATATTTCTGTTTCATCTTATTTCCATGTGAAAGAGTTTTATGACAGATGGATAAGCATGAGTATTCTGAAACATATAATGCACAATGAAAAACGTTTTATACAATTATTTTTTAAAATATGCTACACTTTCCCCATGAGCAATTTTGTAGTTTTGATTGCTGTGTTGTACGACTTATTATGGTTTATAAATATAAATAAGCAGAATATTAAAAAAATGGGCATATCTGTGATCCCTATTAAAGGAAGTTGAAACTGATCAAGCAATTGAAGAACCTACTGAAATAATGCATATTAATCAAGATATATATAGCGAAAGTAAATATCAGAAAAGCGTGAGACATGAAACGTTTGAGTTGATTTGAGTTTAGCTGGAAAATAACGTTCCTGTGTTGATAGCGTAAAGTGTCTGTGATTTATGTCCTTTATTAAGGGCATGCACATTTGGAACATTTTCTTTAGTTTTAATGGATTTTTTCTTAAATTTTCTAAGAAAAATTGAAAAGTCCTTGAAAGTAGGTAAGTATATTTTTCTTAATAAAATTATTCACTGGAATTGTGATTTTTATAGAGTATAGTAAAAATAACTATAAAATAAATTATAGTTTTAAAACAAACTAAAAACACGCTTTTATAGTAAATCGAACTAAAAAGCAAAAAAAAAAATATTGCTTAAAATTAAGATGTACAAAATTTAATACTTATCTTGTTAATTTGTACGGTTTATAATTATGATCGTATTGTAGTTTTAGCGTCAAAGTGCATTATTATTGCATTCAGTACATTATTAATGTATAAGAGGGGTGCGATAAAAATTGTGATTGGAAAGGGGGGAGCCAGTAGTGAAAGTTTGAGAACCACTGGAGTACCCCCATGCTTCAAAGGCACTATACATTTACAAACATCCACGCTTTCTGCGGGATTCGTACCCATGTCCTACGGCAGTGCAGTCAGCATCGTTTACCAACATTTATAAGTATACTCGTATTATAGCAGTGTAAATGTGCAATTTTTTTTGTTATGTCTGAATATATAAATCGTTTTGCTTCCTTTAGGTACATTAATATAATTTTTTTAAAATAATTTTTTATTTTCTACTTTTCGATTTGCTCGAACCCCTCTGGGGAGCGCTTACCACACTTTGAGAAATACTGAATTAAAATAAGATATAAGATTCTCTTTCGTTGAAACTGTTATAAGTTAAATACTTAGAATATTGAAAAATACTACGAAAGTTTGTTAATATTTTTTCATTGCAAGCCGTTTCAAATGTCAAATGTAAACGTTTTCAGGTACGACTTTAAAAGGTCAGAATAATTCAAAATTTTGCACACTTATCAAGGACCTATGACAATACAATAATTTAATAATTTTTTTCATTGTCCTGATCAGCATCATCAGGATTAACAGTTTTCCATTTCCAGATTTGAGGACTAAAACATTAAGTTACAATCCTAAAGCGAAAACTCTCATGACTAATACAAATACCACAAGCAAAATAAGTAATAGTCTTAAAAAAAGGGGAGGGGAACGCTTTTATTGTAGATCGAATTAAAAAACGAAATATAAGCAATTATTTAAAAAATTAAAAAACATGCTTTTATTGTTAATTGAACTGAAAAGTAAAAAATAATTCTTTATGTACAGAGAGTTTTATTTCCAGGTATAGAAGTTTAAGTGGGCATTACTTTCCAAGATGGCGACCGATTTAACAGCTGTCAAGTGATTTATTCTCAGTTTGGTTTGGCAATTCATCATGAATAGACTCACGCCTGAACAACGCTTTCAAGTTGTGCAACTTTATTTCGAAAATAATGGTCGATTTTCATAAGCGAATTTTGTTTAGCGATGAAGCGCACTTCTGGTTGAATGGCTACGTCAACAAACAAAACTGCCGCATTTGGAGTGAAGCTAATCCACAATTGTATGTCGAAACACCGTTACATCCAGAAACACTGACTGTTTGGTGAACTTTATGGGCTGGTGGAATCCTTCTTTAAAAACGATGAAGGCCACAACGTTACAGTCAATGGTGATCGGTATAGAGCCATGATTACTAACTTTTTCATTCCTGAATTGAACAATCATGATGTCCAGGAGCTGTGGTTCCAACAAGGCGGCGCAACATGTCACACAGCTCGTGCCATAATCGATTTATTGAAAGACACGTTTGGTGACCGCCTAATTTCACGTTTTGGACCTGTGAATTGGCCTCCAAGATCTTGTGATTTAACACCGCTAGACTATTTTCTGTGGGGCTATGCAAAGTCATTGGTCTATGCTTATAAGCCACAAACGCTTGACCATTTGGAAGACAACATTCGCCGTGTTATTGCCGATATACGGCCACAAATGTTGGAAAAAAGTCATCGAAAATTGGACTTTCAGATTGGACTACATCCGAGCCAGCCGTGGCAGTCCTATGCCAGAAATCATATTTAAAATGTAATGCCTTAAGATTATATTTCGAATAAAAAAATTCATGTCAATCGAATAATACATCGTTGTTTTATTGCAATTTAAAGTTCTATACCTCTAAAAAAATCACCCTTCATCAGAATAAAATGACTATCGAGAAAATTAATTTCATTGTGGTAAAAGCTTGTTGTTCTCTATATCAACTATTATTTTATTTACGGAAGAAAATTTCAAAATTCTGAATAAAGAATTACTTTTTGCGAATTTAAATTTGCTTCATTTGTTTTTAATTGTATACAATTAATTTTAAAAGAAAAATCTACTAAATATTTAAGGGGGAAAAAGATTTTTTAAAAAAAATTTTTTTATGAATTTAGTTATTTATGAAAGAAAAAAAAATTAAAATTATTTATCAAAGAAATATCACTCCCTATTCTTTTGAGACATTCTATCAGATATTCAAAATAAGAGGTATTCTAGGTAATTGAAAATCCAATTAATTTTAGGTTAAACGAATAGATAGATATATGATATTTTAATTGAAGTTTATGACGTATAATCCTGTTAAAAAGCATTAAATTTAACCAAGACTAAAATGTCATTCAGGAAAATGATTCCAAAAAGGAAATACACGGTGGAACAGTTAATACTCGAACTTACGGTAAAGATGGGACTACTGAGTGATAACCGCGTAAGTCGGGATATGATTTCGTATATTAATATATGTAAATTATTTCTAGTAGGGGCTGCAAACGAAAAAGAATGCTTTATAAAATCTTATGCACCCAATACAAAATCGCAGATCGAAGCTATTTTGAAGTAAAAGGTATCTTAAAATCTAACAAAGTAATCTCTCTCTCTCTCTTCTTCCGGCTCAAATATTTTTTTTTATCAAAAAATTTCTTCGTAGCATGCTAATAATTTTTGATTTCGTTATTTTGTTGAAAAAATGCGCTGTTCGTTGAAGTCTGCATTTTCTAAAAAGTATATATATATATAGTCGCTGATCCGGTATAGTGGTCCGGTTACGCTGACTGATGTGCCGTAGGGACAGGGTTCGAATCCCGGAAAAGACCTGGATGTTTGTAAATGTATAGTGCCTTCGCGGCATGAGGGTACTCTAAATAGCCGTCGAGCCGCAAGTCCTCTCGTGAAGTTGGTGGAAGAGGAAGATAGGTGGGAGAACTCTGACCACTTCAGAGTGTTCTCCCTCTAAATTGGGGTGGAATCGAGCCAAATCGTTGTGTCACCTGTATGGTGATCAAAGCTACGGCTAACGACAGACGTAACTTAGCCTTTTGTCATGATGAATTTCGCGGGCCTCGATCTGGCCTTTGCCGATCATATGGTATTAGTATAACAACAATATATATATATATATATATATATATATATATATATATATATATATATATATATATACGTTGTGTTACTAGTGTATATATGTATCACCCTCTTTCAATTAAACTGTCGAATTCTTTTCAATATTCAATCTTCTGTTTGAATTTGGTCTAAGGACTCAAGTTCTTCATTGCTTTATTCTTGCTCAGGCATTTCTATGAGCTTATCAGTTGTCAATTCTTGATTGTGGGAATCCAGCAGCTCTTGAAAGTTCATCACCATCTACTTCTAAATTTGTTTGAGGTGGGGAATCAGTGATCGAGTATTGTTACTCAAGTGAGTGAGTGAATGTTAACGTCGTGCTGTGTGTTCAGCTACACGAGGGCTTTTGGCGACGGACCACGTAATTTTGAATAATTGTCAAGTGACGTGGACAACACCTGAGCTGGCACCCCTCTCTTCTAACTACCACATCACACCAACGGGAGGACGTTTCAGGCACACGACAGATATAGCGTGCATCGCTGCCCTACACGGTGGGTCTTTAGTGGTACTGGGCTCAAACTCGTGACAAAGATAGCCACGATCCGATACCTATACCACTCGGCTACTGCGGCCATATTTTGTTACTCAAACAAAAGAAGAATCTATAAGATTTGAAAATCGCTTAACTCCAAGTTCCCGTAAGTCGGGGTAATGTAAGCCAAGGTTTTGCTGTGTATTCCAATTATTTCTACACTATTAATTTATTTTACTTTTAAAGATTTAACCTATCTTTGAAAATTCCATAATTATTTAATAAATTATTTTAAAAATATCATATAGGCAGATTTTACACCAAATTATATATATATATATATATATATATATATATATATATATATATATATATATATATATATATATATATATATATATATATATATACTGGAGGACCCGACAGACGTTGTCCTGTACATACATCTTAAACTCAAAAATTCCAAATTTTTATGAATAAGCTTTCACAATCTGGACCGTTTTGAGTAAAATTTGTATTAAAAAGTTATTACAATGTCTAACATCATTATATGTACGGTTATCACAATTCAATCAATCAATAGCGTGTGAGTATGTGTATACTATGAGCGAAGTTAAATGTAAAGGCTGTGTGAATAAAAACTTAAACTTGTTTTAATTAAAGGTGATAAAGTTGAGACTCAAACTATTTTATAACAGGTATATTTATTAAATTGTACATAAAATGTATAGTTTTTAATGCACACTTCAAAACTCTTCTGACACTAATTACATCTGAATGTAACAATTTAATAAACACACGATTTATTTCAACAAAATAATAACACGAAGGGACAAAATATTTTCCTGAAATGATCACAGCACCAACTGTCGGACCAACTTGAATTATAATAAAAGATTTTTGAATATTCGATACTGCGATCTTAACGCAGTCTACCGGATCCAATGTAAAACATTCCAAGATCAACAATTTATAAATAAAAAATTAATTAAATAAACATTTCTAAACCGAATTATAAATCTAAACCATTCTCGAGTCCACTGGAACAAAAAAAACTTTCATCAAAATCGATCCAGCCGTTTAGGAGGAGTTCAGTTACATACACACGCACAGAAGAATTGCATATATAAAGATTATTTGAAAAGATATTAATTAAAAACGCTAAAAAGCGTAAATCGGGTCTGCGTTTTCGTAACAATAAAGACCGGGTTTGGCCAGTTTGGCTGAAAATCAATTTTCGTCCCAACTTACATCTTTTTCAATTCTACTATTAGCTCACGATCTCTATACATATTTCATATGTTTGTTTGTTTATTTATTTATTTATTTCGGTGGAATTTTCAATCGTTAATAAAATTCATTTTAAAGCGCTCTCTTGTGCTGAAATTTTGTATACATGATTATCTTGGATGGCAATACAGTAATTTAATTATAAGTAATAAAAATTAATTGGTTAAAAGTCATTATTTAAAGAATTACAAATACGGTCACGTTGGCATCATTTTTGGCGACTTGTGTCAAAACTTGAAAAGGATTTTTTCTCACGTTTTAAAGCATTCAGTTGAACTGAAATTTTATGTACACGATTTTTTTGGATGACAATGCGATACTTTAATGATAATTAATAGAAATTAATTACTACTTAATGTTGTGATTCGGTCCCATGTATATACATATTTATATTGATTGTATCTATTGAATAAAAACAGAAAATAAATTTTTCTTTTTTTGATTTAAGTAGGAATTGAGTTAATGTTTTTTATATATATTATTTGCTATTTATATATTATTTTCCTTTTCTAGATATATTTTACTTCTTTCTTCATTTGTCTTTTTGTATAAATTATTCCTTTATATAGCTTTTAAAGTTTTGCTTATTCTGTCTTGTCATTTGTATGCATTATTTATTTTTAATTAAAGGTTTACTTGAGATACTCAATAAAAAGATCTCTCGTGGAGTTAAAAGCTACAAATAACCTTCCTGATAATTCTTAAAAAGACGTGTCAAAATTTCATTCTCTTAATTTCCATTTTATTTTAATAACGTATTTCATGTTTTTGTGTATCTCAATTTAGTAACTCAATTATTATTTATCTTGAAAGTAGACTAGATTTCAAGCCTTGGTGAGCTGATCACCAGACTGTTATATCGAATATTTGTATATTTAATACAATATGAAACATTGTATAACAGAAAAAACTATTTATCCGAAACAACAAAGAGTCATATATTCAAATATACTGCAATAAAGAAATACTGAATTACATTATGATAAAAAATATTGAATAATTTTTTTATTGAAAATATTTTTTCTGCGGATTCCGTCTAAGAATTATGTATATTTCCTTCCTTAGTTTGCAGAACTTAATTAAAGAACAGTAAATAATACGGATGAATATAATGTATTGAATTCACAAGGCGATATATCATTACTCACTATATGCCGTGGTAGCCTAGTGGTTATAGCCACGAACTCATGGCCGGCGTGTCGCGGTTACGAGTCCAGGAGCCCTTTACGACCCTTCAGTGTAGAGGGGACTGATGCACGTTAAATCTATTGAGCACAAATTTCTCTCTTTGGCGTGGTGTGGTGGTCCTTGTGGCCGAGTGGTCAAGGTATCGGATAGTGACCGGTCTTGTCACGATTTCGAGCCCAGTACCACTAAAGACACGCCATGTAGGGGAACGATACACAATAAATCTGTTGCGAGTGCAAAAGTCCTCCCGTTGGAGTGGTGTGGTAGTTAGGAGAGGGGTGTCAGGTCAAGTGTCGTCCACGTCACTTGACCATCGTTCAAAATTAAGAGGTCCGTCGCCAAAAGCCCTCGTGTAGCTGAACAGAGCAACGTTACCATTCACTCACTCACAAGTGCGATTTTCAAAGCATTATTTCTCAATTCCTACTATTATATAACTCACATTCTCTATATATTTATTTATTTTGGTGGGATTTTTAATCGCTAATAAAATACATTTTAAAGCGCTCCATTGAGCTGAAGTTTTATATACATGATTATTTTGGATGACAATACAATATTTTAATTATAATTAACAAAAATTAATTGTTTAAAACTAATTATTCAAAGAATTACAAATGCAGCCACGTTGGTATAATTTTCAGTGACTTGAGTCAAACTTGAAAAGGTTTTTTTTTCTCACTTTTTAAAGCATTCAGTTGAACGGAAATTTAAAATTCACGATTGTTTTGGATGACAACACTATACTCTAATGATAATTAATAAAAATTAATTACCACTTAATGTTGTGATTCTATCCTATGTATATACATATTTATATTAATTGTAACTATTTAATAAAAAGTAGCTAAAACAAAACTTTTCTTTGTTGATCTAAGTAGGAATTGACTTGATTTTTTTTGTATTACTTGTTAGTTAGAATTAAAGTATCCTTTTAAAAAAAATTGCACAAAATTAATATTTTCTTACTGTACTTAATATTTTGAACTGAGAGATTTTAGTTAAAAGATCTAAGTATCTGAAACAAATAAACAAACAAACACAAATATTTGATCTTAAACAAATCAAAAACACGTCTAAAACTTCTTTTTGAAATGGAATATTCTTCTTTTTGCTCTGACAAATGAGCTCTTAATCATACAAAAGCGTTGTCATGTAATTTAATATATAAAGAAATGCTAAAAGGAAGCACGATTCCCCGTTTTCGGGAGATTAATAGCTTCCCAACAAATAGAATCTTCTAAATAAATGAATTCCTTAAATTCCCTTTTTGTTTTCGTCTGAAGGGCCAGCCAAGATTTTTCTCCTACAAAAACACGAAGACTTCCTAAATGAGGCTTGCTTCCAAAATAATTTCGCTGAAGTTCCACAGATTATATAGTACGTCGGTACAAAAGAATTGACTTTTTTGCCTGGCTTTTAATTAAGTGTTTTGCTTAGATCCGAAGTCATTAATAACTTGGTTGTTTGAGACTTTTTTTTTTGAGGGGCAGTTTTCCGTGTAATCGAAATAATATGCCTGGAAGTTTTTCGCTTTGTCTAAAAAGATAAGGGCCGGCTGTAGTGGCATTTATCTTTGAACATGTTTATTGAGGAAGTTTAATGTGAACCATATACATTCTTTGAGGAGGTTGCATGGTAACTTATGTATTAACGTATCAATCGCCAACTCTCCAAGTTGGCAGCCCCAATTTCCTATGTGTCGCATGTTCTGAATTGGCAACTAGGTGCTTCGTTTCATGTAAAGTCGCCAACAGGTTGCAATAATACTTAAATACCAGTTGCAGTATAAAGTAACTCAAGGGCTTTTGGGGACGGATAATATAACTTCTGTCGAATAATGTGGCCATACATGCTTATTGCTTTCATTGAGTTAATTTGAAGAAGTATATTCCAAGCTACTCCGAGACCTAGCAAATTTTTATGAATTTTTTCAAGGGCCCACATCCCTGCTGATTATATCAGATAAGAAAAGTTTAATTCTTCATATTTGTTATCAATGGGCTTAATTCATGTGACGTCATAGTCATATGATACTGATAACCACGTGTCTTTAACCAATGAGTTCAAAATCTCATGTGACGTCATAGTAGCACGATAAAAAGCAATCATGTGTTTCCAGCTAATCAGTTCATGCTCTTCCTCGTTGCCAACTTTTGATCCTTTCAAAAACTTTCTCTTAATAAGTAGAAATTTGTCAACAACAATAATGCACATAGGTAGACAAATACATTTTATTTAAATATACATGCATAAAATAAGATTTTTAATTTTAAATTCTTTTTTGGAGAAACTTACTTTTTATAACATTTGAACATTTTTACCCAATTATAAAATTTGAAATTTTATCCCAGTTATACAAATAGAGCGACAAATACAGTTAGTTCGGTGTCTGTTTTGAATTCAATGGAGAATACTAGTTCATATTTATCATGTGACCGTCATGGAGCCCATTGCGATTAACTTCCTTCATATACTTAGATCAACTGATTTACTTACATCTTTGGTATATATTTATGTCTGTAATTAATTAAATGTCATTTACACAAATTTACTCGTGGAGTATGAATCAAACTCTCTCTTTCAAGCATAAAATCTTCGGAATCAGTTTTGTAGACTCCGGGCGTTTCGTCATGAGATTTTTAATGGTTATTTTTAAAATGCTATAAATATTTGTTTTATATAATGCTTGAGACAAAATGAATTGATTTGAATTAAAATTTTAGAGAAGTACAGGGTAGTATACCATCTTTGAGTATGTGAGAAAATTGCATTTTAAAATTTTTTTATCAGAACCCTTTAACTACCATTGTAAAACTAGCCTCAACCGGTTTGCACATACTCAATACGGGTACTGATATATTTTTTTCTATCTATCTTTGATTTGCATATATTTTTAATTCTTATTTTAAGATTAATAGTGCTAGTGTTTTGAGGAGATACAATTTGTCCATGGTATCGAAATGCTTCTCATCCGGGATTTTCTTTGTGGTAAAAACGAGAAATTTTCAGGGAAAGCAGGAATTTAGATTCTTCAAAATATTCGATAAAGTACATGGATTGGCAAGACAATGTGTTGTTTGAGAGGAAATGAAAATGAAAGATAATCCAAAACAGCCCATACTTTCGCTGTCCACATTGCCATATAAGACTTAGAATTACACCATAAGACCTAGAATTACCATGTAAGATTTCAATTGTGTACACACTCACAAAATCCTCAACCATTTGAAAAAGTGATTCAAACATGAAATGTTCTTTTAAGGATGAGATAAATTCTTTTGATATATACATGAAACTTTCTTCATAGTATGTAGAGTGTATTTATAACAAGCAAACATTTAAGGGTATTTGTGTTCCACTCACAATCATAAAATAAAAAAAAATAGTGTGAAAATTTAATATTGAAAATTAAAATTAAATTCTTCAATTTTCGCATTTTGTTAAGTTATAATGCTTGGTTATAAGCAATAAAAATTGGGCTTTTTTTGGAACAATTTGGTAAAAAGAAATGACCACTTAAGGGGTTAAATCCTTTGGGTATACCATAAAATTTCCTCAATTTACAAATGCTTCTTGCATTTCAATGAAAATTTGTCAAATTTGTAAAAATGCTTTATGTAACATTTTAAGGAAACTTATAATTAAAATATTCATGCTGCATAAAACTGTTGTATCTAAAGCATTTCTCTGCATTTGAATTAGATTTTAAATGTACTGAATTGTAAATATAGTAATTGAGAACTGACTATGGATTTGTTGAGTTTTAATTGTATGAATAGATGAATAATAACTATTCTTTTAAATAATGCATTTGTTAATTAGAAAGTTTATTTAGTTTTGAGTTATATTTAAGTTTTAAAGTTGAGTTTGAAGTGAGACTAAAGTTGAATACATTAACAAATTATTACTATCTGTCGAATGTATAGTCTCAAGTCTGTAAAAATTATTAAAAAACTAAATAAAACCTTTATATATATAAAATTTTCTTATTGCACTTAATGCATTTACAAACTAAACCAGAGCACTATCAATTTACATACTACACTCTATAACAAAAAAACCCCGCATCAATAAAGATTTGTTCGATAGCAATGTTCGATAGCAAATTGCAGGCTAAAAATATTACGTTCACAAAAATTGAATGTTTTATTTCAGAGTTACATAGTTACAAAGTAATTAGCTCAATACAATCTTGACCTGCCTTTAGCCTGGATGCAAGTTGCCACATGACGTGGCATTGAGGAATAAATCCCCCTGATGGTCTCCTGCGGTATTTCTCGCCAAATTTGCTCCAACTGTTCGGCCAGGTCATCATTATCCCCCTGGTAGATGTAGTTGCCTTCCCTTTATATCCCAGACATGCTCTATTGGAGAAAGATCAGGTGGTCTGGCTGGCCAAGAAATTGTTTGACTATCTGTAAGATAGTTCATAGCAACACGTTCCGTATGTGGTCTGGCCTTATCTTGCTGAAAAATAAGGCCAAGTTACTGCAAAAGGAATGGTAGCAAAACAGTTCTCAGAATGTCGTTGACGTACCGCTGTGCTGTAAGTGTGCCTCTAATGACGACCAAAGAGGTTCGGCTGTCAAAATAAATGGTACCCCAGCTTATAACTCCTGGTTGAGGGCCTCTGTGACGTGCAATTGTGAACGCAGGATTGGCACGCTGCCCAGAGCGTTTCCAGACACGTCTTCGATGATCGTAAGGACACAGTTGGAAGTGGGATTCATCGCTAAACGTCCCAAGTCAGCATGATTCCAACCCGATTGAGCCAACTACCACTGTAGTCTGGCTTGACTGTGTGCAGGCATAAGTGGCAGGTGACGAAGGGGTCGGTACAAGCGCAAATTTCACTCTATCAGCCATCTGTGAATGGTCTTGCGGGTCACACGTCTGATGGTTGATAAAGGTGAATCAGGCGCTGTGACACCTGATCTTACAATCAATCTGTACTTCAAATCTGCTGTGGCCTTTGGTTTACCGCTACCATCTGAAATCTGCCATTGTCCACCCATTCTCGACAGCATCTTCTAGTGGCCGCATCGCTTCGACCCTTATGACGAGCGATTATCCGATTTGTGCTCGACCTGCCTCTTTTAATGCAATGATACAACCTCTTTCAAACTCTGACAGTTGCTCGTAATGAGCTCGAATCCTGTGGCGAGGCATTTTTTCAGTAGTTGAAAGGTATCGTAAATCGCAATGCAACATAAATTTTGACATACAGATTGATAATCACTTCTTAGAGACACCTGCTGAGTACGTAGTTCCGATGAGCTGTAGATCCCGTTATCCATCCATCGGACATCACATTTTAACCATTTGCATGTTTAAATGGTACAAATCGGTACAAATGTCTTTGCATACGACATTTCATTACAATGGGGCAACTCCTTCTTGGTGCGTCACTTTTTTGTTACAGAGTGCAAATCAGTGCACCAGTAATTTTTTTAAAAAATAAATCAGTGCACCATTAAATTATAAACTAAATGAATGCACCCATAATTTACCAACTAAATCAGTGCACCATTAATTTACAAACTAAATCAGATTTAAAGATAAGTCAAGGGTGAGCCGTTGTTCATCAATCATACCTAGATGTCAAATATAGGGTGTTTTTTAGAGGTATAGAACTTTAAATTGCAAGAAAACAACAATGTATTATTCGATTGATCTTTTTTATCCGAAAGATAATCTTGTGGCATTACATTTTAAATATGATTTCTGGCATATGATTGCCACGGCTGGCTCGGATGTAGTCCAATCTGGACATCCAATTTTCGATGACTTTTTCCAACATTTGTGGCCGTATATCGGCAATAACACGGCGAATGTTGTCTTCCAAATGGTCAAGCGTTTGTGGCTTATCCGCATAGACCAATGACTTTTCATAGCCCCACAAAAAATAGTCTAGCGGTGTTAAATCACAAGATCTTGCAGGCCAATTCACAGGTCCAAAACGTGAAATTAGGCGGTCACCAAACGTGTCTTTCAATAAATCGATTGTGGCACAAACTGTGTGACATGTTGCGCCATCTTGTTGGAACCACAGCTCCTGGACATCATGATTGTTCAATTCAGGAATAAAAAAGTTAGTAATCATGGCGCTATACCGATCACCATTGACTGTAACGTTGTGGCCTTCATCGTTTTTGAAAAAGGATTCCACCAGCCCATAAAGCGCACCAAACAGTCAGTTTTTCTGGATGTAACGGTGTTTCGACATACACTTGTGGGTCAGCTTCACTCCAAATGCGGCAGTTTTGTTTGTTGACGTAGCCATTCAACCGGAAGTGCGCTTCATCGCTAAACAAAATTCGCTTATGAAAATCGGGAACAACGGCAATCTCGTTTGGGGCCCATTCGACGAATCTACGCCTTGCTTGATCATATTTAAAATGTAATGCCACAAGATTATCTTTCGAATAGAAAAATTCATGTCAATCGAATAATACATCGTTGTTTTATTGCAATTTAAAGTTCTATACCTCTAAAAAAACACCCTATATAAACATTTATGTCTCTCTCTTGCTTTTTCTCACTCTCTCTTTCGTATTTAATATAAATATATATTGTTTGAAGAGTATAAAACCTTATCAAAGAATAAGCAAAAGCTCAGCAATAAAGTTTACGACCTCTGGTATATATATTAATCAACTTGCTTTTATCATTTATTAGTTATGCTAATACCATTTGCGTCCATACAAAAACACATTACAAAGATTCTTAATTATTTAACAATAATTTTCGACGCCTTTATTGACGATGAAACAATTTTTCATTTAGAAGTGTCCAGATTAACTGAATACATCTGAATGATATTGCCACTAAAAGACATTAAAGGTTCCTGTTAAAAATAAGGACAGATTCTTGTTATCATTTTGAAATATATGATTGTTAGTTACATTTGTTGTCATCAAAAAGTCATGTAATAAATATACTTCTACTTTATCATAGATTTAAAAATTAATATGAAATGAAAGAAAGATGGTAACAAAAGAATTGAAGACTTCATTCAATTTTTTTTCTGGGCGTGTATGTTCTGAAAATAATTCTTGGTAAAACAGTGGTATTAACCTTATAAACACTTCTCAAAGTATCGTTAGAAAAGGGATATACATAGTTAGGTTTTTGTGATGAAAACGTTGTTTTTCATCACAGAAAGTTTATGATGTTAACTATCTCTCTATCTTTCTACATATTTATGGGAGAAAAGAGACTCACTCACTCATCACGAGATCAGTGAAACTGTTAGACCTACAGACTGGAAACTTGGTAGGCATGCTTCTTTTGTTAAATAGGGATCCTCTAAGAACGAGGTTTACGGTTTTGCAAAAATCAAATGCGAAATTTTGTTACGGGTGGTTAAGGTTATAAAAAAATCCCCTTTTCCGAACAATTAGACACACATACGGAGAATTTTTTAAACCTGTTACTTTAGTTGAGTAAACATCCACTAAAAATGAGGTTAGAGGAACTGCGACTTCAGAATATTTCCAGAGCTGGCTGGCTACCTCGCTTTCAAGGTAGTCACTTTCAATCCGTAGTTGAAATTAAAAGTGCATCGCAGGCTGAATTAAAGGACAGGGCTAAAAATGAATTCCAGAAATGTTTCGATGAACTTTACAAGCGATGACAAAAGTGAATTTTTGCTCAAGTATCATATTTCAAAGGAGGATGTGTTTCAGCAATTTGATTGGTATTACTTTTTAAATTATAGATTCAGTCCGGGAACTTTTGAATCCTACCCCGTATAAACAGCCAAAGCGAGGATTTTTGAGAAGTGAGTAATGAGTAGTAAATAGTATAATGTACATAGCAACATTTCAAAAACCTAGATCTCTCCCCCCGCACCGTCGATTTACTCCAATCTAAGCATTTTTTGCGTTTTCCACTTTATGTTGCGCTCTCATTTCGACAGTAGGTGATTTTTTTAAAAAAAATTAGCAATAATTAAGGTGTTAAGTATACCTGGTGTTCTTTCTTATAACTATTTAGTACAGGGGTGGGCAGACTCTTCCAGGTTACGGGCACCTTTAATTTTTGCAAGGTGCTGCGGTGCATTCAGTGTTAGTGGAGCACACTAGGGGGGTGCCCACGGGTTCAAGCCTTCCCTCATAACCCTTGAGTTTTTTTTCTTTCAATTCCTTATAATCCCATGTTTATAGTACGTAAAATGCAATTGAGTATTTATCATAAGTATTTTTTCTTATTAATTAATGTTAATTATTTATTCTGTAACTTATTTTTTGCTGTTTTTTGTTCCCGACAATCTACAAAATCAAAAAAATATGTTTGGCTGCGTATTGGGGTATAATATAAGAATGGTAGACCTTCGAACCTTGACCCCCCCTCCACTTTCTTGAAAAATTCTTGTGTGTGCTTTGCCCAATGTCATAGGTGAGGTGAGGTAAGGAAAAGGGGTTATTATTATAATTTTATGATATTTAATGCGGAATATGTACTTACCTACAAAACCAAAATAAAAGTATACTTTTAAAACCACATTCAAAGCAGAACGCAATATACAAATATTGGATAGAGCTTTAGACTTCTAATTGAAAAGTCGCAGTTTCGAATCCCACCTGCGATGGCCTACTTTCTGAGAATGTGATTTCGTTTTACTATACTATTTTATTAGGATAATTAAATTTAATTAATGAATAAATAGTAACAAACACAGACAAAAATAGTCGAACACCATATATCGAAAGAAAAATGGAAAATCGCTTTCTAATATTTTACTTAATATTGTGATTTGTCATACGGATATATAAATACAGTCGGATCTCTATGTAACGAAGTCGATAAATTTCGGAAAAAAAGTTCGTTATATGGAAAATTCGTTATACAGAGGTTCATCTTTTAATATACTTTATAAACCACATAAAACAAATTTTGAATTCATAAACACTATATATTAAGGTATGTGACTACCTTCGGAGGATTTTTTTGTGAATTATATAAATTTTCAACTAAATAAACACTTTTTTTATTTGAAATAGGGCTTAAAACTAGGAATTCAAGTACAATTTCCGCAAAATTAAAAATAATTTTGGATATATAGGGAATTTTGAGTGAAATTTTATTGAAAAATGGTACTTACGGGTAAGGCTTGTAATGAAAATTCTAATTACTATATTTGAATAATATCTATACAGTACATAAATAACATCATTATTTGTGTTTAGAGCTATCAGATTTGTAATACTTTTGAAATTTTTTGAAATATGTCATTTTTTATGCAAAAACTCAGTTTTTTACAAAAAATTTGTTATTTTCTCACATAAAGTGCAATAAAATACATAAATATATACACAGAGATTAAATTATAGTCTGGACAGGAGATAAAACTAAATAAAACATTTTCGGAAAATTTTAATTCAATATGTTAAAAAGAAATTTTGTAGTGAACTTTTTACCGTGAAGCAAGAAATTAAAAACATAGTTTCTCAGAAAATACCTTTAAAGATTTTAATACAGTATAAAAAAATGTTCCACTAATTGTACATTTTTTTAACTCCCCATATGTATAGGTCAAGATCTTTTTAGATTCATGCTTAACTAATTTGGACTTTTTTTTCAACCTTTTGATGTTTTCTGGAGATTTTTATAGACTATAACAATTGTCTTTTTTAGAGAAATTTTGATGAAAAAATGCAGTTACACAAAATTCTAATAAATGTATTCAAATAATATTTGTACTGTACGTGCATAACATCTTTATATGAGTTTGAAATTAAAAGATTTGTAATTTTTTGGAAAGTTTTTTATATATGCCAAATTTTATGCAAAAACACGTCTTTTGAAAAAATTAATGAAACTTTTTTTCATAAAAAAGGCAATAAATTACATCAATATAAACATATATACATAGAGTTTATATTTTTATTCATAACACAGATAGAACTAAATAAAACATGTTTTGAAAATTTCAATTCAATAACTTAAAAATGTTTTGTGTAGGGATCTACTTACGGTTTTGTAAACTCCATTTCCGGTTTACTAATTATGCTATAACTTTGCTTCAAGATATCGTAGAAACAAAAATAGAGTGTTTTTGGAATATTAAATGTATGGGTTATAAAATAAAACATAAAAGAAGTTTCGAAACTTTTCTCCAAAATGGCGAATTTTGGGTAGTCACATACCTTAAAAAAAGTAATTATTCACACTTTTTTTTAAAATGAATATATATTTATTTTATATGTCTTACCCATCAAAAAAGAAAGAAAAAAAGAAAACTGCAAGGAAAACAACAACAAAAAAAGAATGTCGAAGAATTCCCTGTATTTTCAATGTTAATAAATCAATAAATAATATCAATGAATTTTAAGGACATTTTATAATTTAAAGCAAACAAGTAATATTAAATATACATTAGCACAGGAACACAGGACAACTCCACTGAGGGTGGAAAACGATATTGAAGATGTTTCTAGTGAACAGGGCAACGGGGGTTAAAGGTTTCATTTCTTGGATGAAACGTCCAGAACTATAGCTATTGACGAGTTAGGATCTAATAAAACCAGTTCAAGATTTATGACCACCTTAAAATGTGTTAAAGAGAGAAAAACTTGACTTTTTTTTCGAAATATTTTAAAAAAAGGGAGAACAGAAGTTGTATCACAAAAGAAAAAGTTCGTTATATAGAAAATGCACTTTGCTATAGAGATGTCATTTTATGAAGAAAATCGAGAAATGTTCAAGGTTCCAGGAAATAGTTTGTTATATAGAAAAATTCGCAATATAGAGGTTCGCTGTATAGAGGTTCGACTGTATTTATATTTATGTTAGTTGTAACTATTTAATAAAAAGTAACTAAAATAAAATTTTTCTTTGTTGGCCAAAGTAGGAATTGAATTAATTTTTTTATATTACTTGTTTATTTTCCACGTCATCTGTATATCAAAGAACCGCATAGGTGTGTTTTGAAATTTTGAAAAAAAAATTAGATCATTTCTATTCTTATATTGTTGGGATCTAAGATGTGACAACCCCCAATTTCTTCACTTCCCTTAGACTTTAATCGCACTTCGAGAATCGCCTTTTTCCCAACGTATTTGGATACTCTCCAGTAATTTAATGATCTCCCATTTTTCTTCTTTAGAACACTCGAACATTTTTCTTAAGTTTGGAACAAAGAAAGAAAAAGTTCCTTTTTGCTTGGTTGTTGGACATGAATTTGTTGAATAGTGCTAACAAGATTCAATAGAACAAAGGCTTTCTTTTCATGCATTAGAGTGTGAGGTATTTGATGAATTTCTGAATATTAAAAATACTGGTTGCCTTATGGATTTTGTTGGGATAATAGGAAAAAAAGATTAATTGGATTTGTTCTTAAGGGGACCAGGACATGTTCGAAAGAGTAAAATGTCAAAAATAGGAGTCTTTGTTTATGGGACATATATCTTTAAAAAATTTTAATAGATTTTTGTGATCTTATATATATAATAAAGATATTTTTATCATCCTGTAGAAATACAAAAATAATTTTTGGGTTAAAATTTTTTCTTTTCTGTTTAATTTAAGTTGAACATAATTTTTGAGATCTCATAATACATGCTTATTTGTTTAGGTACCCTTTTTTATAAAAAGCATTTCTTAAATATGTAAAATATTTTTTGCATATTTGTAAAACAGTACACAAAATATATTGAACCTATTTTTTCAATTACTACTGATGTAGCTCAAACTCTCTATATATTTATTTATTTATCCTGGTGAAATTTTCAATCGTTAATAAAATATATTTTAAAGCGCTCTATTGAGCTGAAATTTTATATACATGATTATTTGGAATGACACTACAATAATTTAATTATTATTAAGAAAAATTAATTGATTAAAACTAATTATTCAAAGAATTACAAATATAGCGAAGTTGGCATCATTTTTGGCTATTTAGTGACCATTTCGGTGACTTGTGTCAAAACTTGAAAAAATTTTTTCTCGCGTTTTAAAGCATTCAGTTGAACTAAAATTTTATAAAAACGATTGTTTTGGAGAACAATACCATACTTTAATGATAATTAATAAAAATTAATTACCACTTAATGATGTGATTCTATCATATGCATATACACATTTACATTAATTGTAATTATTTAAGAGAAAGTAGCTAAAATAAAATATGCCTTTGTTGATCTAAGTAGGAATTGGCTTAATTTTTTTTATATATTACCTTTTTTTTTTTTTTTATTTACACTCATATGGCAAATAAAAACTTTAAACTGATTTACCTCAAAAAGAAGAAAAAAAAACTAGTATATCTTCCTTTATTATGCTGTGTTTTTTTCTATTGTGCTAAATGCTTTGATATTTTTTCTATTGTGCTAAATGCTTTGATATTTTTTCTAAATATTGCTATTAATACATATGACAACAGTTAATATGCATTTGTAGATCAAAGCAGTACTCAATTTTTTAAAAATAGTTTATGTTAGAATTTTTACATTATTTGACGAATTTTATGCAATATTTGCTGAGAAAAAAAAAAAAATTAGTATATGTAACTTAGCTTTTCTTAAACTGTAGGGCAAGGCAGTGTTTCAGGAGTGAAGGAAATTTTTTGTCAAAAATCAACCCTTTCAATACAGGTTACACAAAAAAATTCGCAGAATGAATCTCAGAATGTCTTCGCACCTTCAACAGTGCTCAGACACATTTTTAGAGTCTGAAATACAAATATGTTAAAGATTATTCACAAGCACCGTTCGTTCTAGACAACAGGTGTAGTACGCGCTAATCACTGGTCGATTCTTCGAGGTCAAATCAATAACAACTTATCTCTAGTAAAAAAAAATACCAATTCAGTTTCGGCGAGTGACTCCCAATTTATAGGCCTCACGGATTCTTCTCGAAAAATCCGCTTGCGTCATAGATCGCGATATTAGTTGATATATCTGCTAATTTCCGGAAGTATCTGCAGATTTAAGAAATCGCCAAAAATGGTTGCCAAAATGGTCACCAACCTGATCACCAAAAATGATACCAACTTGGCTCTATCACCCAGATTTCGCCCCAAGTTTCCATTCAATCGCCATTGTAATGTAAGGAACAGCGTTGTTTGCGAATATTACAATTTTAACATAAATAAATACAACATAGAGTAGCAGAAACTTATTATACATCCAGCTTTAAATTATTTTTATTATTTTTAACATTATTTGAAAAAAAATCGTAACAATATTTATATGCAAAAAATAAGCCTTTCTTTTTTTAAATCCGATTCACCAATAACGAATTTGTTCAGTACAATACCTTAAATATTAGTCCTTTATGCTATTAATCATCTTTATCAAACGCTGTGATTGATACATTTTTTCATTAATTAGTCTTTCTCATATTTAATAGATTTCACTTGTTTTAAAAACAAATACTTTTTCACTCACTAATCATGGAGAAAAAAAGGAGAAATTAGAGATGTTCTAAAAGCGTGGTTTCTTACAATTTCCAGAAAACCAATTCTTAATACTAGTAACATAACAATTATAATATATAAATATATAATATAGAAATATTAATAATCAAACAATTTTATGCCTGCTCAAGAGAAATAATTATTCTCATCTGAAGGTTTATACAAATATTCTTAATATCATTCATATTTTCAAATACTAAGAGAATAAACATTCTTAATGAATATGTAACTGGTTTAATATACGATGCCAGCTTCGCAATTATAATCATACTTTGAATGCATATATTGAATATTTTGATTTAATAATACATAGTAATAACTACATTGTAAAAGAATATTCACAGATAAATGGTCAAAATAAGAAAACAATATTAAATAAACTATTCTGCGAGTTTTCCCTCCATAAAACAAGAAAAAATAAAGCACTTATTTTTCTTTCATTTTTCATGGCATACATTCAATTTTCTTCCAAAATAATTTAGTTACATGGGCTCTTCTCTTTTTTTATTTAATGATAATTACTACTTCAAAAGAAAGTTTTCATAACTGTACCATAAACTTTTATTTTTCTGAAACATTCATTAGTAAAAGTTAAAAGATTTCGGCCAGAACTTCTGAGATTTTTGTTTTCTTTTTAGGTAAGAAATATTTATGCATGAGGGAGCAACCATGCATGAAATTATAGCATTTTTTAAGGAGGTGAAGAAGAGAACGCACGTACAAGTTTTAAATTATTCCATTTTTAAATATATACAATATTCAGCAAAAATTCACCATGCCATATTATCAAAGCTTTAACAAAGAAAGAAAATGACAAATTTCAATCTTATTTTTTTTAAATAAAGAGTATTTTTTCCAGGTATAGAAGTTTAAGTTGGTATTACTTTCCAAGATGGCGACCGATTTAACAGCTGTCAAGTGATTTATTCTCAGTTTGGTTTGGCAATTCATCACAACGATCATCAAGCAAGGCGTAGATTCGTCGAATGGGCACAAAACGAGATTGCCGTTGTTCCCTATTTTCATAAGCGAATTTTGTTTCGCGATGAAGCGCACTTCTGGTTGAATGGCTACGCCAACAAACAAAACTGCCGCATTTGGAGTGAAGCTAATCCACAATTGTATGTCGAAACACCGTTACATCCAGAAAAACTGACTGTTTGGTGCGCTTTATGGGCTGGTGGAATCCTTCTTCAAAAACGATGAAGGCCACAACGTTACAGTCAATGGTGATCGGTATAGAGCCATGATTACTAACTTTTTCATTCCTGATTTGAACAATCATGATGTCCAGGAGTCGTGGTTCCAACAAGACAGTGCAACATGTCACACAGCTCGTGCCACAATCGATTTATTGAAAGACACGTTTGGTGACCGCTAAATTTCACGTTTTGGACCTGTGAATTGGCCTCCAAGATCTTGTGATTTAACACCGCTAGACTATTTTCTGTGGTGCTATGTAAAGTCATTGGTCTATGCGGATAAGCCACAAACGCTTGACCATTTGGAAGACAACATTCGCCGTGTTATTGCCGATATACGGCCACAAATGTTGGAAAAAGTCATCGAAAGTTGGACGTCCAGATTGGACTACATCCGAGCCAGCCGTGGCAGTCCTGTGCCAGAAATCATATTTAAAATGTAATGCCACAAGAGTATCTTTCGAATAAAAAAAAATTCATGTCAATCGAATAATACATCGTTGTTTTATTGCAATTTAAAGTTCTATACCTCTTTTAAAAAAAATATCTTTATTCTGTCAGGGCTTTCGTTATAAAATTGTTATGTAAAGTTTCAAAATAAAATTATCGATATAATTTGTATAATTCATTTTATTGTCAATTTAAATATGAGTGAGTGTGATTATTAGCACCTCTCTCTTTAAAACCATAGGAGCAATTGGCAATGGATCTCGTAATTTTGAAACATGGTCACGTGACGAGAACGACATCTAAGTTGACATGCCTTTCTCTGAATTTTCACACCAACTTGCAGATTTCAAGCCTTGACATATTTAACTTAAAACAGCCCCTTTACACGGTGGACTTTCAGTGGTACTAGGACTCTAATTCATGAAACTCCTGTCAAGATTCATTGAGTGAGTGAGTATTAACGTCGCACTAGTCAGGTACTCGAGCGCTTTTGGCGGTTGACCTCGAAATTTGAACCATGTCATGTGACGAGGATAACACCTGAGCTGGCATCCCCCTCTCTAAACTTCCACACCACACAAACGGAAGGACATTTGAGCTCTCGACAGATGTAAAATGCATCGCTCCTTTACACGATGGGTTTTCAGCGGTTCTAAGTTTGAACTTATGACACGCCGGCCACAAGTCCGTTACCTTGACCACTAGGCAACCACGGCTACTCAAGATTCCTTCACTAACCCATGGCGGTCGTCAATTAAATGAAGAATTTAATGTTTAAATATTAAAATATCTCATGTTTCCAATCAAAAACTTGTAATTGATATCCTTCACCACGAAAAATCATAGGTCAAACAAATAGAAAATTATAAAAAAAAAGGTTTCTTTAAAATTATCGAGTGTGTTAATTTTTTTAAAAATATGTTTTTATCTCCATCAAAATAAAGAAGAATTCTTTGTCAAATTCCCGTGCACATAATTCTTATATCTTTCTAGAATTTTATGTTCATTATAATTTGAAAACGCACAAGTATCACAGCTAATTTACATTTTGCAATATTTAAACGAAAGAGATTAATTTTTTGGTACACGTATTCTCCAGAATGTAACAAGAAATGAAACAAAATCAGAAAACGTTGGAGTGTCCAATGCGAAAGAGAAAATTATTTTAGCATTGAGTTTAAAAAATTGGAAGAATTTTCCATTTTTTCAATCACTTTGTCATTTACTTCAACCGCAAAAAATGACAGAATCACAGAATATGTAAAAGAAATATAAGAGAAATTTGAAATTCATCTAATACTCTTATTTTTTGCTACATTTTATTTCAAATTCAAAAAGAAATGTTCAGAATAAAAAAAAATTATCTATATACATTGCATCATTTAATTCATCCTTTGACCTCATGATTCAGAAAAATCTTACCTATAACAAATAAGGAAATTGTTTTTTCTGAATTAAAATTGTAACCACTCGAGTCATAATAATTGTAACTGACTGCTCCAAGAAGCAGAAGCTCCCTTTAGTGACCACCCACCTTAAGTAGGGACCAGGTGGGGAAGGAATGGGATCCCCATGAAAAACAGGCCATGTTCTTTGCCTATTATTTTTATCAACGATATGTATTTTGGGACAACCTAACCTAAATAAATATATATATATATATATATATATATATATATATATATATATATATATATATATATATATATATATATAAACAAGTAATTAAAAAAATTAAGTCAATTCCTACTTAGGCCAGCAAAGAAAATTTTTTTAGTTACTTTTTACTAAATAGTTACAATTAATATAAATATGTAGATACATATGACAAAATACCAATATTAAGTTACAAAAGAAAGCGATTTTCCTTGCAATTTTCCATTTTCTTTTCTATATACGGTGTTGGACTTCTTTTTTGTCTGTTACTATTTTATTCATTAATTAAATTTCATTATTCTAGTAAAATAGTATAGTAAAAAGGAATTCACATTCTCAGAAATAAAACCATCCCACGAGGGATTTGAGCTCACGACATTTGAATTATAAGCCCAGCGCGCTATCCATTGCGCTACAGGGACACAAAGAACAATTTTTCTTTCTTTATATGCTGTTAAACTATTGTTTTTGTTTTTTACTATTTATTAATTTTTTGATTTAATTAATGAATTAGTATTTAAAAAACTGTATTAACATCAAGTGTCCTCCACTATAAGTTTAAAAAATGTATTTGAACTTGAATGGATGAATAGGAAATATATTTTACTAACGAGATTGAAAATTTAAACAAGATATATACGAGGGTTGGGGCAAAAATCATGGTAACTTTTTTTTCTTGAAGATACTATTCTGGTTGGAAAATAGGACACATACAGATGAAAGGACAGGGTGTTAACTACATTGTGGATTATGAATAGAACTGAAATATTGTAACACACTAATTTATTACGGTAGTCTACAGGGAAATATGGCTTCATGACAACACAGACCACATAAAGTTGACATGAGAAACCTGGACCTAAATACTTTCAATGTAGACCCTTGCTACTGTCACCACACACTACAAACGATGTGGGAGGCGCTGAATACCATCCGCCGCAGCATTTGGCGCACCATGTGTGAATCGTCCCGAACGTTGCTCATCACAGGTTGACACACGTCCTTGCTGAAATTTTCCTACCCACAGCTTTACTGTACAGTATAGTATTATTCCTAAGGGCTTCCACCAATTCACGTGACATTCCATCGTATTTCTCCCTCGGACAACGACTATTTCGATGTAAGCGTGCTGCTCAACACGGGTTACTTCCATCTCGCACGATAATCACCGACTGACTGATTTCACAGCCCTCGCTAAGCTACTACCAGCTATCATAGAGCCACATGTTGTTCTGTATACGCACTATGCCTGCAAAACTTCCCCACTACCCATATACTCTTGTGATCCGTTCACATATCTTTAAGAAAAGAATAGTTGCCATTACTTATGCCCCAACCCTTGTATATAGGAGGAAAGTGAACTAATAGTAGGAATTGAATAATTGTTACACTAAGTGAGACTATACTGGACTCAACTCCAAATTTATTACATTTAGTTCAATCCTAAACATCCAACGCCCAACAAAATTTTATTTTCATATTCTCGTATACATTTCACTTAAGTTTGGGTTAGAAATGCTTAAACTAAAGAACATTTTTTCCTTAAGATTGAAAAAATAAATATGGATAATTTTCTTTAATCATCCTCTGCATTAATATAACTTCTGATGTTCATTTAAAATTATAGAAGGGTATATTAATCATTTTGCCTCACCTAGGAAATTTTTCACTTTAATTTTTCATTGCTTTTTCAAAAAGACCATGATTACTTATTCTTCAAATATTCGTACTTCTTTCAGCTGAAGTGAAGTTACCGTTCTAAGAAAAGGTCGCAATAGAATTTACGAAATAATTTCCTCTTCTCGTAAATCATTTACATTCCTAATGAAATAGTGCTTGGTTTCAATGAAGCAGTTTTAAAAGAATAAAAAGAAGGATTTGTTGCATTTTTAACCAAAGAACAGATATGTTTTTGAGTATGTAATTTGCATTGCAAATTATATCTGTAGTTGCGTTTAAGAAAGATATATTTTCTGATTATGTAAAATACATGCATACGTTTCAGTGATGAATAATAATTTTGAGCATGCCTAGTTACAAGATTTCCTAAGACTATTTATCCTGTTTATTTTCTAATTTATTAAGATATATACCTATTTAAATTGCAATATTGCATATTTGAATAAAATATCCATCTAAATTGTAAGAGAGATTGCCTTTCATAAAGAATAACTGTAAAGTAATATTTCCAAAGAGATTACGTAATCATATTTGTGTAGTTAGTATAAAGTTTATTTTTATATACTAAAGGTCAAAAATAATAATTTACTTATAAATTTAAGTTTAAATGTATTTATATATACATGCATAAAAATGAAAAAAATTTTTGCAAAATTTATATTTGAAATATAAAATGTTTGAACAATGAAACTAGTTGTATAAGTTGTGTTTATATATACAGTCGAACATCCATTTTATGAACCTCTATTTTGCGAATATTTCTATATCATGAACTTTTCCTTGAATGAAGAACGTAATACATGTTGAAAATTAATCTCCAATTAATGAATTTTCCACATAAAGAACCTTTTTTTGAGGAAGGGGGTGGGGAATTAGCGACTTCGTTAAATAGAGGTCGGGCTGTATTTTGCATGTTATTAGGAAAGGAAACCATTTAATACGGCATTCAAAATTTAATTTTTTTTATTCTGTTTATAACATTCGTTTTTAATTCAAATTATAATTTTTCACTTTATAAAATGATTTCAAAATGCGAAACAAGAAGTCAAAATTGTTTTTGATTGTAAATAAGTAATTGCTTTTAAATATAATTTATAAATAGTAAATGATAGCGAGAAAATGATGACTTATTAGGATAATCTTAATTTTAAATGCATCATTTGATTGTAAAACTTGTATCATTTTTTGTTTTCTTTCTCCCTCTCTCAATCTCTCTCTTTCTCACACGCACACACAATCTACATATATGTAATGAAAAAATGCAAACAAAAAATTAATGCAAGATACAATTTTTAAAAGAAGAGAATAGGAGAGGGGTGTGCCAGCTTAGGTGTCATCCTCATCACTTTTCCATGGTTCAAAATTATGAGATCTGTCGCCAAAAAGCCCTCGTGTAGCTGGACAGTGTGACGTTAATATTCACTTACTCACTTGAAACAAGCGAAATTGACTGTTAAAACGTGCATATAGTTAAAAAGGTATTCATATTTAAAAGCAAATGCTAAAAAAATTAATCTTAGAAAGACAACCATTTTTATATTTTTGAATGTTTATGAAAATTAAAATAAAATTTGATATTTTTGAAATAAGAAAAATGTTTTATTCAGAACGTTTTCTCATTCAAGATATATAATGATATATAATGTATATCAATATCATTAAGTTATTTGTTATTGTGATTGGAATTAAGAAGAATAAATTGTTAAAAGAGAAAATCATATTTATATATATAATCAGCCTATATTACTTAAGCTATCCGACTAAGTTCGGAACCGGGATTTTAAAAAAGCGCATAAATGGATAATTTTCATGATTTTTAGTGTCACTTAGATTACAATATATGTATATTATTGTTTTAATTACATTTTGACAAAAAAAATATATATGTATTTAAATACAGTATATTTCGGCAAAAAATTAACTTAAAATAACCTTTTCTTCAAAATGTTCTCCTTTTGTGAAAAATGCTTCTATTATAATAATATTTTGCCTGTATATAGCTCATACCTCTGTACAGAGGCTCAACTATGATTTTTGAAAAATTCACATTATTTTCAGAGTTACAACCCATTGAAATAATTGCCGGTGGTTTTTTTTTAAAATTTCTCCCCTCTGTTGTTGTAAAACATTATAAACCCACTTCTAAGTTATATATTTCAAAAATTCTAGTTGAGCCTCTGTACAGAGGTCTGAGCTATGTACAGGCAAAATATTATTATAATAGAAGCATTTTTCACAAAAGGACATATTTTGAAAATTGAATATTCTATGTTCATTTTTTGTCAAAATATTGTACTTAAATAATTTTTTATTGTACTAATATTCTTAAAACAGTTGTTTTATATACATTTTCTAATATAAGTGACACTAAATATCATAAATATTATCCATTTATACGCTTTTGCAAAATCATGATTCCGAACGTAGTCAGATACCTTAAATTTAAATGATCGTGGTTGCAAAAAACTTCAGAAACTAAAAAAAGGAATCAAAAATAGCGAAATCTATTTTAAGTCTTTGAACTTCTATAAATTTGCTGGACACCGTTATGTAACTGAACTTTTTTGGCACTTTCAAAAGAAATTGTACCATGCACAAAAAGGAAAATAAAATTATTTCCCTTTTAGAAAAGAATAACAGCACTTTCTTTGTCTCCGAATTAAGAAGAATTTTCTCATGCCGTAAAGAAGAATAATGTCTAGTCATTAAGTTACTGGAGGATATCCAAATAAGTTTGGGAATAGGCGGTTCTGACAGTGCGATTAATGCCGAAGAGAAGTGAAGTAGGCATTCACATGTTGGGTCCAAGCAACAAGGGGACGGATGGTGATTACCCTAAATGTCATGTAATGCAATTGTGTTTGTTCAATTAGGTAATCACTTTTTTGGAAGAACTGTAGGGTGAGGAAAATTATCTCTTCCACGATTAAATTCCTTTTCAGACAATATTCAATAAAACCTGTTTTGGTGCGGTAGACAGGGACCGCATAAAGCGAAAGAGCACTAGAAAATATTAATATATATGTATATATGTATATAGTATAAAGTATATATATATATATATATATATATATATATATATATATATATATATATATATATGTGTGTGTGTGTGTGTGTGTGTGGGGGGAGACAACAAGGGGTCCAAGACGTTTGTCTTTCTTTTAACTTTATTTTAAAATTTAACAAAATTTAATTAAAAAGGTAGCTATTCTAACAGATAGGTTTTGATGATGTTTTCATGGTAACGCCTGCTCGCGCACCTCCGTCGTTCCTCCTTTCCGCTTTTTCTCTTTTCACTAGTTCTAAAGTTTTCGTTTCAGTTTCAATTCACTGCGCCTGCGCGCGAAGACTGCTTGCTTTTGGCTGCATGCCACAACCGGCCAACCTGACTGTACGCTGTCCGCAGCGGTAGGTATTCCTTTTTTCCTTTCCATGGATTCCAGAGGAGAATCTGAAACATACAAAAAAGACGGAACAGACAAGGACTATACGACAAATACACTAAGATTTAACATATCATAATTTTTCTGAACTAGACAGTTTCTCCATCATGTGAAGGCACCTCTTCGACATCCGGTAGGTTCATCAGGAAAACATTGTGTTTCGCTATCTTGGTTTTTATCAGATCCATCAGGCATAAGAACGCCTTTTTTAATGAACTCTTCTTTAGTTGAACGCATCGATATTTTCCTTACTAGAGTTCTGGACGTCGGTTCAAAATGATCTCTCTTTTTCCTCCGTTTCCACTGCCAGGGCTGGGAGATTCGTCGGAGCATTGCAAACCGTTTTGTTTAGTCTTCATAGGTGAAGGGTTATCAGAACAAGATAAACGTCTGGCTCTCTGACACACAGGAATATCATTTTTCAATTTAATACACATTTTTAACTTAGTACTCTTAATTTTATTACATTTATAATTCTTAATTAGAGAACTCAAATCATTTCTAATATTAAAGTTTTTAACATGTGGCAAATCATAACTAGAGTTTTTTATCACACTTGAAACAGAAACAACACTAGGATAAGCATAATCACCTAAAGAGGATTCACTTTCATTCAATAAAACATCGCTCTTAGCGTGGCCTAGTTTCTTTATTTCAGAATATACACTGGGATGTATAATAATTTCTTCGGTCAAGGTCAATGATATTGCCGTTCGAACACTTAGACCGGGAGAGTGTTGATTAAGAGAAAGATTTATCGGTTTAACTTCTACCATACGCTGTTCGCCAAAACATGAGCTTAATGTTATGATTTCTTCGGAAGGTTTATGCACTCTAATTAGTGAGGAGTTTAGAACTGGGATCTGGCAACCTGAATCAATCAAGGCTGTTACGGGCTGATTTTCCACAAAAATGTTTACATTTTGAAGTTGTGCGAACTCATCGCTATTTTGTTTTTCGCTGTCGACTTTCAAAGTATTCGCGTTTATTCTGTTATGGATGTGGCTGTTAGATTCTTTAGGCTTAAAACGCTTCTCACAATCTCTTGTGTAATGAGATGAATCACCACATATATATAGCAATTTTTATTTTCTCTTTTTTAATATTTTGGGGATAGTTCTCTTTAATCTTTGGTTTAAAGTTTTGTGATCTATTTTTAAAGGAGTCTTGGGTATATCCACAAGCAATAGGAATTTCCTTACGTGATCCGTTTTTAGATGAATTATAAATATCGCACTCTTTAGCTAAATCAATTGGCCTTAACCAATCTTCTGCTTCTCGAATGCCAATATGAGTTGCGGTTTCCTTATTTAAAGTTTCAAATAATTTATCAGAAATTATAAGATTACATAGAGATTCAAAGGAATTAACTTTTCTTAACGAACAATAATATTGGAAGTTTGCCGTCAATCTTGCAGCAAATTGGATGTATGTCTCGCCTGATGATTTTACAGCATTTTTAAATGAGTTTAAACACTCGCGAGGGGTTAATTGGAATTCTCTGAGTACTATAGATTTTAGTTTTTCATAGTCATTTAATTCCTCCTTTTTAATATACAGTAAGACATTATGAGCTCTTTCGCCCAGAAGATTTATTAAAATTTCAGATTTATATTCGTCATTTATTTTCTTGGTTAAAAATGCGCGTTCTAATGATTGGAAGAACAGATTAAAATTTTCAGATCTGGTGGGAACAGGAAGAGATAAAGTTTTAATGCTTTTGATCATATTTTCTATGTTTGTTTCAAACTGTTTCTCTTCGACTTTAGCTGCAGGATTTAAACTTAATGCTTTATTTTTAGCCGCTTGAAGTTCGACTTCTTTTTTTAACTTTGCTAACTGTAGTTTCGCGAGCTCAATTTTCTGTTTTTCTTCTTTTCTGTCTCCTCCACGGACGGCTTTTGTTCACGTTCCAAACTTTGATCAAAATCGAAATTTTTTCGATCCCGGCCTCTACACAGGCGGAGTATTCATGCTGAGTTCAAACATCTACACAGGTTGAACGAAGTTTCCAAAAAATGGCGGCGCGTCTCCTTCACGGACGCCGCTTTAGTTCACTGTCCAAACTTTGGTTCAAATCGAAATTTTTTCGATCGTGGCCGAGCCCCCATAATTTGTGGGATACAACAAGGGGTCCAAGACGTTTGTCTTTCTTTAACTTTATTTTAAAATTTAACAAAATTTAATTAAAAAGGTAGCTATTCTAACAGATAGGTTTTGATGATGTTTTCATGGTAACGCCTGCTCCCGCACCTCCGTCGTTCCTCCTTTCCGCTTTTTCTCTTTTCACTAGTTCTAAAGTTTTCGTTTCAGTTTCAATTCACTGCGCCTGCGCGCGAAGACTGCTTGCTTTTAGCTGCATGCCACATATATATATATATATATCATATGTTTTTTGAGCCAGAATCAGACTTAGTTTTAAAAATGATTTTTCTTTGATGAAATCTATACAAGTTCTGACGATGAGAAGGGAAAGAAAAAAGAACGCCACCGGGAAAACTAAGTGGGTTAGCACTTAAAGTACCGATGAGGTAAGTATCGTGGCTTTTATGATTGTACTTGAAAGTTAATGCTGACATATAGGGCTATTATATCTGACGATCTGGAATTAGACATATTTATTAGCTAGGCCATATGTTCGGAAGAAATAAATGGGTGATTAGTTTGATACTTGAAGATGAAATGAAAAAGATGAGTTAAGTGCTAGATAGGGAATTTACTTTTTAATCTAATTTAATTATCCTTACATACACATGCACACACATAAAACACACACACACATATATATATATATATATATATATATATATATATATATATATATATATATATATATATATATATATATATATATATATATATATATATATATATATACATATATTATATATATTATATATATTATATATATATATATAATATATATATATATATATATATATATATATATATATATATATATATATATATATATATATATAATATATATATATATATATATATATATATATATATATATATATATATATATATATATATATATATATATATATATATATATATATATATATATATATATTATATATATGTACAAGGTGATCAGAATTAAAACACCCTACTCTGAGCTCTCTATACATCGAACTACTCAGTGTAGAGGCTCCAAAATTGCTGAACATACTATTCAAGACATGGGGAAACGGATTACGCGAAAAAAATAGTTCCAGAAACACCGATAGATGGCGCTGTACACCAGATAATCAGAAAAAAGGAAAGAATTATCACAAAAAACAAAAACAAAACACATGCAATATGTAATTTACTTTTGATTTCTATTGCTGATATGAAAAAAAAGAAGATAAAAAGTTAAGAAACTTAAACTGTCATTGTAATTGAAATTTCGCCCTGTAAGCCCAAAATTTGCATAAACCCTTGGTTTGCAGCTATGTTCTTGGCATAAAAGGGATGAAACTGGGAAAATGTCATTCTTATCATTGATGGCTGTCACGCTGCCAGAACGCGCTTTGCTTGTGAAGCTGTTTTATGAAAGCAAAGGAAATGCTGCAGCTGCACTTCGGGAGTTTCGTCGATTTAAAAATATACGCAACGTATCATTACTTCCACAAGCTCTAAAGAGAATGATCGTTCGATTCGAGAAAACTGGATATCTTGGTGTTCAGCCGGGTCGATGTCGTTGAAGATGTTGCCACCGCTATTGTTGATCAATCAATGGATAACGTCATAGGCTGTAGTAGTGCCCGTGCAGTATCACGACACTTGGGTGTTCCCTACAGCACAGTGTGGAATGTACTGAGAAAAGTAGTGCATTTTTTCCCGTACAAAATTCGTCACAATCAGCAGTTGATGGCCAACGACAGGGAGAAGCGACTGACCTTTGCATTGACATTCCTGGCTAGAGTTGAAGTGGATGCATCATGGCCGTGAAAAATTCTGTGGAGTGACGAAGCGCATTTCCATCTATGTGGAACAGTCAATACCCATAACTGCCGCATTTGGGACACGAAAAACCCTCGCACCTTCCAAGAGATTCCACTTCACTCACCGAAAGTTACAGTCTGGTGTGGATTCACAGCCACATTCATTCTTGGACCTTTCTTTTTCGAAGAGACTACTCGCAACGGCCCTGTGACCTGCACCGTGACGGCCAGGAGGTACATAAACATGCTTGAAAATTTTGTTGCGCACCAAATGTTACAACACCAATGTCTTGATTCAATTACCTTCATGCAAGATGGAGCGCCTCCACACATTGGACTCTGTGTGCAGAAGTTTCTTCGGCAACATTTTACTAATAATAGAGTGATTAGTCGTGTGTTTCCGACAGCATGGCCACCTCGTTCTCCAGATCTTAATCCCTGTGACTTTTGGCTGTGGGGATATATAAAAAATCTTGTTTATCGAGGACGTCTGATAAGCTTGGCAGATTTGAAGGACAGTATCACTCTGCATGTGAGAAGCATCTCTGTCGACCAATTACAATCAGCAGTTGAACAAACTCTCCACAGACTGCAGATTTTACATCTTGAAGAAGGGAACCATATTGAGCAGAATTTCCTGCATCGATAAGATATGAATGTTTGGTGCGATCGAATAAAATGTGTTACAAATGTGTATTTTGTGTCTTTTTAGTATATTCTCTGTTACACCGCGCCATCTAGCGGTGTTTCTGGAACTAATTTTCTTTTTTGCTAAATCATTTTCCCCATGTCTTGAATAGTATGTTCAACAATTTTGGAGCCTCTACACTGAGTAGTTCGATGTATAGAGAGCTCAGAGTAGGGGTGTTTTAATTCTGATCACCTTGTATATATATATATATATATATATATATATATATATATATATATATATATATATATATATATATATATATATATATATATATATATATATATATATATATATATATATATATATATAATATATATATAAATATATATATATATATATATATATAAATATATATATATATAAATATATATATATATATATAAATATATATATATATATATATATATATATACATATATAAACGAAAATATAAAAATATACAGATAGTTTTAAACCTAAGATAACTATAAATAGGAGAAGGCACAGTAAAACAAAGACAAACTCCTAACATTAGGAACCAGGATTGCAGGTTTAAACATGTTTTCGGGCTAGCCAACCTTCACCTGTAGTCTGTCAAACTACGTACCGAGAGAAAAGGAAAGAATTACATATGAGGAATTAAAATATTAAAAAAAATCATTAAATTAATCAAATATAAACAAAAAATATAACCTACTATTAATCGCAGTGTAGATTTAATACAATGCTTACATAGATAATAGCTATACTTAGGTCGGGAGTGCAACAACTAGTTATGTGTTTCCCGCCAAATACAAGGGAATGAAAACAGATCCGCATAAAATTAATTACGATATATATATTAAGAATATTTATATATATATATATATATATATATATATATATATATATATATATATATATATATATACATTTAAAAAATCATAAAAATATATTCATATAAATATTAGTGTAAAATATAAATGATACGCAAAAATATATAAATATTAATAAAAATTTATTAAGCATGTGGCGCCATCTATTTAATAATTGTAGAATTATTTAGAAATTGTAGAATTATTTAAAAATTGTAGAATTATTTAAAATTGTAGAATTATTTAAAAATTGTAGAATTATTTAAAAAATCTTTACAAAAGCTTAATGACAGTAATACAAATTGTATCATTAAAAACCATTATAAATATAATTGCAAAGAAAGTTAGCAGGATATCCATGTTCAATACAGTGATTAAAAAATTTATTAAGATTTAAATAAATATTAGCTTTATCGCTAGCTAATACATTATTACGATAAATATAGTTAAAAATAATATTTCTATATATAGATATTGATAAATTTGAATTCCAGTAAGGCACTTTGATAATAGTAAAATTAAATGCATCCCTTTTATCATAAATATTACTATGTAATTTCAAATCCTTAATATACAGTGTTACATCTAGGTAATTAGTTTTGATTGGATTATTATTAATTTTAACTAAGTTTAAGTAAGCCGGATAAAAATTAATATTGGGATTTAAATTATCATTTTTACCAAAAATAATTAAATCATCAATATATCTAAAAATATAGTAGTCATTATTAATAATATAATTATATTCATAAAAGTGTAAATATAGATTAGCCAAACTATTGCTGGACACCCTTGTGGGATTCCTTTCTTTTGTTTATGTAAAGAAACATCAAAATTAATGTAATTTCTTTTTAAGACAAAATCTATGAGAGTTTTAAATTTGTTAATATTAATATTAAGACTATACATACTGTGGTTTTCTAAAATTACTTTAACAATATCATTTATATCAATGGAATTGAAAAGATCTTCAAAATCATAACTATGAACAGAATAAATATTTTTATTAATGAAAAAATCTATAATCCCTTTACTATTTTTAATTATAGCTTTATTACTTTGCTGATTAATAAAGTTTTGTATAATATTATGAAGTAATTTGCCTGCAGTAGTGATATATGTTTTAAAACCTTTTGTCACAGTTCTAAATTTAACAGGACTTTTATGGAATTTTGCAGTAAAAAATATATATGGATACTTAATTTTAGGAATACAAAAACCTAATTTTTTTATAAATAGCAGTAATACGATTACTAATTTCATTATGTGATAAATCTAATTTTTTAAAAGATCCATTAATTAGAAAGTGTTCATTAAGCGTATTATAATAAAAATACTTACAAATCACAGCATAGTTACCAGGGTACTTTATTAATGTAAGCTATGATAAAATTATTTTCTAATTCATAAATTTTCTGACTTATATCTTTAAAAGTAATTTCATATTGAGAATGGTAGCTAAATTTCATATATATATATATATATAACACCATATTATATCATATATACTTACATATTAAAACAACTTTGTCAACACACTTACAGAATTTTTTTTTATTTAGCGGAAAGGGAACGATTAAAAAGAGCTTCCCTTTAAAAATACACGAATTATTTATGAAATGTATAAGAAAGTGATTCCAATCAAAATAATCAATAATACAAATTACACATGGAAACATTTTAAATTTTTTTTATTAATTTTTCATTGTATATACATGGTGAAGTTGTGAGGGAGCCCCCCTCGGGTGCCTTGATTATAACGTGAGATAGAGCTGTAGGATTAACCGAAGAACTAGAAGCAGACATTATCTTAATCTGGCTTTATTAAGATCTTTAACTTAAGCATCTAACAAATTAGATAATAATATATGTGAGAGAATCTACGGTGGCTAAACACACAATATATATAATACCAAACTTCGTAACCCGGACCACTATCAATACTAACTCACCTAAGCTCTATTCCTAGACCATCACAGACCCGAATATTAAATAGTTACTTCTACCTTTAATGTAGTCTGAAGTAGCGATCACAATAATCCTAGATGAAGTTGCGTATTTACTCGAGTGCAATGGTATGCCCCTTGACTTAAGAGCTCTCTATCACGTATAACTTCTGATTGCTATGACTTAATGTTTTCAAAACTTCTCCATGGATTATCTTTACATTCCTCAAATTGCCACCATACTTACTCTAACTTCTGACATTTAAAAGCTTCCTAATTTGCATCTTTCTATCACGCTTCACATCTTGGATTTGGTTGGAAAAGAGTTGCCATTAATTCTGGCGCCAAAGAACCCAAGGGACATGTTAAAGGAAAGACGCGTGAGCCTGTCACAAAGTTTTCACACAAAATGCCCGTACATAATTCGTTGCTACTCGTTGTAATCCAAAACTAGCATGAATGTGATGAATTAGTTCAAAACCATTTTCGTCACTTGAAGTTGCAATTTCAATTGATTTATATTTTGGTACCATAAAGCAAGTGATAAGTCTTTTTTTTTGAGACAACAGTTGGTTGATCAGTTGCTTATAAACGTCACGATAACCAAATATACATAATCGAAGTACTTTTTGGAAGTTCTAACTCCTATCGAAATTGGTATCTATTTTAAGAAAATGCTTTTCTGATTTGTTGGAAAACTGGATCCCTCCATATATTTTATCCACTCTCAAAGAATCAAGTCCTTGTACGTCTTCATATTATATTCAATTGCTGATCATATCACTATCATTGGCAGTTTCGTGTTCAATCAAGTGCGTGCTGCTAGCGCGTTGAGAGAAAGCAATTGAACGTGCATTGTCGGGAGACTGTTTATAACCCATGAACAGAGAGTCTTGAAGTGTATATATGTATGTACACATTGATAGAAAACATTACAGTGGCGCGAAATTCGTTGAAATTCATATACGGCATAAAAAAAGATCACACATAAAAATAACACAAAAATAAAATCGAATAAAAAGGACCGCACAAAAACAGGTTCCTCTATACAGAATACTGTTCTTTTTCTTACATCTATTATTTCAGGTGTTTTCTTTAGAAATGCAATTTGAATATAAATGCCATCGCTGCAAGCGATAATTTTATTTTATGGGTGTTCTTGTATTAAGATCGTATACACCAACTTGAACTGGAAGGGTTTGAAAAGATTGAAAAACAGTCTTATGCATAACGTAGCACAATATGAAAATTTCTATTTTTTTTTTTTACTCTGTGTTCGATTTATGATTTCCAGTTTGTGATTTAGGAAATAACTTAGAAGGGGTTCTTCATTCAGATGTTAATGAAAACCACCAAAATGTTTAACACTCGTGGAAATTAAAACATTTTTACTGCTGATTTTAATTTTTAATGCTTCCAATGAAGCTGAATTTTTGAATTTATTACATATACAAAACAAAAGTTTTAAAAAGAATGTTTATCTATTTATATAGAGAGAGAGGAGAAAAGTAACTACTTCATTTCGAGAATTTGGAATTATTTGACCAAAATACTTGAAATTTGGATTGAATGTTTCTTTTGTTCGTTAAAACGAGTTCCACAGATATCGTCTCCCAAAGGAGTTGACGGGTGCATTAAAGATTAAAAAAATCCAGTTTTTCAACTATTAGATCAATAGATTTGATGTATTAAAAGCCTGTTTCATTTATTGAATAAGGATCCACTAAAAATGAATTTTGTGGAAATGAACTAAAAGAGAGGTTATACGAGAGTGTAAAAGATAAATATACTTCCATTTTAGAAATTTTATTCCTGTTCTTTTTAAATCAAATGTTGAAGGGGAAAAATGTTTTTCAATTCAATTGAAAGCTTAAAGCTAGGACACAAATATTATAATTTAAAACCAATATATAGTTGTATAATATCATGAAATTTTCTAATATTGGAATGCTAAAATTAATTGAAATAAATAGCATAAAAATTATGGATGTAAAGTAAATAATTAAGAAGAAAACTTATCATATATTTTAAAAAATTAATACGATAGAAACACGCAATAAGTAAATAGTTAGAAGATGTACCTTATACGAAAAAAAAGCAAGTCTCACCATATTTCTTTTATATATATATATATATATATATATATATATATATATATATATATATATATATATATATATATATATATATATATATATATATATATATATATATGTATATATATATATATATATATATGTATATATATATATATATATATATATATATATATATATATATATATATATATGTATATATATATATATATATATATATATATATATATATATATATATATATATATATATATATATAGCAAAATAAAAAAAAATAATCCATATTTTTTTTTTACTCTTTCTTATTTTTTAGAACAAGCGCTTCGCACGTCTTGCATTATAACTTTCATATCTCCTCCCCACATAAAAAAAGATTCCAAGATCTATTTTATTGGCATGATTGTTGCTGAATCCCCCAAAAGAAACAATTTTCAAGCAGAATGTTTTATCGGGGTGAGTGAAAATGACACGTACAGCCAAAAATCATTGAATTCAATCCGAAAAATTCATTGCGGATTTAAAAAAATCTTAAATCTGAGAAAAAAGTGATCGAAAAGGTTTTATCTGTGTGGTCTCATAGGCCCGATCTTTTCTAGGTTTTATTTAAATTCAAAGCTTCTGTCACGAGTCGCCATTTTAAGACTTCTATTTTTCCAAAAGAACGTCAATGTTTTTGTGTGTACAAATTATTTTTTCGAAATCTTGTTTTTTAAGAAAATTATGTATGCCAAATATAGGGTGAGATTAAAATCATAAAACAAAGGAGGTGGATAAAGATCGGCCTTTTATCGTTCATCATAGTCAAGAAAATTCAAAGAATTTATTGGAACTATATTATTATATTTATGTGAACTTAAGGTATTTTGATCTTTATTTTTATTTTAAAATAGTAAGAAAGAATGTATAGCAATTCAACCTAAAAATCACCAAACTTGACAAATTGGTTGAGTTTTGTTATTTTAAGCGCTTTTTCTAGTTTTTCTTTAAAAAAATATTGTTAAGCGCTTTAAGCACCACTATGTTTTTTGGTCTCTCAAATACTACAATAATAAGGCATTTAAGGTAACTGCCTACCTTCGGACTCAATTTTATTTATAAAAGCAAATTTTTGAATCAAATTGAGGGTTTTTAGGAAGAAAAACTTAAAAAAAAAATGTAAATAAATAAAAAATTTAAAATAAGTACTGCACTCTTAGAAAAATTGGTTGTTTTCAAGGAAATTTTACCAAATTTTTACTAAAATGGGTAACACTGTATAAAAAAGTTCTAATACAATTATCATAATTTTCTTTTTACACAACATACATATTACGGAGCTCTTTAAAACGAACCAAAATCTAAGAGAAATATTAAAATACAAAAAAATTACAGACAATTATACATAATAATATGAACAGTTTGATATTTTTAAAGTTTTTTCTTTATAAAAACTACCCTAAATGAAAAAGTATTTAATCTACAACAAAACTACTAATGATCCACTTTATGAAAAATAGTATAATAAACATTCCCACAAAATTTCAAAACTTTATCTGGTTTGGTTCTTAAAGATATCATGTATCTGGTCAAGAGTTTCTTTCGAAAACATAATTTTGAGAAAAACTCATTTAAAGTTTTATCTTACTGCCCTTTTGCATAGAAGGATGTTTTTTTAAATCACTATAACTTTATTTCTATTTCGCGTAATGAAAATAGAAAAACTGTTTTGGTAAGAAAAACGTTCAAATTATAAAATTTTGAAATAAAAAATGCCTTATGTAGACGAAAAACGATATTTTCTCAAGGTAGGCAGTCACCTTAAATTGACATTCATTTGTTTTGGTGCATCGAGGGCGTTGATGTGATACGAAACAAAATAGCTTGTCCGCGAATCGGTCAAACCCATACGTTACGTGCGTATTCAAACATGTCTTCAGCTCGCACATGTCATGTTGCAATGCAAATGTTTCTTTTGTATTGTGGTCATTATTTTACGTAGTATTGTATACATTTTGAGTATTTTATAAAAAATTAATGCACTCCCGATCACTTTAATCAATTTTGGGGATGTACTCTCTTTACGTAAATCGAGAAGATTCTTCAGTTGTTCGACTCCAATTGAGATAACGACACGCAAGTCCAAAAATATATAACATACGGATAAGAACCGATATAGATCATAATTCAAACATTTAATGGTATTGTCAGTGCAAAGTTGATTCTAGAGTTGTTGGCTGCTGTGTACTTGTTGCATCCGTACTTAAGTACTTGGGATATTGGCGCCATAATCACACTCAGACAAAAACACCAAGGCTTGGATATGCTGATACACTTCAAGATGCTGTTACTGGATGATCCAGGGACGATTCAGCCAATGAAATGAGAAGGAAATATAATCGAAGACATTTATTAAAAATAGTTCAGCAGTTTTATTTTCCCCTGTTTTTCTGTTTATTAAAATATTTTTTTTGAAAAACCCAACATTTTTTATTTCGACTGAGGATCAGTGTTAAAAAAACGTACATAATATAAATTTGCCAGTGGGCTGTAAAAGACCGATTTTTACTCGCCTCCTTTTGAAGGTTGGTGCAACTCGACAAATTAAACATTATTTTTATAAGAAGGAATGAATGAAATGATAAACAAAAAAATTACACACACAAACATAAACAAAAATGAGACGTGAAAAAAAGTGTGTAATTAAATATCGTTCGAAGCATCTTTATTACAGCAATATATATATATATATATATTAATGCTTATAATAAATGCTCCTAAATAGTACCACCTTCGTAGAAACTGTTGAAAAGAAGAATTTTATTTTGGGGGGGGGGATGCTTTTATGTAAGACGAATACTGTATGTGCATTGCTATAACTTAGAATTACTATTTGAGAATTTTATTTAAATTGCTATGATATTTAAATATATAAATGGATTTAAATCCGAAGTTTTAATTATATTTAGCTATGAATTATTTTATTTCCCTTTAGGTGGCAAACGAAATGAGTTCTAGATTGCTAATTAAAATAGTATTCATCAAATTGCTTACAAATGCATTCGAAATTAATGTCATTCAATGTCTTTGAAAACAGATTCCAAATATATCACATGGAGTTTTTATTAGAAAACACAAATAAATGTGCATATACACTGGTGTGCAAAAATTAAGGACGAGACGATTTTTTCAATATAACTTTGTACAAGAGCTTTCCAAATCAACACATTTAATACCGTAAGATCCCCAATACGTAAGGACATGTGTAATGTAAGCAACACTTACTAAAAGAGAAATCAGAGGGATAAAAAGAAGCTCGATTGAAAAAGTAGCATAGAGAGCAATGCGACTGAAGGCCGAAACATCCCTGTGATGGGTGTCCAGCAAGAAACATCCGGTCTTTAGAAGGGGATATGATCTCCCCTGACTGCTAGGCAGGTTTCACAGCGTCTGCCCATGCTGAGAATGAGGGTGTCAATGAGTTGTTGAGGCATTGCTGCCCATTCGTCTTGCAGTGCCAATCGAAGCTCCCGAATCGTTAATGGTGGTAAGGTATGAGCTGCCAAGCATCTGCATTGAAAATCCCATACATGCTCGATGGGATTGAGATCCGGAGATCGTGCCGCCCAATCCATACGTTCAATATCCTCACTCTCTAAGAGCTGTTCGGAAGCTACTGTACGATGACATGGTGCATTGTCGTCCATGAAAAGGAACTGCAGACCCATAGCGCCTCTAAAATTACGCACATATGGAAGAAGAATCTCGTTACAAAAACGGGTCCCGTTGACTGAACCTGCGTCGAAGATGTGAAGGTCTGTACGACTACCAAGCATGATGCCTCTCCAAACGAGAACATCGCGACCTCCAAACCTGCCCTTTCAATGATGTTCGAGGGATGATGGCGGCTTCCCCGCTCTCTCCAGATGAGTATGCGATGAGAATCGCTACTCAAAATGAATCTGCTCTCATCTGTAAAGAGTACTCGTCCCCATTCATTGTCTCTCCAAATCCGTTGTTCCCGGCACCACAGAGAACGCCTTCTCCGATGGGCAAGCGTTAAAGGTACACACCGTACAGGGCGTCGTGCAAACAGACCACCACCGTGCAGTCTTCTGGCCACGGTAAAACGCTATATCGGTCGTCCAGTCGCCTGTGTCGTGTGTCTAGCGATTTCTCCCGCTGTCTGCCGCCTGTTTCTTCCGGCCTGTAAGACAATGTACCGGTCATCTGCGGGTGTGGTTCCTCGTGGACGACCACTACTGAACCCCCGGATAGCTGTTCCTGTAGTTTGAAATTGTCTCCAAAGTCGTGAAACGATGCTGTGAGCAATTCCGAACTCTGCAGCCACACTTGTCACACTGCGGCCTTCCTCCAACTTCCTAATAATTCGACCTCGGGTAAAATCATCCAGATGTCGTCTAACAGATTGATTATTCGCTATTTCTCGCTGAGGCAGCAACTCGGTGTGATTTTAACTGCTATATGGCGTGCAATCTCTTTGCCAGAAATACTGATCTTACACCGACAACATGCTTTATACTACTCAGACACTCCCCCATTACATCTACCTGCATATCTGCTCATGTTCTACCGTAATTTACCTTACTTAATCTCCTGATTGGTCTTTCTGTCCGCTCTGCCTCTTCGTTCAGCTGATATGCTAATTTTTCGACTTCGTCCTTAATTTTTGCACACCAGTGTATGTTCTCCTTTGCTAAATTTCTCCAGATTTCTGACTTGATCTTTATCTACTGCAATACTATCTCTCAAATACATTTATAGCATTAAATAAGGGATTTAATATCAAATCAAGTGAATTTAGTTGATTGTATCTGAATTATTTACTCTTTAAAACAACAAATTCACGGCTTATAAATTCTACAATTAATATTACATAGACTATATTAACTCAATTAATATAAGTTCAGATGGATCTAAAAGAGTGTTTTGTGTTATAATTTCTATATATTCCCTTCTAGGAGACAATAGTAATTTGTTCTGTAATATGTATAGGATTTCATTGATATAATCATCCTATATTAAGCTTATCAAGTTACACTCTTAAGTATGTAATGAAAAAATTATCTCTCTCTTGAGTTTCATTAATACTTATTATAACAAATCACATATGATTAATCGTATGTTATAATGCAATTACCATAGTGTTTTATAGTTAAACACTGAATAATAAGCTTTATTGTGAAGAAGATCTAAAATATTCTCATTATTTGCTAAAGTTGAATCGAAAATTCCTCCTTAAAGAACTTAGTATTTCTGCAACAATTTTCAGCTTAATTTATTGTTTTCAAGACTTATCAAGCGTCATATTCTTGCTTCAAGTAATGCCTAAAGAATTTATCAAATAAGGGATTAAATTTTACTCCATATAACTTTAACGTGAAATAAAAATTCTACTAAATTATACATTTTGTTTTTTTAAAAATAAAATCTTTCATATATAGGCAACAAAATATATATATATTTATTTACACAAAAATCTAGAATTTCATATCTTTTTGAGATTTGTTTGACTGATAATCAAACAACAATACTAAAATAAACATGTTTAATACGAATTTTATTCGCAGATACAGAAGATACAGGGGACATTCTTTAGCATTTCAGCTAATAACTAAAAAATGGAATTTTTCTCATACATCCATTTCTGATTTTAGTTTTAGAAACTTATTCTGGATTTTTTAGTTTCCTCTTTACGATACATAGATAATTTAAAATACAAATATTTTATGTATATATTAAATTTTTATCATACTCTTAAATTATGACACTATAAAATTTTCACAAAATAATTTTAATGTTTTGGATTTTTTTATATTATTTTCAATTAAGTTTGTGCTTGAAATTTAAGTGTGTTCAGCCCAGAAACAGCAAACAGAGAGGAAGGTTGGCAATTGAAAATTTCGTTTAATACTGCAATTTTAGCCTTAAGCGTAGAGTTAGTTAACGTTTTACTGAGGCTGTGTTGTTTTGTGCTCTGTTTTCTTGCTTATTGTTTTATTTCAAAAATTATATTAAGTAATTTATATATATATATATAATATGTAAAAAAGGATTGAGGAGAGAGAGGGGATGAGAGAGAGAGAGATAGACTACTGTTTTAATAAATTTATGAAGTATAAAACAGTGTTATATCAAACAGTTTTGTAAATTTTGCTATTTCAATTGAATATAAAAAGTGACACGTATGTGCTGATTATTACTAGTTATTTAAGGGATGATAGAACAGAAAAAAATGAAATAAAATTCACGGTAAATTAAATTAAAAAGAATTATAAGCAGATCGTTATCCACGACGACCTCTACTATTCAACTTTAGACAGATTTGTTTCATTCGGTGCAGCGTTTCTTAGACTGTGGAGCGAACCCTAGGGGTGGCATGAAAATTCTACAAGGGGGTGCTAGCATATTTAACAGTAGAAAATAAAAGATTATTTAATTTAAAAAAATATTAATTTACTGAAAGTAAAGAAACAAAATATATTCTGACATAATCAAAAATAAAATAGAGTCGAACCTGTTTTTGTGCCGTCTTTTTTTATGCAATTTTCTTTTTGTGCGATTTTTTGTGAAACATTTTTTGTGCGATATTTTTTTTATGCGGTGTATGAATTTCAATGGCTTTGGCTCCACTGTAATGCTTTCTATCCATTTACCAGTGGTGTAACGGAGAATGTTAGGAACCCCCTCCCCTGAAAGTCAGGTTTCGCCTTTAATATTTTATAAATTGGGTAAATACGTATTTAGCGTAAGCCAGGCCTTGGACCCCTAGAGTCCTGCCCCCCCCCTCCATGATGCGGGGATGTACGTTACGCCAATGAAATGTAGACACTTCAAGACGCTCTGTTCATTTCTTATTAACAGTCTCCCGACAATGCGCATTCACCTGCTTGCTCTCAACGCTGCAGCAGCCCTCGCTTGATTAAAGACGAAACTTTCAATGACAGTGACGATATCAATAATTTTATAAATTATGAAGACGGACAAGAAGCCAGATTCTTTGAGGGCGGAAAAAATATGCAGGGATCCAGCTTCCAACAAATTGGAAAAGTATTTTCTTAAAATAGATACCTGTTAAGAAAGGAGTGTAAAATTCCAAAAAAGGGCTTCAATCATGTATAGCTGGTTATCGTGACATTTACAAGCAACTGACCACCCGTCCTTGGTCACAAAAACTTATCTCTTACTTTATGTTGCCAAAAAATAAATCAATTGAAATTGCACCTTCAAGTGACGAAAGCGATTTTGAACGCATTCATTACAGGTCTTTGGATTACGATGAGTAGCGATGAAATATGTTTGTGCATTTTAAAGATTTATCCGTATATATAATGAGAAACTATATGTTTTAAAATGTTTCCATGTGTAATACTTAATTATTTATTTTGTTATGGAAGTACTCTAACATAAATTTCGTAAATAATTGGCGTATTTTATAAATGCGACTTTTTTTATGCGGTCCCTATCCACCGCATAAAAAAGTTTTTTGTAGTATTTCAACGAATTAGCTTGTTATATGTAAGAATTCATGAACATTTCGAATATTTTTTGTGCGATTTTTTTTGTGTGGTCCCTATCTACCGCACAAAAACAGGTTCAACTGTACTCATTTATACTGATATAATACACTTATAAATGTATCAGTACTGCACAATGTATTTTATAATTAATTTAACAATACTAAATTGAGAACAACATAATTATCAATGGTCCGATGGGCTTATCAAATATAAAATTATATACAAAAATTAACACTTTTGTTGATAATTTGTACGGTTTATAATTACTCCCTTAACTGTCGAATTAAAGTTAAGTTACGAGATTCACTCTCCCATGCCACCGTTTTCCACGTACGTGATGTATTGGGGGGAGAGAAAAGGATTAAATAAGCAAATCCTCTGAAATAAGTAAATTCTTCGCAAACACTGGCATGGTTCTTTTATTGCATTCCAATGAATTAAGAATAATTTTATAGGTAGCAGTGCACACAAAAGATCTTACTTCGGAAAGACGTATATATAAGTCACCGGGATAAGTAATGCTTTCGCTGAGCGAGAAGTTTATATACGCCGGAAGCATTTAAGAGGTTAAAGTCGTATTTTAGCTTCAGCGTAAAAGTGAATTATTGAATTAAATACATTGTTATTGAAAGGATGGGGGAGGTGATGAAAATTATGACTGAATATTGGGATAACTTGAAATCACTGATTTATTACTAATTTCAAGTTATCCCAGATTCTAACAGGAGATGGAAGCTTTAAGAGCTATTTATCTAGATTTAATTGAATTGGTAGTGATATTTGTTCTTGTGGTCAGGATGCTGAAACTGTTGAACATGTATTGTTGTATTGTAAACTATATTTCTGTAAAAAAGAGAATTTTAAAAATGAGTTGAAACGTTTAGGAATTCACTGGCCACCTGTTTTGTCTTTGTTGGTCAATTGTACTGAAAGCCTAAATGTCTTAAGAAAATTTGTTTACTGCATAGATTTTTAAAGTTTGATTGATATCTCCCCTTGTTTATATATTTGTGTATCTCCACTCCTCCTTTTTATTTCATGTTTCTGTCTTAAATGTTTTTTCCCCAAATTTGTTTTAAATGATATAATTTTGTCACCACTTACGTCTGTAAACCTCATGTTATGTAATGTAGAGCATGATGAGTTTTGCAAATAAACTAATTAAAAAAATATTGGGTCACAAGTATTGAAACTTTGAGAAGCACTAATTTAATGTGCTTTATCTTGCATTACGGATTTAGTACCTTTCGATTATTTTTTTATTCATCGCATTTATTTTTCTAAAAAAACTTTTTGCACGCAAAATGCTTTTTCTGATGCATATCGTAAAGTCTGGTGTCATTGAACGCACGTCTTGTAAGAGGGGGCTAATGAATAACAAATTTGTCGAGTTTCAAACTTCTCCTTTTGGTGTGGTGTGGTAATTAGGGGAGGTGTCGTTCTCGTCACTTCACCTAGGTTCAGAATTACAATGTCCGTTGCCAATACCCCTCAGGTTGCTCTGTAGTGTGTGACGTTAATAAAACTCTCTTTCAGTCTCTGTACTGTAAGCAAGTTACAAAATTTTAAAATTAAATTTGTATTGTTAAAAACTATCAAAAGTATAGAGTTTTGAGTATTATGATAATATTCGTAACATTTCAGATCTTTAAAAAGTGTCTGGAATGATTTTTTTTTGTTAAGAAATTGTGCTACAAATTAAAAACGTTGCTTTTCAATTTCTATTAACAATTAAAGTCACGTGTTCATACATCAAAATATTTATTATTTTTTTAATATGACCAGCAATTTGATGAAAACATTTTAAACTTTAAATTGAAGTGGCAAGGTTTTTCACATGTCTAAGAAAAGTACAGGGTATTTTAATAATTCTAAAAGTTATGAATATATATATATATATATATATATATATTGGTTTAAAAATTACATTGGTATATACATATTAAAAATAGATTTTTCATAGCTGAAATTGCATGATGAATATTCACTTAATACTAGGTTGTTGTTGTTGCTGTTCTCGTGTCCATGAATAAATGCAGTAGATATCACTAAATTCCGTCGAAAGTCTTGATCACTGCCTCTGCTATTCTGGGAGCATCAGGGGTGTACAGGAGTTCCCGCAAAGAGTCCCTCAGAGGGACCATTCCCATTTTTAGTAACTTTGTTGCGGCGGTTGGGCATTCCAAGATGTGATTGGGCGTCAGTTGAAGATCTGGGCAGTGTTTGCATTGAACGTATGATCTTGTCTTGTCTGGGTGAATCTTCATGCCCTTAAGGTGTTCAGTTCTCAATCTGGCAATTGTGGATGTTATAAGTCGGGGACAGTCAAATTCCGTAACTAGGGGTTTTTTGAAAGTGTGATTCATAATTCTATGTTTGGCTACTGCGTTAGCATCATCAAGTGTGATGGTGGTGCACTTATGTTCGATGTCTATAGCTTCTTTGGCGAGGCTATATATATATATATATATATATATATCTGCACATTCATTACCCTCAATGTTGACATGTGCGGGTATCCATTGCAGGATACAGGATTTTCTTTTGTTGTGCAGCTGTTCTAGAAGGGTAATAATATCACAGGAGATGTTAGTCTCTCCGTTTTTTATGGCTTCTATAGCTGATTTATAATCTGAGAAGATTACTTATCCTTCTGTAGAGTCAATAACATGGGGGTTTTGTTGATATAATATAAGGGCCTCTCTAATTGCCACGAGTTCACTTGTGAAGTTTGAGGCGATTATGCCTGTGTTAATTTTGTGTTTGTAGTTATTACCATCTGGGAGGAGTAATATGATTCCGGCACCTCCATTGCTGAGGGATCTGTCTGAGGAATCATCGGTGTAGGCGATTGCAAAGTTATCTTGAGAGTATTGCTATTGTTTCCAGTCCTTTTTGTCTGAGAGTTACAGGGTCTTCTTTTTTGGAACATGGCTGCAACAATTCCAATTCGAAACAGGTATTCTTTGGTGGGTTTTTCAGAATGAGGGGCTCCTGAAGGAACTCCAAGGAGGAATGATCCAAATTGAGTTCTTTTCTGATTTGACTATCAAGTTGGAGAGTCGAAGATCTTTTGAGCCTTGTAGAATGCTTCCATTTATCAAAAACTCTTCTAGAGATATGGTCCAAACCATAAGAGCGTAGTTTATTAGTGAACTTGATAGTGGCAAGTTTGCGCCTGCTTTCTAGCGGAGGCAGGCCGCATTCTTGTTCGGCCTTTTCATTATTGGTCGATGACACTGCTCCAATAATAATTTTGGCAGCTCTGTGTTGTACATAATCAAGTTTCCGCTTAACAGAAAAATAGGCTGGAGACCAAATTGGGGTCGCATATTCTAAAACCGGTCTGATAACAGTACAGAAAGTGCTTTTTAGGGTTTGAGGTCTTGAGCCCCAAGAACTTCCGCATAGCTTTCGAAGAATATTCAGTTTTCCAGGAGCTTTGTTGGTAGTTTGTTCGATGTGCTTTGAAAAGTGGAGCTCGGGATCTAAGGTTACTCTAAGATAGGTGGGTAGGTCGACCTTTTTGATTTGAGAGTTCTGTACTTTGATATTAGCATTAAAACTGCTTCTGTGTCGTCTATCGGTAGAGAAGATGCAGTAGTTTGTTTTGTCTGCGTTGATGGTTAATTTAAGATTTTCTGCCCATTCAGCAATACCTTTCAGTGTTGTGTTTAGGGCCTTTTCCGATTCTGTAATGTCACTTAATACTAGGTATTTTAGCGATTTGATTGTATGATTCTATTCAGTTATTAGATCCAATAATCGAAATAATTTATTCGAAAACTTCAATTTTTTTGTGAATATTTTTTTCAATTATATTTAATACAGTTATAAAACAATCAAGAATTGATTTACTTGTTCCAAACGATTATTTTGCTTTAAAATTATTAGAAAATTGGAATAAGAAATGATTATTGCTTCATAAAACTATTGAATTTAAATATTCTAATTCCATTTCTTCCATTTTTTCGTGCAGTTGAATTCTTCATTTTTACGCATTAAATTTACGACGTATAAAAATTTTTAATCAAAAACTCTAATACTATGTAGCTGAAGTAAATTGATGATTTTCATTTCATTATAATTTTCAAATTTTGAATTAAATACTATATAAAAATATCTGCCCTAATTTCAATTAACTTATTTTTTCTAAGAAATGGAATTCATTTATATTTCAATATATTTGAAAATGCTTTATTTTTAAAAAAAAAAAATTCACATGTTCTTTCAATCCAAAACGGTGAAACAAAACCAATGTTTGCATAAAAAATTCTTTTAAATCATTTTACTTTTATGTTTGTAATCCGAAGATTTTTTTAAAATTGCTTTTTAAAAATTCGAAAATATTTGCTAGAATACCATGAATTGCTATGATGTATTAAAAATTTATAATTTTGTATAGTACTTTTAACAATTGATATATATATAAATATATATATATAAACACAAATTGATGATTTTGACTCGATTGCAATATCACTTGAAATATTTTAAAAGTCTTTTTTTTTTCCTGAAATATGCTTATTATTATATTCCACGTCTAGTCTATAAAATACAAGTCGTTTTCCTGTATTATTTCTGATCATTAATATATTCTTCCCGTTCTTAACATGTTTTTCCTCAGTAAATAAGAAAAAGTATTGTTTAAATCTTACCTTGTCAGTGAAAATATGTAATTTGAATAATATTCTTTTCTCAGCAAATTTCACCAATAATCTACTAAGAGAACCTCTAGCTAGAGGTGTACCAAGAACTGAAATATAAATAATAGAAAAGCTCAGTTTCATCAAGGACTTTTATGATTACTTTTATTGCGTTTCTTTTCAGTTGTTGTTTTTATTGCCGTAACCTATTTTTCGAAAAGATATGCGGTATGTAAGCCAAATCGCTAAAAAGAATTCTAGTTGATGAAGCATGATTGGTTTTTTTCCTTCTGACTTGTAAGAGGGTATCGCTGTAATCTTTCACAATCCCTTGAGCCTTTGGGAGCTTTACAAGCTTTATTTTCCTTGATTTTATATTGTTACTGGTTTTAATTCAATATCTTTTTATCCCACACTCTTTTGGTATTTTTTTTAATATCGTGGTAGGAATTTGGAGATTAAAGAGATTGAAATATTATTTGAAACTTTGGGTAAATAGCAAGTATTTTATACTGAGATTACGTTTCATTTAGTATCAATGTAAAAATAAAGTTAGAAATAGTCATCGTTTCACGTCATCGGGACTAATATTGCGATTATGACAAAGGAGTACTATTAAAAGATTGAATATGTGAAGATATAACTCTTTCTTGCTTGTTGGTACATATGTTGTACCGCCAATTCTGATTCGTTTATTGTGTGGTAGTATATAAAATATACCACTTGTTTGAATGCCTCAGAAACTGATACCAGATGGTGCATTCTTTGAACCACTACAGAGGTCAACTCCTAACTGTTACTCAAATTTCCAACCGATGTCAGAAGCTAATTGTATACAATGGGTTTTTGCAGTAGTTAATTCTTTGATCAGCGGTAACTCTGTTGAGTGGTACTTTTTGGAAGTGATTGTGTTGTATTTTTTAAGTGTAAATGAAAGTGATTCTTGTGATATTTGATACAAATCAGATAAGTATATATATTATATAACTAAATAAGTCAATATTATAATAATTAGTACCTCACATATGCATCACTAGTACGAAAATATGAGAGTCCAAAAAATGTACCACCAAGGCCATCTTATTTATAAATACAAAATGTATTCCACCGATTTTTTCACAATAATAGACATGTTTGTTGTGCCAGATAGATTTGTTGTATATAAGTTACATTTTTATAAAATAATAATACTATTTATTAAATAATAGTACATACACGCACACACAAAATTACACAAAAGTCCTGGTTGAGCTTTAGTTTGTGTTCAGAAAAAAATAAATACAATTAATACACTTATTATGTATGTTGACTAAATAAAAACTAGGTAAAATAAAATAATGTATAGAACAGAATATTTAAAATTAAAACAAACATTAGGTAAATTAGGACTAAACTAGTCTCCCAACCGGTATAGTGGTTAGCGAAGCTGACTGCGGTGCCGTAGGGACTGGGTTCGAATCCCGGAGAAAACATGGATGTTTGTAAATGTATAGTGCCTTTGCGGCGTGGGGGTACTTTAAATAGCCGTCGAACCGCAAGTTCTCTCGTTAGGTTGGGGGGAAGTGGAAGAGAGGTGGGAGGCTCCTGACCACCCCCATGGTGAAATGGAGCTAAATCGTTCTGTCACTTGTATGGTGCTCAAAGCTCCGGCTAACGACAGGCGTCATTAAGCCCTTTGCCATGATGAATTTCGTGGGCCTTGATTTGGCTTTTGCCGATCAGGTGGCATTGGTAAATACGAAACAGTACTAAATTAGAATTGAACGACATTAAATTAGGAAAAACTGAAAATGTTTTAATATATAAGATAAATAATAGTATAAAATGAAGAAGTGTGTGTGTATTTATTTATTTTCCAACTATGAAAAAAAACTAGCTTAAGCTACCATTGTGCTCAGGGAGGAAAAATCATGGATTCAGAATTATGCTGCTAGAAATGTGGTGGTACAAAATATGTACCAGCTATTTTTTAAAACTTTGGACACTCCTAATTTGAAAAGTGCTTAATATTATTAATTTGTATCAGTCTTTGTTCAATAACTATAGTTTTGTGAGATCTATCTAAAATATTTGTAATTATTTCCCTCTAGTGCATGATATTTGTCAAAAATTCTGTGATTGAAAGAGTCAACAGTTTATTTTTCGGCGAGGGTCAACCATAAGAAAAGGTTGCTTAGTTACACAAGATGAAAAACAGTATTTATTGAAAAAATATTTTTGTTGTACATCTGAAGCTCTTGTAATCTCTGCACAATCCCGTTTTATATTAAAACATTTATCGTATTTGTTCACAAGCTTCTGTATTTCCCACGTTATAATCTTTTGCCGCCAGCGCATTAAGCCAGCATTGACATACTTGACACGATATCACTCAGAGGTATCGCCTTTCTTGATCGAATTGTGTCTGGTGATAATACCTTGGTGTCTTATATCAACCCGGAGAGCAAGCGACTTGAGTGGAAAAAACCCTCATAAACCCTTTCGTGCCCCTTTTGAATTTCTCTCAATTTTTTAATGTTTTATTGACAATCAAACAATAGCATTTAAGGAAATGTATTTTATTTCGCCGAATTTTATGTTTACATTTAAATTTTATAGGGGTGAAAAGAATACTTGCCCAAGAAATATTCAGGGTCATAAAGAAAATTTAATTTAATGCTGAATAATTGCCATGAAAAGATGAGAAGCATGTTGCAATGCACATTAAAACATCACATTCTGCACACATGTAGCAGATCCTCTTTTCTTGTCAATTTCTGCTACATTTCCTACATCGTCTGTACGTGGAAACCATCGTTGGCATATGATCTCCCACAGTGGTTAAGCGCACATCATCAGGAACTACGCACTTCTCTGCATGGAAGCTAGTAGGATTTCCTTTCCTCTTTCTTGAGGAATATCCGTATATCAGCTGACTTTCTAATGCGATACGGAATGTTAGCTAGTCAAAATGTTTGTTTCTTTTGTTCACTTGCCCCAGTATGAAATTATTTATTACGATAGGGTCAATAAAAAAATCAAAGATACGATGCCACCATTTTGCCGATCTTCTTATTTGGCATCGTTCTTTTCTTTGATCGAAGTAATTAACCTCTCCTATGACATCGTAACATACACTGGTGTGCAAAAATTAAGGACGAGACGGTTTTTTCAATATAACTTTGAACAAAAGCTTTCCAAATCAACACATTTAATACCCTAAGATCCCCAATACGTAAGGACATGTGTAATGTAAGCAACACTTACTAAAAGAGAAATCAGGGGGATAAAAAGAAGCTTTATCGAAAAAGTAGCATGGAGCGCAATACGACTGAAGGCCAAAACATCCCTGTGATGGGTGTCCAGCAAGAAACATCCGGTCTTTAGTAGGGGATATAATCTCCCCTGACTGCTAGGCAGGTTTCACAGCGTCTGTCCATGGTGAGAATGAGGGTGTCAATGAGTTGTTGAGGCATTGCTGCCCATTCGTCTTGCAGCGCCAATCGAAGCTCCCGAATCGTTACTGGTGGTAAGGTACGAGCGGCCAAGCGTCTGCCTAGAAACTCCCATACATGCTCGATGGGATTGAGATCCGGAGATCGTGCCGCCCAATCCATACGTTCAATATCCTCAATCTCTAAGAGCTGTTCGGCAGCTACTGTGCGATGACATGATGCATTGTCGTCCATGAAAAGGAACTGCAGACCCATAGCGCCTCTAAAAGACGCACATATGGAAGAAGAATCTCGTTACAAAAAACGGGTCCCGTTGACTGAACCTGCGTTGAAGATGTGAAGGTCTGTACGACTACCAAGCATGATGCCTCCCCAAACGAGAACATCGCGACCTCCATACCTGCCCTTTCAATGATGTTCAAGGGATGATTGCGGCTTCCCCGCTCTCTCCAGATGAGTATGCGATGAAAATCGCTACTCAAACTGAATCTGCTCTCCTCTGTAAAGAGTACTCGTCCCCATACATTGTCTCTCCAATTCCGGTGTTATCGGCACCACAGAGAACGCCTTCTCCGATGGGCAGGCGTTAAAGGTACACACCGTACAAGGCGTCGTGCAAACAGACCACCACCGTGCTGTCTTCTGGCCACGGTAAAACGCGATATCGGTCGTCCAGTCGCCTGTGTCGTGTATCTAGCGATTTCTCCCGCTGTCTGTCGCATGTTTCTTCTGGCCTGTAAGACAATGTACCGGTCATCTGCGGGTGTAGTTCCTCATGGACAACCACTACTGAACCCCGGATAGCTGTTCCTGTAGTTTGAAATTGTCTCCAAAGTCGTGAAACGATTCTGTGAGCAATTCCGAACTCTGCAGCCATACTTTTCACACTGCGGCCTTCCTCCAAATTTCCAATGATTCGACCTCGGGTAAAAGCATCCAGATGTCGTCTAACAGATTGATTATTCGCCATTTCTCGCTGAGGCATCAACTCGGTGTGATTTTAACTGCTATACGGCGTGCAATCTCTTTGCCAGAAATACTGATCTTACACCGACAACATGCTTTATACTACTCAGACACTCCCCCATTACGTCTACCTGCAGATCTGCGCATGTGCTACCGTACATCACCTTACTTAATCCCCTGGTTGGTCTTTCTGTCCGCTCTGCCTCTTCGTTCAGCTGATATGCTAATTTTTCGACTTCGTCCTTAATTTTTGCACACTAGTGTATAGCGACAGCTTTTTTGGACAAGGTACTTCTTCAGTACCACCTTTTTTGCCCGATTTACAGATGTCATAATGGCAGGATTATGTACAGCAGCCAAAACTGAAACGGGAATGGGTCTTCTAATAGTTATAATAGCAAGAGGAATATATCATAAGGGGGTTTGCGCTTCCCTCAAGTGTATTTTGCAAGATCATGTATTGTAGAATGGAAGTAATCTTCTTAAGACCCTCGAAAGGTTACCCCCCCCCCCAAAAAAAACGACAGATTTCAAACAGGATTTGAGAAGATGAAAGGTCATGGCAATCGTTTCTTAAGGTTGTAAAGACATCGTTTTCGTGAATTTTATGTCAAAGGCACTACATTCCATGAAAATTATAATTGTGAGACTCTAAGAAGACTGTGGCAAGCCATACAAATCAGGAAGTAAAGAACATTTTCTGGAGACATTATGTTTCTTCACGAGAGTGAGTGCCATCATATTTCTGACACAAGAATAGCTGGATCAGTTAGGATGGAAATTTTTGTATCATCTTCTCGCTATAATCCAGACCTTTTTTTGTTATTTTGTCTGATAATAAAGCCGCTATGTGCAGGGGAGCTCTAACTATAAAGTTTTCACTTCCGATCGAATTTAGGAACCACAGTAAAGATTCTATTCAAACTTAATAGTCGTGCAGTGGATTCCTGCTCATTGTGACATCGAGGGAAATGAAAGAGTCAATTTCCTGTCAAGAAAGGGAATGAATTACTATTCTACAAACCACTAATATGACTTTAAATTCTGAAAAACTCTTACTTGAATAAGAATTTAAGAGGAGGTTTGCCTCCTACCTATTCAATGAAGCTAAGAGAAATGCCTGGGAGTGTCTCAGTAGTTATAAAATAGTCCTTCCAGATTTTCCTCGTCATATAGTCGTGGGGTTATTTCGTCTTTTCACTGGGCACGATTGTTTGAATACCCATCTTTTTAAAATTCGACTAAGGACACTTCAGCCTGTACTCTTTGTAACTCTGGAGAGTTCATGGATAAGGAAGATATTGACGAATGCACTGAATTATTGTCTTTAATCTCTATTGATCTCAAGTATTGGGAATCTAGATCGAGACTAATGGACTAGTGGCCATATGTCAGGCATTTGGATAAATAAATAATCCGGGCCTTGCTCCTAGCAATGAAGGAACATACCATATGAATTTCAAAGCTCGTGAAGAGACTCGATAAATGTTAAATCCTTAACTTCGCAATTTTTTAAATCTCTATGAAAAAATTATATCATCTAGTGGTCAAGTAATAATAAAAGGGAAAAATATATAAAAAATTAAGCTGTTTTAAATTGAATTTCAGTCTTTTTTGTTTGTTGCAGATGTGCAACATTGCGCAGTAGTGCTGTAAATTACAAAACTTTTTTTTTTTTTTTTTATATGAGGATTTTATTATTCATCATAAAATGTTTTTATTTCTTACCTGGTAATTTATTTCGTCAATGAACAAGAGGAAGCATAAAATACACTCTGTCGCAAAAAAATATATGCACCCAGAAGAAATCAAGCTACAATCACGAAACTCGGCAAGAATGTAGTCTGGTAAGAGATATGCAAATGATTAAAATTTCAAAGCCAATGAGACAAGGCTAGTGTGCTATGCGCATATTAGTTGCGCAACTGGGAGAGTTTAAAAGCATGAGTACGAGCGCCGTACGGCTATCCAAACGAATCTGATGACTTTGATAGACGATATTGAGACTTAGGATGCCTCTAAGACGTAACCGGCGGCAGTACGAGCAGCTGACGGACTTTGATAGGGGCCGTATAATAGGCCTCAGAGAAGCAGGTTGGTCGAATAGACGTAACGGTCGCCACCTCGGTCGGAGTGATATGGTAGTTGCTCGGTGTTGGCAACAGTGGATCACAGAAGGTAGAGTGTACCGTCGCGGAGGGTCAGGACGTCCCAGGAACACAAATGATCGCGAGGATCCTGCAATCAGAAGAGTGGCCACTTCGGCACCAACAACGTCGCTAGCATCGATTCAACGCCACTTACCTCCTTCCAGACATCCAGTGCCATCAAGAGAAACCATAAGGAGACGACTGACCGAAGTTGGCTTGAGGAGCCGACGTCCGCTAAGACGCTTACCACTGACCCCACATCATAGGCAGTGTCGACTGGATTTTTGCCGACCTCGGGCAACTTGGAGTGTGACAGACTGGAGACGTGTCATCTTCAGTGATGAATCCCGATTCAGTCTCAGTGATGATGACCACCGCACACGTGTCTGGAGGCGCACCGGCCAGCGGTCCGATCCGGCATTTATTGTCGAGCGGCATACAGCAATTTCACAAGGTGTGACAGTGTGGGGAGCAATTTCTTGGGACACACGATCATCTTTAGTGGTCCTTCAAGGCACTTTGACAGCTCGCAGATACGTGGACGATATTTTAACGCCGATTGTTCTACCCATGCTATCAAGTCGCCCAGGTGCCATTTATCAACAGGATAATGCTCGTCCACATACTGCGCGACTCTCCCAACAATGTCTTCAATGATATGACGTCCTACCATGGCCTGCCAGGTCACCAGATCTTTCGCCAATAGAGCATGTCTGGACGCGCTGGGAAGGCAACTGCAGCCGTCGAGATACAGGAGAATTAACTGCGCAGATGCAAAGACTATGGCAGGATCTTCCACAGGGGGTCATAAGTGATCTAATTGAATCGATGCCACGCCGAATTTCGGCTTGTATAGCTGCCAGAGGTGGCTTTACTACTTACTGATTTTTAACCTTTTGCAAGCTGTAACCGCTTAATAAAATGATATTTTGTTCTGAATTTTTAATCATTTGTTTATTTTCATATACACTACATGCATACCAAATTTCGTGAATGTAGCTCAATTTCTTCTGGGTGCATATATTTTTGCGACAGAGTGTATAATGGATTATTTTTATAGCAAAAACACAGTTATTGAGGCATTAGAGATTTTTATAATTGTTGTGATTTCTGGTAAAAATGTACTTCTATCTAGTGACAAAATTAGCATGTATTTAGTTGCAGTAATCATTTTTTCTTAGATAAGTGATTTACAGGTAATTAAAAGATATTGAGTCTGTTAATTTAAAATAAATCATATGTTGCAAAAATGCCACACAGTGAAAAGATAGGGGTTAAATGTTTTATGTAATTATGTGGAGAAGCTTCAGATATGCAAGGCAATTGTTTTTCTCTCCAATAAACTTTGTATTTTTCATTTTTTTACACTAAACAGTTTTAATTTTCATTATCTTGATGTTATACGTATATTACGAGTCTCATTATACTCTTAAAAATTCACGAGTAAATTTCCCTTATTAGAATTTAATTCATAAATGTAGTTAATTATGAATAAACACTCAGTACATGCAATCAATCAGCTCACTCCTTTCGTCAAAGAAATATATTTTCTAATAAATTCATAAAGACTGTGAGGTGTGACACAAAAGAACGAGACTGGTCCAATAAATAATTGTACTGGCACAATCAGTTATCCATGAAAGTATCACCTTCAAAGTAGTTCCCTTCATCATTCGCTCACTTCTGTATTCTATGCTGCCATTGCTGGTAACAGTTCTGGAACGAGGTTTTTGGAAGTCCTTTTGAAATATTTTTCTCTTTTTGCCTGAACCTCTTCAACTGAGATAAAATGGGCTCACTTTTAGTTAGAGTTAAGTGTTGGAAATAAAAAAAATTCTCTTGGGGTCGAATCAGGTGAATAAGAAGGATGCCCCATGACAGTAATGTTTCTGCTGGTCAGAAACTGCAAAACAAAAAGGGACATGTAAGAGAGTGTATCATCTTGGTGCAAAAGTTATCCATCGCTTCCCAATTTTGGCCTTTTTCGCCTAATTTTTTCATGGTCTTTTTGGTGATTCAATGTAGTTTTTTGTTGATTAACAGTCCGGCCACTGATGTGTGTGGGAATTTAGGCTATGTTTTGGTCCTTACCTTGGCCGCTCAGTAAGTTTATCATCTTCTGCACTGACCCTTTCCCCTGAAAATCTCTTATACTATTTATACACATGTGTTCTAGACAAAGTTTCTTTTCCATAAGCCTCGGCTGGTATTTGAAATATAATTTGTGGCTTATTTTTTAAGTTTCACAAGAAACTTGATGTTGATTTGTCATTTTTCTGGCAGAAGCAGTTGCATGTGTTCCCTCAATGATGCAGTATTCCCAAATAGTGTCATAGATTCAGACGAAAATGGCCACATGGATAGAGGAGTTGTGAATGATAATGTCACCAAAACAGTTGTTGCTAACTCTTCTCTTTTCTGAAGCTACACACTTAGTCTCGTTTTTTTTTTTGTGTCACACCTAGTAAAAGAATCTTTAGACGACTTCGACTAAAAACGAAATAGAATGGACAGCGAATGCAAAAGGGAAGATCGATATAAAGTCATAAAAATTATCAGGTTCAGATTTGAAAGCTGAAATAGCATTTTTCTTTTTTTAAAAGCCTGTATAGATATGATTGATAGAAGATGAATAAAATTAAAAATATGTTTTCTAATGTGTATTTTACATTACACACCTTTATCTATTATTATTTATCTATAAATCTTTTATGGTTGTTCATAAATTTCTCCTTTTACAGCTTCCACATCTGTTATAGTTGCGTGGTTTCTTTGGATATATTTATGCACTAGAGAACTTAGTAATAAAATCTAAGAGAATCCCTGACAAAAGATGGATTGTGATTTTATCTTTTCAACACGCAAAGAATACACTGCATTTGAGATTTAATATCTTTATATAAATTTTGAAAGCATCTCTTACAGTGTGGTTAAGGCACGTATGGTATTCTGTGTAACTGTTCTGCAATGTTATGATGGTATTCAAACTCCAGATGTCGAGTTTTCTTCGACTACACTAAGCATATGATTCGATATACTTTTTTCGAGAGAGCTATAATAATCTTTTCCTCTTATTTCTGGAGTATAACTTAGAAATTCAATCCCATTTCATGAAGTACATTATTTGGTGTCGAAATAGTTTCCAAGAAGAGTGAGGTTCAGTTATTTAATGCCATGTTGATTAGTTGATGCTTACGTATTATACCATATCATACCAATTTCTTCAATTAAATAGAAGTTGCAAGATGCCACGAAATGTAGCCAATAGTAGAAAACCATTCCCACGTATGCTCAAACGCAATAATTTTGTTGGTGTATGCTCGAAAACAATATCCTTTTTTTATAGGTTGTACTTTTTTTATGCATGTGCAAACACAAACTAAATACATTCTACAAAAAGAAAAATATCAGGCAAAGAAGCGTTACAATAAAGTGTGTTTTGGCTCAAACTAATGTAAAATAAAAATTACTAACATTTACATAGCTCACAGCTGCTAATATTAACACTTACTGCTGAGAGAAACGAATTGAAATCCAAAAATTATAAGTATTTTATGTTCAACGATAAAAAATTCCAAGAGACGATAAAGACAATGCAAAAGACATTATATTTTAGTATATAATCCAGTGGTTCCTGTATAATGTTCTCTGTTTGGGAGTAACTCTTATTGGCAGGCGTAGCAAATAAGTGAGAAGAGCAATGACTTTTTTTCTTGAGAAACTAAATAGATTTCGTTCGTTCTCTGATTGCTAACTAATGGGCGAGGCCAAGACTAACGTTTTGTATTCTTTTATTGAATGTTTATTTTGGTGCTAAATATAAAAGGGGAAGTTTGATAGAACAGAATTTCTTTGTAATGTGAAAAATAGAAGGAAATTATATATTTTGAGATCTTTTAATACCAAAACTTCATATAATAACTAAAATTAAAAGAAAATATAATGAGTAGATTTATTAAATTTGTTTAGTAGAATTACAAGATATACAATTCAATGATCTTTATAGTTTTGAGAAATAAGAAAATTACAATTTTGAAAATTTGAGAAACTTAATTTTTTTTTGTTGTTAAAATGGGGGTCATGTTTTTGAGATGTCTTTTATATTTTGTTGTTCTAAGTAAACATTGTTTTATAGTGAAGACATAAGAATTCAATTATGTGAATAAAAGGATAATTTTTAATAATATGGAAATGTTAATATAAAATTCTTTTATCATGAAAATGAATTTATTTGAATATCATTTTGTTTTTAATCTAAACGGATATTATGATTTTAAATATCATTAATGAAAAAGATGGCGTTATAGTACTTATGCAATCTTAAAATCGTTCCAAGACTACTTATCTTCAAGATATTCAGTCTTATAAAATTATGCTACAAAAAATTAAACCAACAAAAAGAACTTTTAAAAATAGGCTACATTGTGTATTATTTTATCTTTTTATTTACCAGAGCATTTATCTAAGTATTTTTGAGCAGCCTTATAAGCAGCATTTACTAACGAGCACAACACTACATTTACTTAATGAACTAATCACAGAGAACAAAAAGTTTTATGAAAAAGAAAGTATTGAAAGGGAACATTGAAAACATCTGTCATACTAAAACTACAAAGCAGTAATACTTATTGAATTTAAATAAAAAAAGTAATTGGACTTAACCAGTTAGACATAAATAAATTTTTTCAATTAAAAATGCAAAAAAGAGCAAATAAATAGGCATATTTATTATTCCTTATAATTTAAAAAATATTAAACATAATTAAATGACAAAATCGGCAATTGAATTGCTCTCTCCCTCCCTTCCAATGCTGGACAACAATTATTTAATTATTTTATGGTAAGTTCTGATAAGAACATAAGTAGGCATTATGGGGCTATGCAACTAAGTACAACTTTGCAAATAACTCTTTTATTGGTATAATAAATTTTAAAAAAAAAAATAAAGTTCATAATTGGTGAAAGCAGGTGTGAATTGTAATATAATCAAAATTGAAAAATGATTAGCAAGAGCTGACCTTTTTATTGCTAGCCGCAATTTTTCTCTTGCCGATTACAAAAAAAAAAACTTAGAATTTTCTTCTTTTGATTCAGGCTCTAAATCTTAGTATATACGAATACACCGGATGTTCTGGACGTATATGTACGTCTTTCCAAAGTACGATCTTTTCTGTGCACTACTATCCGTAAAATTACCCCAAAGTATTTGAAATGTTATAAAAGGACCCTGACAGTGTTTGCGAAGGATTTATATTTCAGAGGATTTACTTACTTTTATTCCTTTTCCTCACCCTCCTCACAATAGATAACATACTCGCAACTACGTGGGAAACGGTGACATTGGAAAGCGAATCACGTAACTTTTAATAGGCAAGGAATTGATAATAAACCGTACAAATTATCAAGATAAGGGTTAATGTGTGTATATAATTTTATATATAGCATGCCATCTGTGATATTACCATTGACAAAACGCTTTGTTGCTGTTGCAAAGATTATTCATGGAGGCCTATTTAACACCTCTCGAAAAGTGTCATTGAACGATTCACGTTTATTGGTATTTTAGTAAATACAGCACTTTCGTGACAAATCAAACAACTACCGATCCAATGTTTTTCGCTTGGAAGATATGAAAAATAATTAAAAATTAATTCCACCCATAAAATTGTCGTTACTTTGTGACAAATCTATACGGAACTTTATCACTAACCTTCTGAGTCGTCCTTTTTAGGGAAATTTAATTACCTACCTATTTCCAATCAACTCCAAAAAGCGGACAGGATTCCTTGTTATGCAGATTAGATAAAGTATTTAAGTCAAACGGAATAGTAAAGTTAGAGCAGTAGGAGATAGAGATTGAAGCAGAAAGTTATAGTGAAGTTAAATTGAAGATTTCTTGTTGGAAGATTTAATCTCAGATAAAAGCTGAGCTGAGCTGAATTGCAGTGTGGTAAATATTAGTCTTATTATTGCGAATGAAATTAAAATTAAATGTTCAATAAGTACATAGAATATAATTCTGGGATCTCTTATCGTGATAATCTCTGCGTGATCGTTATTTAATTGTTAATTAATTGGATCATTAATTAAGTTAATTTAAAGGATATTACCTTTAAAACCTCATAATACTAGTTAGATATATTTGTTAATAAGTCTTTGATTCTATTTGGATAAGATAACCAAATAAAGAAAGTTGTTGATAAAAATGGCTACTGGTTCTTATCTGAATCCTATTTATTCTCGTTCTCAAAGTGAGGTCCAAGGAGTCCTTCACAACTTCATTGTTGTTTGTTATCACTAACCATAACCATTCCAAATAGAAAAAAGAATATCAATTCGTACCCGTCCGACACTGACAGAAAAAAGCAAAATAAATATATTTGATTTCTTGACAAAGAATTTCCGACTAAATTTTTAATTCAATGTTCTTAAATAAATGAATTTCTCAGAGCAATGGGCCATGACCAGGACACTTAAAAAGGCTCGGTGGGCCGAAGGTTGAGTATCACTGATCCATACCATAACGGTTGTTAGCTAAATTTTATATATCAATCCATTTCCAAACATAATACTTCTGTAAATAATCATTTAAAAAAGAAAATACTTCTTATTTTGTGCATTAATAATTGAAGATTATGTTCTGTATATTGAAACCTCTATATTGGAAAGTACTTTAAATAGTAATTAAGTACTATTATAATGAAATATTATGACATCAGAACAAAAGTCTTTAACGTTGTATTTATTCCTCTTAGTTTATTTTTACAGCTTCAGGAATTTTTTATCTTTTTCTAACACAAACCACTTTTCTTGAAGCCATTTCTTAGCAGTGATAAATTCTACATCTTAGCAGCTCCACAACTTCTATCTTAATCTCTTGTCTTTCAAGTTAAGTGGCAAGATACTTTTGTGAGGCAAAATAAAAGCATGATAGCAATAAAAGTCAATCGATCTTTTGCTCTGGAAAGTCTCAAGGAGTAAGGAATGAAAATAAAATTTATGTGAGGTAATGAAGAGAGAGTCCTGAATTGCCTACGTAAATACTACAAGAAAAAGAAATTCCTTTAATAATTATCATGCTCCTTTTTTAGAGACACGTTGTTAGTTTAATTGATAGTATTGATTTTAGAGCTTCTAATGATGTGAAGTGCAAGTAAAATATAAGTTTGTGCAGTTCATCAAAATAAATTATACTTTAAAAAAACTAAAATCATGCTTTTATGAGTAATCAAACTGAAAAGTAAAAAGTAATTCTTAATATAAGAATTACTTTTTATATAATAATTCTTAACCCTCTCCGTCAGTGTAAAGATGCTTCGAAAATGCACTGCACGGATTTTTCTGCCTTCAAGTAACGTTTTCAAAAGCAGATTAGCTGTAAACGATTTATCTCTTGGTTCTTACTTGACAAAAGAACCGAACTAGGTCATAAAATTGTCCCCGTTCGACCTCCCAAGTTCTAAAAGGGGGAAAAGAAAGAAGTCTGTTGCATTTTTAAAGGAAACTTCAAAATAAGAGTTACCGCTTTCGAAGTAACTTTTCAGGAGGAAGGGGTATCCACTTAGAGGGTTAATATGAGAATTACTTTCAATATAATAATTCTTAATATAAGAAGTACTTATAATATAATAATTATTAATATAAGAATTTCTTTTAAAATAATATATCTTAAGGCCTCTCATGACTCTTAAATTGCAAGTTATTCAATTTTTTGAAAAAAATATATGTTAAAGCCTCAATATAGAGTTTTGAGCATTTTGGTATCAAAGTTGTGTTGATACTGTGAAAACTTCCGAAGTTATTGGGAAATAAGTAGTGAAACTTAAATGAAAACTCCATCTCTTTCTTATCTTTAACTTCATTTTTGGCAAAACAAAAAGTTTAGCTTGCGCGCAGGATTTCTCGGAAACTATTTATATCAATTTGAAATTTTATACACGTGTTCATAATAAGGCTCTTAATAACTTATACATCAATTTTAAAAAAATATATAAAATAATAGTTTTTTTATTTGAATTTTAATTTATTTTTTTCTTAAAATTTTCGTTATAATTGTATTGAAAATATATTTTTTTCCCTCTAAATTTCTTAAAAGTTAGTATAACTTCAAAAGTGAACATTTTTTTTACCAAGTAAAATTAATTTTGTAAATTTTGATCAATTTTGTACTTTAGAATTCTGCGCGGTGTAAAATACTAATTTTCATATTTTTGAAAAAAAATTCTAATATTTATTTCTTTTTAACTTTTTAAATTGTCGCTCAAACTCTCTGAAAATTTGAGCAAATATGTAAATATATATGATTTTCATGTGGTAAAACATTCAAATTATTGTTTTATTTTATTGATAAGTTGCATTGGTTTGAAGAAGGATGTTTTTTTCGAGTGCACGGATATCTGTTAAAGAGTCCTGAGAGCTCTTAATATAAAAATAACTTCTAATATAATAATTCTTAATATAAGAATAAAATGATTAACGAGGAAATTAATGTCATTGTGGTAAAAGCGTGGGGTGCTCGATATTATTTATTATAATATCTTACTAGTTCTATTTCAAAATGTGTAAAAATGTATTACAAAGCATACACACCCTCGCCCTTTTACCACAATGACATTAATTTTCTCGTTAATTATTTTATTCTTGTACTAAGAATTATTTTTTACTTTTCAGTTCAATTAAAACCATATAAGCGTGTTTTCTAGTTTTTGTATAAACAATCATTTATTTTTCATTTTCTAGTTCGATCTACAATAAAATCGTGTTTTCTAGTTTTTGTATAAACAATAATTTATTTTTCATTTTTTAGTTCGATCTACAATAAAAGCGTGTTTTCTAGTTTTTGTATAAACAATAATTTATTTTTCACTTTTTTTTAATTTCAATCTACAATAAAAACGGGTTTTTCTAGTTTTTTAAACTATCATTTATTCATGGATGAATTATTCTTAAATGCGTTACTTTTTATAATCCTTGAATACCCATTGCCATTCTTTCAGTGGGTCGATACAGGCTGGTTTGCAAAGTGTAGGATCAGCCAGCTGTAGGAAATCTGGAAGAGCTAAGTTTGAAATATTTCATGCGGAAGAAGGTGCAAAATCAATGATATTTTTCACTAAAAAGAGCTCAATATTCTCTCTGAAACTTGCATTAGCATTACACATAAACCGTACACGTTTGGAATCGAAGAGTTTGTGATAAATTATTTAATCCGGTGACCTTTGAATCAATTCTCAGCCTTTTTGGTTAAAATGAATCCATAAATGACTTTTCATTCCAAGGATCCGACAAGAGAATGTAGAAAAACAGTTTTTATGCCGGAGTTTAGCAGTTATAACATAGTTTTTTCATATATATGAGTCTTTTTCATTTCAATTTTCAGAAAAACTAGACAACTGTTTATATTATGGTAAGAAATTATTGACGCACCCTTTCCTTTCTCACAGAAAGAACCTTTTTTTGGCTTGTTGTATTTGTATTAACCACGAGAGTTTTCACTTTTAGGGTTGTAACACTCTTTTAGTGGCCAAATCCATAATAAGTCGCTAAATCTGGAAATTGTATGTGGTATATTGAAGAGTCTGTGAGAAATTTTTTTAATTCAGTGATCCCTGAATCAATTCTCAGCTGTTTTGGTAAAATGAAGCAATGAATGACGTGTCATTCCAGAGATCCGACAAGAAAATTTAGAAAAATAGTCTTTATGCCTGAGTTTAGCAGTTAGAACATAATTTTTTTTCATTTATATGAGTCTTTTGTTTATTTCCATTTTCAGAAAAACTAGACAACTGTTTATATCATGGTAAGAAATTATTGACGCACACTTTCCTTTCTCACAGAAAGAACACTTTTTTTGCTTGTTGTATTTGCATTAGCCACGAGAGTTTTTGCTTTTAGAATTGTAACAATCTTTTAATCGCCAAATCCATAATAAGTCGCTAAATCTGGAAATAGCTAATCTTGATCAGGACAATGGAACAAAATTATGGAATTATTGTATTGTCATCGATCCTTGAGAAGTGTGCAAAATTTCGAATTAATCTGACCTTTTAAAGTGGGTAAAAATCGAGTTCAAAGATTCCGTTACATACAAGGGAAGCTTATAAAAACGTGTTAAAAAGGGATGGGCAATGAGGTTAAAAAATTAACGCAACGAAGAAAAACGAAATTAAAAGTGTTTGTTTTCTTTAATTCTTAAATTTCTAGTTTTTCTGTTTATTAAGTAAGCAAATAAAATACAAATGTTCAATGCATTTAAGTAAGAATTATATATAAACATTTCAAAATAAGGAAAACTACCAGTGGATTACAATAAAATTGAATTAGGATTCCTCACTCCCCCTTTATTTAGACTTGGTACCTTATTAGATCCATGGAACAACTTGAACGTTTCGTACTACCTAATTCTAACCGGTTCATAAGTCCGCTTAACTCATCTAATGTCTTTCATACTTTTGAATCTCGCTTATATGACAAAATCGACATATGAGTAAACACCCCCACGCTTTACATTCTAACAACACCAACGTAAGAATTTTATCCTTCGACAAACTTAACGCACATCAATGGTCTCTGCTTGAAAATGTGAAACCTGAACTCACAATTAAATAAGAAAAATTTTAAAATTCGGTTTACTTTAACAAATAATCTATTTGAATTGTTAAGGAAGAGCATTAGAGCAGTGTTCCTCAAACTGTGGGGCGCGCCCCCCTACGGAGGCGCGATAACCTTACGAAGGAGGGGGCGTGAGCATATCAAAAATAAATGACTTAAAAATAATTAATTTACTGGAATTTATTAAAACAAAATACTTTCAGACATAATAAAAAATGCACTTTTACTCTGATATAATTTATAGGCACGCACGCGCACGCGATATTAAGTCATCAAAAATAAAAAAATTCTTCAATACCTAATTAACAATCTTTGAACCTATAACCAAATACAAAAACTTTTATTTGATTTGCTGTAATTCCATGATGAGAGATTTTTTGTTACAGTTACTTTTTAAACCTAACATACTACTCTTTCAGAGAAAAAGAGACCCAGAATCGAAAAAATTTAGGAACATAAAAAAATTCATCACTCTGATTATTTTTGAAATACTGCACATTATAGCTGTAATCTGCTTGACCTTTTTATTTATTGGTACAGTTAGTTATATCCCCTCTCTTATGTGTTTGTTTCTCATTTAGGGAAGTTGTAAGGAATGTATTTCTCTGTTGCGCTTTTTCCATGCAAAAAAGTTTTATGATACTTAGAAAACCACGAAGTGAGCACTTTGAATGATTACTTGGCCAAGACTTATTTTTATGAGTATTCTCAAACATATAAAGCATAACAAAAAACGTTTTACACAATTTCTTTTAGCAGTAACATACAAATTATCATAATGAATACACTTTTTACCCGGAAGTGGTCGCGAGAGGCACACACATCACGAAATCGTTAATTCTGGCAAAACTGTCCATTTATTACCAAAGAAAAATTCAAAAGTCCTTGAAAGTGGGTAAGTATACTTTCTCTTAATTAAATTATTCACTGTAATCACGATTTGTATCGTGTACAAGAAAATAATTATAAAAAAAAGATTGGGGTGACTCAATAACCCTCCTCGACCGTATCGAATGAGCGCCTGCTCCCGGATTAAAACATGTTGAAGTCTTTTCGCTTTAAATATTAGAAATAATACAATTATTCTTCATCGAAATTTTATATTATTGTTCATTATTTAACATCATTTATAAATAGTAATTCTATGAGGCTTAAAATTACAATTTGCTTAAAACTAATTGTAACTTGAGCAATCATTTAAAAAAAAATCATTTTACATTTTTGAAAACATTGTCGCGCACTTGGCTTTACTCTCCTTAAAATTCAGCTATTATATCAATAATGTTTTTTCTTATAAATGAACTCGTGCAAAGAGCGGGCACTTCAGCCGATATATTTTTAATGTATCAGTGCTGCACAGAGTATTTTATAACTAATTAATTAATACTAAATTAAAAACAAGTTTAATAAATATTAACGACTTCCATGGGCTTGTCTTGCAAAGTAAAGTTTTTATAAGGAATGCTTATGATTAGAAATTGACCCTCTGAGCTCTTTTTCCATATTTAGCTGATATCTCTATTTTGTCTTCTAAGCAGCCACCGCATTTTGCAATATGTTGAAGGAAAAATAACATAATAATTATCCTACTACTTAATTCTTTTTTTTTTGCTTAAAAGTAACGTATACAAAATTTAATACTTATGTAATTAATTTGTATGGTTTATAATTAAGATCGAAAATTGTAGCTTTAGCGTCAAAGTGCATTATTATTGCATTCAGTACATTATTTATGAATAAGGGGGGGGGGAGATAAAAATTGTGATTGAAAAGGGAGGCACCAGTATTGATAGTTGGAGAAGCACTGCATTAGAGAGAACAAAATTTACCATTTCGTGCAAATTTTTCGAATATGGTTCCTTGCACAAGGACCAAACCATGAAAAATAGCAGAAAACAATTTCAAAGCGTTCATCGCATAACCTCTACACCCAGACTGTACCACAGATTTCTAGATATTTACACGAATGTTATCGTATGTACTACTTGAGTTGGAAAATTGCTTTGGTGACGAATCGAATGATATTAAGCAGTAATTTTTACGACTATTAGCGTATTTACTTGAATCTAAGCAGCATTATTTTTCTAGTGTTAATGCTACTGAAAATCGGGCGTGCCTTAGAATCGAAGGCAAAACATTTCTTGGATGGGGGAATTGAGCTTCCACCCTTTTCAAATAGAAGATTGTCACCGTTCATTCTGGCCACTTGCATCGATGACTTTTCCCATTACGCAGTTTATCTCCAGTATTCAATCTGTGGTAAACCTCGTTGTCTGCTCGTGATAAGGAAATTTTTTGTATGCACTTTCTTTTAATTACCTCAGCATAAAATATATCGGCAATAGTATCAAGGCGAGATCGCTATGATGTTAACTTTGAAAAGGGAGGCAACTTTATATGCAGACAAAAAAGGAAACTGAGCAGCGTATTTGAACTCATTAATAGAATGAAAAGATGTCAGGAATTGGCAATCCTACACATGGAAGATGCCAAACAAAAACAGAAGTTGTGGTATGATCGCCGGACCGTTAAGCGTCAATTTCAACTGGGTGAACTGGTTTTGGTCATAGCTCCATCCAGGTCTAACAAGTTATCTGTTCAGTGGGTTGGCCCTGCAGAAATAGTGCAACAACTCTCTGAGACAAATTATGTGGTCAAATTCCCAGAGAATGATAAAACCCACGTTTATCATGTTAATATGCTAAAACCTTATCACCAACGAGAGGAAAATATTAACTTATTGTGCATTAATTCTTTAAAGCATGACGAAGAAGAATACATACCTAGTTTGGAACTTAAAAACGAAAGGTCGGGATGGTCCTAAATCATCAGCGATGTGCAGTTAAATTCAAAATTATCTCAAATTCAACGAGGACAGCTCAAAGAACTTTAATATGAATATAATAATCTTTTTTCGAATATTCCTGGATGTACCGATTTAGCTGAACATGATATTGAATTAGAATCTGAACGAGCAATTATTGCTAATCCTTATCGTATGTCTCCTCGACAAATTGAAATTCTCAAATCAGAAGTTAATAAGATGTTAGAGCTGAAAATAATAGAGCCAGGAGAATCTGATTTTACATCTCCATTAATACTTGTTGAAGCTCAGAGAAAGGAAGCAAGGCCATGTATCGATTACAGAAGGTTGAATAAAGTAACTCGGACACAATTCTTTCCATTACCTAATATCAAAGAACTTTTAGAAAAGGTATCGGCAGCTAAATATATCTCTATCTTGGATCTCACTCGAGGGTATTGGCAAATACCACTGAGCCCACGAGCGCAATAGTACGCATCGTTTGGGACAACATTTGGAACTTTTAAACCATTCAGGTTACCTTTCGGTCTGAAAAATGCGCCCTATTACTTTAGTCGACTTATGGCTAACTTACTAAGAAATTGTGAAGACTTTGCAGTTCCTTACCTAGATGATATAGCTATATTTTCACTAGCCTGGGATGATCACCTAAAACACCTAAAAGACGTATTTGATCGCCTACGCTCCGCTAAGTTACATATCAAGCCATCCAAATGTAAATTTGCTCAAGCATACGTTAAATATCTTGGACATTTGGTAGGCCAAGGTTTAAGAACACCTGGAGAATTAAAGGTTTAGGTCATCAAAGATTTCCCGATCCCCACTAACAAGACGCAAGTTAGAGCCTTTTTAGGATTATCTGGCTATTATTAAAGATATATTCCCGAATTTTCAGTAATCGCAGCTCCAATGACAGATTTACTTAAGGGCCGAAATCGAAAATCAACCCTTGACTGGAATAGCTCTTGCCAGAATGCATTCGAGGAGCTCAAGACAAGACTATCTAAAAATCCAGTTTTATACAGCCCAGATTTCACAAAACCATTCATCATTCAGTGTGATGCATCCATTCTTGAATAGGCGTTGTGTTGTCGCAAGCATGTGAAAACGAAGAACATCCCATCCTGTTTCTGAGCAAAAAGCTGTCACTTGCAGAACAAAAATATAGCACTACGGAAAAAGAATGTGCAGCCATTATTTTTGCGTGCAAAATTTGAAATGCTATCTTGATGGACACCAAAAATTTGTCATACAAACTGACCATAATCCCTTGGTCTGGTTAGAGAAAAATACTGAGACTATATAATCCAAGACTCTTAAGGTGTTACTTAATTTTGCAATCATTTAATTATGAGATTACTTATCGGAAGGGAAAACAAAATCAGAATGCTGATAGTTTAAGCTGTATCCCTTAAAACATGAAAAAACACACACACTTGTAATGAGAATTGATGGAAAAATAAGAATTTTCTTTGTATTATTATTTTTTTGTCTAGAATGATTAGTATTTGTATATTAGTATTAATATTTGATATTAGTATTAATATTTGATATTAGTATTTTAATTTTTTTGATATTTTGTATTTGTATTTTAAACTTTGATATTATGTATAGGTATTTTAAAATTTGTGATATTTGGTATTAGTATTTTAAACTTTTGTATTTTTTTTTATATTTGGAAGTTTTTGCTTTAAATTTTGGTATTAATATTTTAAATTTTTTTTTTTGATATTTTTATGTTAAGTTTTTGATAATTAATATTTGTATTTGTATTTTAAAGTTTGCATTTGGAAGCAGTATTTCACCAAATTATATTTTGTATATGTTAAAGTTCACATAGATTAGTACGGATAAGTTTAATGCCTTCTTTAAAATAAGGTACTAATTTCGGATAGAACAGGTACTTGCACGTTATTTTTTTATATATATTTTTTAGCTCCGTTTAAAAGAAAAGGATTTCAAGAAAAATTCTTAACTCTCTACTGCTGCATAAACTGATCCTATGTCAAGTATTTTTCAGGTATCACAGTAAAGCTTTCCACTCAACTATCGTGAAAAGTTTTCTCCGGGATGGGAGGACATAATTAGACTGTAACGGCGTGGCACATAGTACACTAGGAGACTTGTCACACTGCACACGATAGACTAGAAAGAGGGCGCTGCTGTGAACTGTTTTGGCCTTTGCGCGGGAAGGAGATAAGAAGAAGAAAAGAGTCTCGAACTTAAAATGTATGAAGCTGCCTGTAGTTCCCGATGTGACTTTTAATTGTAAATGAAATTATTAATATAGTGATGTGTTTTGAAGGAAATAATAACGGTAAATCCGGTTAATTAGAGGTGATTAATTCAACTACAAGACGATCTTACATCGGATACCTTAAGCCTGCTACAATTGTAGTCACAGTTTCAAACTCTACACATTGGCCATCATTAGTTCTTTAATGTCAATAAATGCTTTTAAAATTGGTGACTTTATTTCTAAAAATATTTCAAGAATTACCTACACACTATTGAAGCCAGTTGCGATTTCTGGGAAATTCCATGAATGAATTATAATTCACTGGAATATAGAAAGAAGTACAGAGAAATCTTATGATTTCCCGAGAACCTGGGAAAGAAACCCTAGTATTGATGAATCTTTTACAAATTTTGTTTTATTTTTTTCTCACAACGTGTAGAGAATAGAGGGTTCCGCTTAATCGATAAAGGCTTAAATTTGAGTAAATGCTGTAATTTTTTTAATAAATCTTATCCTCAGCATGCCATTAACAATGCCTTTTGTTATGTTTGATAAAGTTGTGACTATATTTTTATTGCTTATTCGAGTACCAATATTAAAATTTTGCATTTTTAAGGTATCCGAATACGTTCGGAACCGTGATTTTAAAAAGGTGAATAAATGGATAATTTTTATGGTATTTAGTGTCAGTTAGATTAGAATACATGTATAAAATTGTTTTAAGGATATTTTGACAAAAAATATATATATTTAAATACAATAATTTGACAAAAAAGTATATATTTAAATACAATATTTTGACAAAAATTAACTTAGAATAATCTTTTTTAAAAAACGTTCTCCCCTTTTATAGAAAATGCTTCTAAATAACATTTCGCTTATGTAATATAAAGATTTCTCCAGAGAGGCAGAACTAGGATTTTGGAAAAATTCACATTATTTTCAGAGTGACCACCAATTGAAACAATAATCGGCGTTTTTTTCTTAAAATTGCTCCCCTTTGTTGTCGAAAAACATGGATATAAACCCGCTTTTAAGTTATATATTTCAAAAATCCTATTTGAGACTCTGTAGAGAGGTCTGAGATACATACAGGCAAAACATTATTATAATAGAAGCATTTTTCACTAAAGGAGAATATTTTGAAATGCGTCATTATGTGTTCATTTTTTTGTCAAAATATTGCACATAAATAATTTTTATTGTAATCATATTCTTAAAACAATTCCATATACATTTTCTAATCTAAGTGGCACTAAATATCATAAATATTATCCCTTTATACGCTTATGCAAAATCACGGTTCCGAATGTAGTCGGATACCTTAAGTGGATTTTCATTATTCCTTATTTTATAGGGTGTAAATTTTTAAAAGTTTATCACTCTCTGCCAAGGTATGTGCCATAAAAGTGTTAATTGAAGAAATATTGAATTTATACAATTGTGCTTATTATATGACGTCTAATAATAACCTGAAAAATACGATCATATAATGAAGTTATCAACTGAGTGACACTTCCCCACACATTTTACGATTTTAAATAATAATTAATTGTTTTACGTGAAACAATATTATCCACCAAAAGCCTATATTATCAAAACACTGCTTCAATAGAATGAAAAATTAAGAAGCAAGTTACATTGGTATAGCGTACTTTTTAAATTAAGTTCACAGCTGGTGGAAAAATAGGCGTTATGGTAACATAAATAAATTTGCAGCTTTACTATGTGTGATAATCTGACCCATTCTTTAGTAGTTGTGCCAATAGTCTACTTGGTGACTTAAAATATTTAATCTACAGAATATATAAAAAAGCTTCTATTATAGCCAACGTTTTTTTGGTCAATATGAACAATTGTGTCAAACTGCGCATTGAATTTCTATCCAATATGAGAATAATAATTCGCCAAGTTGGCTATACATAAAATTATGGGGCTAAAATATGATGAATTTGATCGAATATATATTAAAATGATTCAGGAAATAGATTTAAATACATCATATAATTTTTGATAAACTTTTGATCTTCCCCGATCAATATAATTCTCTTTCATTTATCCATTCACCAAAATAAGAAATATTTTTTAAAATTAATTCGCTTATACGCGCACGTCAAAAAACAAAGTTTTTGGTTTCACGATGCCCTTTCATAATCTACTTAGAGATTTCCCTGTTGTAGATCTATCTAAAATTGAAGGATGAATAATAGAAAGTTCCGGACTTTTACCGAGGACTTTTATGATGGCTTTTATTACGTTTCTTTTCCAGTTTTATTGCTATAATTGTACCCTATCTTCCGAGTTGGATGCTGCAAGTTTCCATAAGACTAGTCATCTAGTAGAACTCATGTTGATAAAGGATACATTCCTTTTTTCCTTTTATTTTTGTTCATACAACTATTTCTGTATTCTTTTATGAGCAAAAAGTTAGCTTTTCCTTTTTATGTTATTAACCTTAACTTGTTATTCCTGCTGTACGTTATAGTGTTTACTTTTTCTACTTGTTTATTGGCTGGGTAGTTTATTTTTGGTTCTTTTATAATTTTGTGAGGATTTTGAAGTAGGATTTTAATTACTAATGTTTTCAATTTAATGAAGATTAATTACATCGGTAAGCTTCAAATATCGTTGAAACAGTTTTCGAAGAATTAATGTGGAAAATGAGCTTCAAAATGAATTCCGAATCCTTAATTATATTAGAAATTTGACCATTTCTTTTTATAATAATGTTTTAACAATATTCTGTGGCCCCGAATACTCCAAAAGAGCTGTTTTTTAAACTTCAAACATTAAAACTGGTATATATAAATGTGTTAATACTTTAATGAATGAAACATATCGAAATGCCAGGTACTTTCCAATTTGCCTCAAAAATCTGGATTTTACATCTCGTCAGTTATGCTTATTACTGACACAACCAGAATTAGGAAAGCTTAATATGTTTTTAAAGGGGAAAGAATCAAATGGAAGCTGCGTCAAAAGAGGCAATCAAATGGAAGCTGGAGTCAAAAGAGGCAATCAAATATAGACTTGAAGGTACACTGGCAGCTGACTTGATAGTATAAGGTATGCATCTTGTATGTTTTGGTTTAAGGTATATTTTTAAATAAATTACTGTTCTCTTAAAAAATGCACTTATTTAAACAAACAAAAAAAACATTTTCTTCAAACCCATTCATTTAATAAAATAAATCCTTGCTCACTCGTTAATAGGAACCATTTCGTTCTATCGCAACTGCAGTGGTAGTTCTACAGTTCAACACTTGCGCGCACGTATCTCTGGATGATTGTCAGGACAGTGATGATATTACAACCAACACGTGTTGTTTTTGCACGTGCTAGTGATCTTTCAAAATGTTTAAGACGATTACCGATCCCGCCGACTTTGAAATGCGTTCTATAATCCGTTTCATAAACGCAAGGAATGTTAAGCCTCGTCATCTTGTACAGATTTATGGTGAAAATGTAATAAGGGATGAAATGATGACAAAATGGATTCGATAATTCAATATTGTGCAAACCAGTGTTCATGACGACGTATGGAGTAGGCGACCCTCTGTTGTTAATGATGATTTGGTTGAAAAAGTGAACCAGAAAACTAGTGTAAACCGACATTCACAATAAGTTTGCTTTGTAAAACATTTTCCCAAATTTCAAAACAAAAACACTGGAAGCATCTTTTTAAAAGAGGATATAGACAAGTTGATTATCCGATATGAAAAATGTCTGGACAACCGTGGTAAACATGTACACAAATAGTTTCGACATGCTTTTCCATGTAAAAAAAATTTTGTTTTGAAAAAAGTTTCCAAAAAAGTACTTAGTTTCCGGACATGCCTCGTATACGCAAACACACAATTTATCAACGCTATTTAATGTTTTAAAATACTTTGTTCTGACTTAAAATAGGCAAACTAGACATGTTTTTCAGTACTTAATTTCATATTTGGTCAATAATTTTTTTTTTAAAAAATGACAATAATTCTAGAGCTAAAAGCTTTGGAAATTATTTAAAAGGTTTCACAAAATACTCATAAAGTTTTGAATGGGAACCTTTAGTAAATGTTGTGAAAATGTTCCTAAGAGTTGACTAATTTTTACATCATTCCTTTTGAGATTACTTTGCCGACACCAACCCTTTTAAAAGGGATTAATTTTTTTTTCAATTCCTAATATTAGTTCATACTCTCCCTATATATATATATATATATATATATATATATATATATATATATATATCTTGTTCACAAAATTTCAATCGTTAACAAAATACATTTTATTCAACCACTCGAGTTAAAATAAATTTTCCATACTTTTAGTGGATGGCACTTGATGTTAACACAGTTTCTACAAATATTAATTCATTCATTAATATAAAAAGTGATATATAAAAAGGAAAATCGCTCGTTGTGTCCTTGTAGCGTAATGAATAGCGTGTTAGACTTTTAGTTCAAAGGTCTTGGGTCCAAATCCCGCCAAGGGATGACCTAGTTTCAGAGAATGTAATTTGTATTTTCTATGCTATTTTATTGGAATAATTCAAGTTAATTATAATGGATAAATAGTAACAAACAAAAATAATATCCCAACATCATATATAGAAAGGAAAATGGATTATTGCAAGGAAAATTGCTTTTGATTTTGCCACTTAATATTGTGATTCTTCTTCTCAACTTTCGTATTTCAAAAGTATTTTTTTTTCGAGAGATATAAATAAAATAAAATATTTTTAGTTATTCTTTTCTTTTTTAGTTTCGCTCTACAATATTTTTATTTTTGAATATCATAAAAGCTTATGGGTATGCAATTAATGTTGATTACCGGTGAGATATGCTTTTATAAGAAAAAAATCCAATCGATAAAATATCAATAATAAAGAATAAATATTGTTTAATCATTCAGAGTGAAAAAATATATCATTTCCAGTTACAATTAAATTTATAAAAAATTAGTTTCTATAGTTTACATTTCCTTGATAAGCTGAAATTGAAAATAATAACATGTCACATTTTAAATAGAATAAGTTAAAAAATTTTGTTTTCCATTTAATTTCAAACTGTTACAAAATCCTATTACCATTTTTTAACAGATAACTATAAACTAAATGTTAAAAAAACTTTCCAATTCTTTTTCATCATAATTTTAATCTTTTTTAAATTATCAAACTAAAATTATGTCTTTTTAAACTTTAATACTGTAAATACGTTTTTTTAAGTACAAACCACTAATTAAATACAATTTTTCACCCAGCATATTGAGATGGCTCTAGAAAGCAACATATTTCAGAAGTGCATTTAAAAAAAATTGGATGCAATTTCACGTTAAGTAAATGCATTTGTAAATTTATTCTTGCTAAACGTATTTTTGCATTTTAAAACAAATGCTTGTCTCAAGCTTAAGAAATTTTCAAACATTACTTGTAGCATATAAAATAGTTTTTAAAAGCAATTAGAAGTACAGAAAATTAGTAAGTTCCTTACATTTTCAATTAGTAGAAACTTTCGTTTTAAATACATGAAAAAAAATTTGTTTCACAATTAATTTGAATCTTGACGTAAAAAATAACTTTATAAATTTAGTGGTAATTAATTTCTACTGAATTCGTAACTTGCGTTAAGAATCATGTTAAAAAATGGAGAACATAGTCACTAATAGATGTTTTTCAACTCAATCAACTATAATCCACTTATTTTTCCCACTTCAAGAAAGAAAAAGAAATCTTATGAATTCGCCATCGCTCACGCAAACACATAAACATCGAATAATATGATACCTCAGTCTCACAAATCTCCCTCATTTTACTCAAGGGATCTCTGTGCTCGATGTCATAAGGAAAATTCATAAGTTAATAACAGACCTTAAAATCTCACAAAAATAAATTTATGGTGGCTTTTATTGACTTTCCTTTGAAGTTTTGTTGATATTATATTGTGTTCTTTCTTTCGACGTAAGCAATTTCTTACGTATATATAAAGTTCGACTTCTTGTAATTACAACATAGTTTATCCTTGATAAAATGAATCATTACGAGTAATCATTAAAAAAATCTTTAAATTAATAATGATAAAATAAGCTGCTTTTAAAATATATATGAATAATAGATATTTACTTAAGTCATCGTTTCTCAAGCTGTGGGACGCGCCACCGTTGGGGGGGGCGTTGGAACTCTACGAGGGGGAACGAGAATATTAAAAAGTCAAGAACAAAAGATTATTTTAAAAAAAATATTAAATTACTGAAAGCAACAAACAAATTACATTCTGACATAATAAAAAATAAAATGCACATTTACACTGATATATTATATTTATAAATGTATCAGTGCTACACACACAATGCATTTTATAATTAATTTAATGTTCTAATTTAAGAAAAATTGTATTAATTACCAATGACCCCCATGGGCTTACCATATATATAATTAAAAAGAAAATTAACACTTATCTTGATAATTAGTCCGTTTTATAGTTTTTACCTTAACTGCCGATTAAAAGTTAAGCCATTTGCTTCCCAATGCCAACCGTTTTCCTCGTAGGCACGCGTATATGATGTATTGGGGGGAGGGAGGAATAAAGAAGAACAAATAATCTGAAATAAGTAAATAATTCGTAAACTCTATCAAGCGTTTGTCTCTTATTGCATTCCAAAGCCTTCGGAATAATTTTATGGATAGAACTGCTCAGAAAAGATCGTACTTTGGAGAAACGTATATATACGTCTGAGAAAATAAACGCTTTGGCTTAGCGAGACATCGGGGGTGCTTAAGAGGTTAAAGTCGCATCGCAATTTTAAGAACAAAGTATAGTATTATTGAATTCAATACGTAGTTATCGTATGAGGGGGGTACGATAAAAATTTGGATTGAATATTGGGTAGCGAATATTGCAACTTTGAAGAGCACGGATTTAAATAATTCATCAACGGATGTTTTACGAAAACATACAAAAAGAGTTAGCTCCAAAAATTAACATATGAACGGTTACCAATCGAGATTATATTATGCCTGTAAAATACACTGAAGTGCCCCTGAATTAGAGTTAGCAATGGCTATGTAAATCGTGTAGTGCTGCGCATCATTTATGCGCAAGTGAGGGCACTGTGGTAAATGCATATATAACACGTACTGTGGTTGTTCTGAATTAGTTGTTGGAATTGCCAAGTTGGAATTGTTGTTGGTAAGCTGCCTGATTTATAGACGTCTTCGATCGTGGACAAATCGTAGATGCGTGACGCATGGGGCATTCAATTCCCTAAATCGTCAGACAGTTAAGATTTTCAAAGTAGACAGTATCAAGAATATACCAAGAACGCATGGATGGTGGACAAAAAATTAGTGATCAGACACACTGCAAAGGACAATAAGCCTTGGTAGTTTGTGGTGAGAGACAATTTAGGCGTATTGTACGTAGCCACCGAAGCGAAACATTAGTTCAAATTACCACCCAGTTGAATGAAGGTGCCAGTCGTACAGTCAGTAAACGTACTATGCAACGCTCGCTTCACCGTATGGGTTTCGGGAGCCCTCTACCAACGAGAGTACCATTGCTCAATGCTTGCCATTGAGCTGCACGCCTTTCCAGGCAAGAAAGCTCAGAGACTGGAGCATAGAGTACTGGAAACAAATAGCTTGGAGTGATGAGTCTCGATTCCGACTACTTAACGCCGAAGAGAGGCTAAGAATATGGCGTCAGGCTCATGAAGTCATGGATCCTGCATTCCAGGTTGGAACTGCACAAGGGCGTTGTGGCTCAATAATGGTCTGGGGTGTTTTTTTGTGGCACTGTTTGGGATCTTTGGTGCGTGTACCAACCTACCTCAATGCAAATCATTACGTAGAGTTTCTGGGGATCACCTCCATCCGTTTATGTTGTTCTGTTTCACAAGTCCCGGTTGGCTACTGGCTGGTTGGACGAGCATTCTTCTGACTTTTATGTCATAAATTGGTCACCTAGAAGCCGAGACTTAAATCCAATCGTGCATTTTTAGGACTTTTTGGAACAAGACGTGAAAGACCATCACGCAAAACCTACGAATTTTACTGATTTATGAACAGCTTTAGCCAACATTTGGCAAGTCATTCCCATGGAACGCTTCCAGAAACTTGTCGAATCTATTCCTTGTCGTGTGGGAGTCGTTATCAAGGCTAGATGAGACCCAACTCCCTAATCCAGTAGCATTTCAGTGTGTGTATTTAACAGACTATTTTACACACTACATCAGGCCATTAAATTTACCTGTTTCGGTCCAAAGGCCCCAAGTAGAAGTGGAGAATACAAGAGGGCATCAATTTTTTAAAAGGATTGCATTCACTAGTTAACTTTGCATCTCAGAAAGGTGCCATAAAATACATAAATATGCCAAATAGTGTCAGTGTTACACGATTTATTTATCACGCAAGCATTTTTAATTTACAACAATTTAATGTACACCTTTAATGAGTCAAATGTATACCCTATCACACTTTTCTACAGATGATTTTTAAGATATGAGCGAGATTGCTTGTTAAAGTTCCTATCACAGCCTGCAAGTTAAAGTCCGCCAACTTTTACCTATAATTACTCTTGTCGTTCTTCAAGTAAGATAAATTTGCTTACAAATATATGTCCACCCAAATATAAAGAATATTTTCTGCCTATTTGTGTTTTAGACTGTCATGGCGGGCCACAAAAAACTCTTTGCAGGCTCGTGTGGCCCGCGGGCTGCTATTTACCCACCCCTGTTGATTCCGTTGGTTGAGTTCGAATAACAACCAGGGAAGGAGATAGTACATATGTTTATATTGCAGAAAATAAAAATTTACAGTTAAAGTTTACACTCTTAAAAGTAGTAATGCGGTTAAATGAAAATTACACATTTGAAGGTGCTGCGGATTGATGGGGACAAGACCTTGAGTCTGTCCGTTGCGTTTTTCGGTTTACAGAATATGTCCCGGTGTGGGGCTCAAAAGTTTCCGTTGGGTAGGAAAGCGGGAAAGTATGTTTCCCGTTTCTCCAGCTCAAATCTCGCCAAGCAGGCTTTATTGGCGACAACACACAATATGCACACAAAAAATATTAATAAATATTAGTTATCCTTGGTTTTTCATCCATTTCTGATGTATAATGAAAAAAACGCTACTAAAAAGAAAAGGCCATTACTTGTTTTGAAAATATGGTAGTAAAAGATTTCCAGTGTTAATACTCCGTTTGGCGTTGGTTGTATTATTTTTGGAGGCTTTATCACCTACGCTGGCGAAATGGAAAAGTACCAAATTTCCTACACACATAAAACAATAAATTCAAAAAAAACACTCTTGTTACTAAATATTTTTTAGAAAACATGACAAAAATGCTTTGCAACAAAGTTTTAAAATTAATTTTAAAATGTTCATTAGATTCCTTTTATTAAGTCTAAATGTATAAATCTCTCCACTGAGCACAAAAAATGTATTTTACTTTTTTTAAAAGCCGTAAATAAGTAGATTCAGGAGGGTAATTTAGTACAAGTGAAAAAGATAAGATAATACAACTAACAATCACACCGTCGAATCCCTGACATAAGCATCGATCTAAGGAAGATAAATGGCAAAGAAGACTTTTTAAAACCTAGCAATGTCACCTTTTATCTTTTAACAATAAGTGTGAAACGTATGGATGATAAATGATTCCAGAGGCAGTGCCGACGGTACCAAAGAGCATTACGCTTTATTGAATAATCCAGGGATGTATTAATTTTTTTCGGGCATAGAATTTATTAGAGAGGAATCTTGGATGCCTAAACAGCATAATGTTAAATTCCAAATTCATCGTGTGTTGGCGAAAATTAATGTAACTCATTTTTAATTTCAAGTTTCAGTATTTCCTTTAGATGTGATGTAACAATTGAACTATCCAGCTTTCAACTAAGTAAATACTTGGTAATAATCCTTAATGAGTTATTAAAGTTTGATTGTTACTTTGAATGGAAGTTCTTATTGAACTGAATTAATTTTAATAAAACTTTTTGAGGAACCTGTGGATTCTACAGATTTTTATGCTTCAAAAAATCTGAAATAATTTATGTAACCATTATAACGTTAGATTTTGTATGAAGTTAGATTCGTTAGACTTAAAAGGAACTAGAATAATTTCTTTAACGTTAGATTTTTAACAAAGATTCGTAAGACTTAAAGGTGTTAGAATAATTTCTTTAATGTTAGATTTTTAACAAAGATTCGTAAGACTTAAAGGAGTTTGAATAATTTCTTTAACGTTAGATTTTGCATGCAGTTAGAATCGTAAGACATACACGAGTTAGAATAATTTCTTTAACGTTAGATTTTGTATGAAGTTAGATTCGTAATACTTAAAGGATTTAGAATAATTCCTTTATGGAATGAAATGATTCCCAACTCTTCTCAATATTAAAACTAAAACATAACTCTTACTTTGATGATCTGACTACGTTCGGAACCATGATTTTGAATAAGCGTATAAATTAATAATTACCGATGCTCAATGTTAGTTGAATTTGAATATACATGTTAAATTATTTTAAGAATATTGTTATACAAAAATTATTTAAATGAAATTTTTTGGCAAAAAAATTAATAAAGAATGATGTGTTTTTAAAACATTATCCTTTTATGAAAAATGCTTCCAAAATAATAACATTTTGCCCATACATATCTGGAATTTTTATACGAAGTCTGAAATGGGGTTTTCGAACAACTCTCCAATTGGAACAATAACCGGTGTTTTTTGTTAAAATTTATAATCTCTGATGGATTAAAATACGAATAAATCCACTTATATTCCATGCATTTAAAATCCTCGTTCAGGCTATCTACTGAAGACTTAGCTATATGTAAGAGAAATATTTGTAGATAAGAAAAACAAAGGAGAACGCTTTTAAATGTTTTCATTTTTTTGGCAAAATATTATATTTGAATAGTTTCCTGTAATAATATTCTTAAAACAATATATTAATTATTATTTTAATTCCACTGTCATTAAACATACATAAATATTCATTTATACGCTTTTTCAATGTCACGGTTTTGAACATAGTCAGTTACCTTCCAGCTTTTGAAATAAAAGTTAAAAATTGAAACATGAAAATTGCCTCTAAAACTGGAGAAATGTAACTGACGCATTCCAAGCTATGCCAATGTCCTGCCAATAACTGTGGTCAGCTATTGTTACCTGTAGGAAGAATTACAACTGAGACATAACTAACGTCTGCTCTTAAATGCTAAAATGTAGTAAAGTAGAAATTGCAATTCCCTTCAGTCCTTTCAGTATATGAATAAACTATATCAGAAAATGAGCATTATCTCCCAAAAGAAGAATCAAATAGAATCCCAATATATTAGAACAGAATAGCCTCTAAAATCAAATAAAAGGCCAAAAAAAAGTTTAAGAAAAACACTAAATGCAATATATTCCAGCAGTTTTAAATAAAAGCATTATTAAAAATTGAAACATAGAATCAAATAAAAAGGAAAAAAAAAAGTTTGAAAAACCTAAATGTAATATATTCCAGCTTTTTAAATAAAAGTTAAAAATTGAAACATGAAAATTGCCTCTAAAACTGGAGAAACTTAACTGACGCATTCCAAGTTATGCCAATGTCCTGCCAATAACTGTGGTCAGCTATTGTTACCTGTAGGAAGAATTACAACTGACATAACTAACGTCTGCTCTTAAATGCTAAAATGTAGTAAAGTAGAAATTGCAATTCCCTTCAGTCCTTTCAGTATATGAATAAACTATATCAGAAAATGAGCATTATCTCCCAAAAGAAGTAGAATCCCTTAGAACAGAATAGAATCAAATAAAAGGAAAAAAAAATGTTTAAGAAAAACACTAAATGTAATATATTCTAGAACAATCTTATCAAATTCATATGATATCGCAGGCTACACGACCTATTTTATATTAAGTTAGGACCGCATGTTTACAATGTTAAAAAATTTGATAAAATACGATAGTTTTTTAAAATGTTTTTTGCACTATGTCTTGATTAGACTCAGTCCATCATATATTAGGTGTATATCAGTGCTTCTCAAAGTTTCAATATATTCGTGACGCGATATTCAATCATAATTTTCATTGCGGCCCCTTATACAATATAACAATGTATTGAATTGAATAGAACTGTACTTCGACTCTAAAACTACGATATGATTTTTACCTCTTAAGTACCACTGGTGTACATAAATGTCTAAATCAGCCAAAGCGTTAATATACCGGGACGTATATATACGTCTTTCCCAAGTACGATCTCTTCTGTGCACTGTTATCCATAAAATTATTCTGAAGGCTTTGGAATGCAAAAACGGCCCTTGACAACAATGTTTGCGAAGGATTTACTTATTCCAGATTATTTGCTTCTGTTAGTTCTGTTAATGAACAGCGCCCTCTAGCGGCTTGTAAAATAAAACGTCAGTGTATGTGTAACAATCACTCCGAGAGGTAGTGTACGGAGTAGAGAAATTAAAGAGATCACAGTCCACTGCTAGTGTTGTTTATTGTGTTGAGTCAAAACATGGTCAGCCTCACCGAAGGTAAGCGATCTAATGGATATGTGTCTTTGTGAAACCGGGGATTATCAAAATTCACAGAGTAATAAGTGATTGCCAAAGTGTGAATAGAGACCGATTGCGAAACCGAAACTTTAGCGAACGGCGTGAAACAGCGATCTGAGGAGGTAGGTGCAATTAATTGATCCTTCTATTAGTGTCCTTAATTCATAAATATGTCTTTAAATAAATTAAAGAAAGACGAGTTAAAAATCGTTGCGGAAGAGTTAAATTTAACTGTACCAGAAGGAGCAAAAATCGCTGACTTAAAAAACTTAATTGTAAATAGTGACGTGTTTACAAAAATGATAAAGAGTTAGTTCAATCTGCAATCGACTATGCTTTGGCGGAAATTAAAAATAAGAGATTGGATAGTGAAACTAAATTTTAGAATTTGAACGAATTAAATTAGCGCAATTGCAAAAACAATTAGAGCTTGCAAATATCCAGAAGAATTTACCTCAAAATTCCGATATTCAAAATCCGAGTGTTTTTGAAACTGTCGCCAATATTAATGTTGAGACTTTGTTAAAGTCCGTGAAAACTTTAACAATACCCGCCCCTTCAAGAGTGGAGTCATATAATTTATTTTTCCAGTCGCTTGAAAAAGCATTCAAAATAAAAGAGGTTCCCGAACAATTTAAAGGCGAAATTCTTTTAAATATTCTAGGTGAAAGAGTTAATAATTTACTAGTTCATGTTTCCGAAGAAGAATTAAATAATTATAGTAAACTTAAAGATGTAGTATTAAAAGAATTTTCCCCCACACCACAAGAATGCTATAATAGATTTCAGAAAGCGCAAAAAATAAGTTCAGAGAGTTATGTACAATTTTCATCACGATTATGCGCGACATTTGAGTATTATTGTCAGCTGCGCAATGTGAATGATTTTAAATCATTGTGTGAGTTAATTGTATCGGATAAAATAATGAACACACTCGACAAAGAATTAATGTCTTACATGAGTATAAAACAGGGAGAGAAATATTTTAAACCACAAGAGTTAGGGCGTGAGTGCGATATGTATTTGTCATCGAAAGGCAAAATTAAGAATGAGATATTTTTTAAGCCCTTTTGTGAAAATGCCAAGCGTTTCAGTTGTAATAAACAAAACAAATTTAATGCTAAAATACCGCGAGATGCATCGAATGTATTTTTTTCCGAGTTAAAAAATGATAAATGTGTATTGTGTAAAAATAATGTTCATGCTTTACAATTTTGTCCACAATTTAAAATGTTTTCTGTAAACGAAAGAGTAGAATTTGTTAAAAATAATAGACTTTGTTTTAAATGTTTTTCACCTCAATGCAGCGTTAGAAGATGCCGATCAAAAAATTGTTTCTGCTCTAAGCCGCATAATAAATTATTACATTACCCCAGAGAAATGAAAGGGAATTCTTTTTTCCCCCTGGAGACGATCACAGAGGTTAACCAGGCTGAGCCACAATTCGACTTGAGTGTAAATGCTGAATCTTTCTTTCCGAAAGTAGACAAAACACAGATCGTGGCAACGGCGTGTTTTAAAAACAAATGCCTTTTGAGTACTGCTTTAATTCTAGTGAAAGATAAATATTCAGAATGTCAAACATTTAGGGCCTTGTTAGACTCGGGAAGTGAAACATGTCTAATTCCGAATGAGTGCGCGAATAAATTACGACTTAAGGGGTCACAGGGTGTTAATCTTCTATTTTTCGAATTTTCGAAAAATATATGTTGTTCCTCATTTTCTTTTGAACATTTTGATACCAACCACGTGATAGTACTATAAAAACTTCGAAAGTTATTCGAAAAATTCAAACAGCAATTTAGTAATAACAATGTTTAAATGGCTACATGCCACACCCACTTATTTTTGATTTCCGCATACGTTTTATTTTTCTGTTTTTAAAAAGCCTCATGAAATATTTTAAACACTTGCTTAATTGAGAAGGAAGCTTGCAACTCAACACACATTTTTTAATGTGTTTTGATTCTGTTTTTGGTAATGCTAGCACGTTTGTTTCAAATGACTTATCGAAATTCAAAACAGCGTTGTTTAAAACCGTTTATAAAAATTGAAAATACTCGATTCAAATGAAAAATACTCATCGTAGACCTTCGTCCTAAGAAAAGAAGATTTAGAGGGAACCAAATCATGAAGGTATGTTCTCATATGTTGCAGAAAGGAGAGATAAAAATGTGTGCTTCTCCAGTAATAAAATCTCAGGATATCAGACTTCATTAAAGTCAAATCTTGTTAAGGTAAGTGAAAACTTCAAAGGATATCGTATTTTTGATTTTATTTCAACTTTTAGCTCTATTTTATCAGTATCATGTTGTTTAAAATGTCATAAACCATTAAAAATTAATGAAAAGTCCACTCGTGGTTTATGTTCGAATTTTGAAATACGTTGTAAAAACTGGGAGTGTTTGTATTTTTTTCAAGCTGTGAAAACACTGGGAATAAAAATAATGCTCCAGAAATTAACAGAAGATCTATTTTAGCAATGAGATGCATAGGCCAAGGTTTAGAGTCATTAAAAACCTTTTGTGCTGTAATGAGTCTTCCTAATCCTGTTGAACAAAAATCACATGATGTTATTAATAATAAACTTTCACGTGTTATGAAGGAAGTCGCTGAAGAAAGCATGAAAATGGCAGCTGTCGAAGAATATTCTTCGTCACCTGATAACCTTTTAACGGTAAGTGGTGATGGTACCTGGAAGACGAGAGGACATTCATCGTTGATTGAGTATGTACTGTAATAGGGGCCGAAAAGGTAAGGTTTTGTATAGGGAAGTGTTGTCCTCATTTTGCAAAGGATGCGACAGTTATAAAGGGGTAAAATTTGGTATCAAGTACAATAAAAATGGCAAAGAGCGCATAAGATTTCATGTAGAAAAAAATTATTCTGGCTCTGCTGGTAAGATGGAGGTTGACGGGATGTTAAGGATTTTTAATCGATCAGAAAAGCTTCACAACCTGAAATATTCGAACTACATAGGAGATGGCGACACAAAAACAATCAATGCCCTTTCTGAAAACAAGCCATACGGCGATGACTATCTTATTCAGAAAATAGAATGTGTAGGCCATGTGCAAAAGAGAATGGGTACAAGACTTATGAAGCTTAAATTAGTATATAGTAAAAAGGAATTATCTGATGGTAAAACTATTGGCGGTAAAGGTAGGTTAACAGATAGTTTAATTGATAAACTTGCGCATTACTATGGTAATGCTATTCGATGCAATTCTACTAGTGTAAAGGAAATGCGGAAAGCCATTTGGGCTGTTTGGGGTCATTCTTGCAGCACTGATGATTGATACACTGGTTTTGTCCTACAAATCCAAATACATGGTGTAAGTATAATGCCGCAATTAATAATAATTTACAAAATTATAAACACAAACCCTCAGTTGCTAAAGCTGTTCAAGATGTAATTAAGCCTGTATTTGCAGACTTATCTCATCCGGCACTCCTGAAGAAAAAGGTAAAACAGAATCCTAATGAAAGTTTAAATTCATTAATTTGGAAGTTTTGTCCTAAGACGATTGGTTCTAGGCTTCAGATTGCAGAGATTGCTGCAAATCTAGAAACCAGTGTTTTTAATGATGGAAATCAAATACTTATTACTATTTTAGAGAAATTTGGCTTGAAAATTAACAGAAATGTTTGTGTGCCCCTGGCTGAACGTGACAATCGTCGAATCTTTACGTCAAGACAGAGGCTGTTATAATGAATTTTGAAGCTCGCAGAGCCAAGAAAATTAAAAAGAGTAATCAAATTGAGCTGTTTCAGGAACAGGAAGGTATATATTTTTATCCTGTAGAATTTTAGCGTGTAAGTTTTAGGATTTATTTTCTCAAATTCAATTTTAAAACTTTAAAGCCCTTTTCTCAGTTTGTGTTTTTTTCAATTACGCGCATTGCGTTTCAAAAACTATCATACCTTGATGTATAAAACTTTACAGAATTATAAATTCTATCATAATCTTCAAATCCTAGCTATTTATAGTATTATAAATTTTTAATTTTTTGAAATATTTCAACAAAAATTGAATTTTTAAAAAAAAATTTAAAAAAATGTATTTTTTTATTTTTAAAAATATTATTTTTTATTTTATTTTTATAAGATAAGCTAGCATGTAATAAGGATATATTTGACTTTATAAATCAACTTATTGCTAGTAATTAGAATTATTATTGCAGAAAATATCATGCGCGTCGTAAAACTCACTATTTGTTTCTTACAAAAATTTTCTTATTTTTATGTGCTTATTATTTTTAAAATTATGATTATATTTTAGATATTTTATACTTTTTTTTTGAAACTTTATTCCTTTATAAGAAATGTGTAAAAGAATCAAATTATTTCATTTTAATCTCAAAGAATTATTTCTAGTCGAAAATTGTTTGTATTTTGTGCTCTCGAAACATTTTCAACACCCCTGTGACCCCTTAAGACCGAAAGAATAAATACATTAAGCTCGTGTTTAAATGATGCTTCTATGGTAGTAAATGGGTGTGTTAAAGTGGCGATTTCTAATCAAAATAAATCTTTCGAAAAGGAATTGGATATGCTCGTAGTTAAAAAAATCACTGATTTTATTCCGCAGAAAGCGTTAGAGATAAATTCTGATTTTTCTAATTTTGTGGAATTAGCGGATTCTAAATTTAATGTTCCCGGCAAAATTGATTTATTATTAGGTGCAAATATATTTTATGAGTTATTGAAACCGGAAAGAATTAAAATAAAAGATTCGCAATTACTGTTAGTCAACAGCGTATTTCAGTGTTTCTCAAACTGTGGGGCGTGACCCCCTGGGGGGGGCGCGATGTCTTTACAAGGGGGCGCGAGCATATCGAAAATAAAAGATTAAAAAAATAATTAGTTTACTGGAATGAATTAAAACAAAAAATTTTCAGGAATAATAAAAAATGCACTTTTACTCTGATATAATTTACAAGCGCGCGCGTGCGATATTAAGTCAGCAAAAAATTTCTTCAATACCTAATTAGTTATCTTTTGACTATAACCAAATACTTTTATTTGGTTTTTTCCCATAATGAGAGAATTACGCTTTTTTAACCTAACATACTACTTTTTCAGAGAAAAAACAGATCCCCAGAATCGAAAAATTTAGGAACATAAAAAATTCATCACTGTCATTATTTTTGAAATACTGCACATTATAGCTGCAATCTGTTTGACCTTCTAAGTTATTGGTACAGTTAATTATGAAACCTCTGTTATGTGTTCTCTGTTGCGCTTTTTCCATGCAAAAGAGTTTTATTATATTTGGAAATCCACGGAGAGAGCACACACACACAAGCACATGAAGTATTACCTGGCCGAGACATATTTTTATAAATATTCTCAACATATAAAGCATAACGAAAAACGTTTCACACAATTTTTTTAGCAGTAACATGCATGTTATTATAATGAATATACTTTTTACCCAGAACTGGTCGCGCGGGACACATAGATTACGAAATCGTTAATTCTGGCAAAACTGTTTATTTATTGCCAAAGAAAAATTGAAAAGTCCTTGAAAGTAGGTAAGTAAACTTTCTCTTAATTAAACTATTCACTGGAATCATGATTTGTATCGTGTACAATAAAATAATTATAAGAAAAAAGGATTGAGGAGACTCAATAATCCCGACCGTATCGAGTGCGCGCCTGCCCCCGGGTTAAAACATGTTGAAGTCTTTTCGCTTTAAATATTAAAAATAATTCAAATATTCTTCATCGATATTTTATATTATTGATCATTATTTAACATCAGTGGCGCACACAAGGGGGGGTTGTCCGGACCCCAACCCAAGCCCTTGATTTTTTTCCGATTGATTATAATTCTAAGTTTATAGTATGCAAAATTTAATTAAGTATTTGTTATTAATGATTAATTTTATTAATTAATGCTAATTATTTATTCAAGAATTAGTTTTTTACTGTGTTTTGTTCCCCCAAATCGACAAAATCAAAAGGAACCTGATATAAGATTGGTGAACTTTCGACCCCGGACCCCCTTGACAAATTCCTGTGTGCGCTACTGTTTAACATCAATTATAAATGCTAATTCTTTGAGGCTTAAAATTATAATTCGCTTAAAACTGATTTTAATTTGAGCAACAAAATTAAAAAAATCATTTTACATTTTTGTAAACATTGTCGAGCACTTGGTTTTGCTTCCCTTACAATTCAGCGATTATATCAATAATGTTTTATTTTCTTATAAATGAACGCGGGCAAAGAGTGGTCACTTCAGTCGGTATACTTTTATTGTATCAGTGCTGCACAGAATATTTTATAACTAATTAATTAATGCTAAATTAAGAACAAGTTTAATAAGTATTAATGACGTCCATGAGCTTGTCTTGGAAAGCAAAGTTTTTATAAGGAATGCTTATGATTAGAAATTGACCCCCTGAGTTCTTTTTCTATATTTAGCAGGAAGAATAACATAATAATTATCCTATTATTTTATTTATTTATTTATTTTGCTTAAAATTAGTATACAAAATGTTTAAAACTTATGTTACTAATTCGTATGGTTTATAATTAAGATCGTCTATTGTAGCTTTAGCGTCAAAGTGCATTATTAATGCACTCAGTACATTATTAATGTATAAGGGGGGCGCGAAAAAAATTGTGATCGAAAAGGGGGGCGCCAGAATTGAAAGTTTGAGAAGCACTGGCGTATTTGGTTATATAGTAACGGGTAATTTGGATTCAATAAATGAAACTAAGGTTCACTGCGGTTTGTTTCGTGATGAGGACTTGAATAAAAATTTAGAAAAATTTTGGAAATTAGAGGAGGTAGTGGAACCAATAGTTAAAAATAAAGAAAGGCTAATTTGTGAGGAACATTACGCGAATACTCATTTTAGAACTGACGAATGTAAATATGTAGTATCTATGCCCTTAAAAAAGGAACCCTCGTGTTTAGGTAATTCGAAAGACATAGCCCTCAAACGACTTGGATCGCTGTGGAATCGCTAAACTGAAGATGAAAATTACTTAAATTTATATCGTGAATTTTTAAGAGATTATGAAAGACTGGGTCACATGAAGGAAGTGACTAACGAAACTGAACCCGAAATCACATATTACACTACCCATCATGGAATGTATCGTCCAGAAAAGTCCACAACAAAACTTAGAGTTGTCTTTAACTGTTCTTCGTTAACTGATAATGGAATATCTTTAAATGACATTCAATATAATGGAGGAGTGATACAAGAGGACTTATATGCGCAAATGCTCAGGTTCAGAACTTACACGTATGCATTTACAGCAGACATTAAAATGATGTATCGAACTATATTAATTAACCCTAAACAGCGCAATCTGCAGAGAATCGTTTGGTGTGAAAGTGAACATAAATCACCCAAAATTTACGAACTTTCGACTGTTACCTATGGCACTGTAAGTGCTACCTACTTAGCACAGAGAACTTTAACCCAATTGTCGATGGATGAAGAGGCTAACTTCCCTATAGCAGCTTCCGTTTTATGGAACAACTTGTATATGGACGATGTCCTTTGTGGTGCTGCAACGTTAGAGAGGAGGCAATTGTTCTCAGACAACAATTAAAAGGAATTTTTCAAAAGTGCTGGAATGAAGTTACATAAACTTCGCGCCAATCACGAGAAATTGTCACCGGATCCCGAACAGAATTACAATTTTGCAAATTTAACAGAGACGAAAACGTTAGGAGTGTCGTGGAAGCCGAACCTAGATTGCTTTTTGATTAAAGTGAAAGTCTGTTTGGACAGTTCTTATACTAAAAGAGACGTCTTGTCTACTATTGCCAAGATATTTGATCCTGTTGGACTGATGGCACCAGTAATTTCCAGAGCAAAGATTTTCCTCCAGCGTTTGTGGAGAAGCAAATTGGAAGGGAATGACCTTCTGCCAGCTGAAGAATATCGAGAATGGCAACAATTCCTAGTATCTTTAGAGAATATCAACAATATAGAGATACCAAGGCGTATTCTTATCGCTTTTCCAGAAGTTATTGAGATCCATGGCTTTGCTGATGCCTCAGAGAGGTGCTACGGTGCAGCAGTTTACTGCAAATCTAAAAATTTGAAGAGTGAAACTTTAGTTCGGTTAATCACAAGCAAATCGAGAGTAGCGCCTATTAAAAGCCTGACAATTCCCAGACTTGAATTGTGTGCTGCAGTGCTATTGGCAAAACTTGTGAAAAGAGTTGTAGCTGCTTTACAACTAGAAACTGCTGAATTATATCTTTGGGCGGATTCGATGATCGTCTTGGCATGGCTTCGAAAAGGAACCGATGGACTTAAAGACCTTTGTTCAAAATAGGGTTGCCAAGATACAAGAACTCTATCCTAATCAGTTATGGAGACACGTACCATCTGATCAAAATCCTGCAGACTTAGTCTCCCGAGGAGTCGATCCTGATAAACTTTTGCAACAAAACTTATGGTTTGATGGACCAACATTTCTTTCAGGTGATGATGACTATCCAAATCGAACTATAAACTGTAGAGAGAAACTAGATGAATATAATTCAGAACTGAAAAACTGTGTTAATGAACAAATTGAAAACTTTCAATCGGTGCTTAAATTCATGTTAATGATTTTTTAAACGACCTTCTTAATCTAAGCAATAATTATATAACTAATTTACGTGTATTAAGTTTTATTTTCAGGTTCGTGGAAAATTTAAAGGGAATAAATAAAGTGGCTGGTCCACTCACAACAAAAGAATTTGAGAAAGCTGAAACATTTCTGGTAAAAAAAGTGCAAGAGCAAGAATTTTCCAGTGATATTAACCATCTTAAAAGTAAGGGGAGTGTGCTACCAAACAGTAAGTTAGAGACATTGAATCCCTTTTTAGGTGACAACGGTGTCTTAAGAGTAGGAGGACGATTGTGTAATTTAGAGTTAAGTTTTAATAAAAAGCCCCAGATAATTTTACCAAAAAATAATAAATTAACTTTAATAATAATAGAATATTTTCATACGAAATATTTAACATGTGGGAACTGTATCGTTATTGAATCATATTCGGGAAAAATTTTGGCCGTTGAATGGTAGGTCAATGTGCAGAAAAATTGTATATAAATGTATTGTATGTTTTAAAGCGAAACCAATTGTGTCAACTCAAATTATGGGTAATTTGCCAAAAGAGAGACTTATTACTGATTATCCATTTAATTGTTCAGGAGTAGATTTCTCTGGTCCTTTTTCATTAAAAATAAAGGACAACGTAAAGGAAATTTGTTTAAAGTGTATAATTGTATTTTTGTGTGTTTTGTGTTTAAAGCGGCACATATTGAGTTAGTATCAGATTTAACATCGCAAGCTTTCATTGCCACGTTGAAAAGGTTTATGGCTCGAAGAGGCAAATGTGCAAAACTGTTTTCGGACAATGGTAAAAATTTCGTCGGAGCTAGCAATGAAATTAAAAAAAACCCTTGAAATAGTCAGAAACCCAGACGAAAAATTCGCAGCAGAAGGAATAGAGTGGAAATTTATTCCTGCGAGGTCGCCCAATTTTGAAGGTCTTTGGGAAGCGGCCATAAAGTCATGTAAATATCACTTAAAAAGAGTTGTGAATTAAATTAATTTAACGTACGAGGAACTACTTACGGTCACAGTACAAATTGAGGGAATTTTAAATTCTCGACCGCTTTGCCCCCTATCAAACAATTATGATGATTTCCAAGTGCTTACACCAGCTCACTTTTTAATTAATAGGTCTTTAAATTCGCTAGAAGAGCCTAATTTGACAAAATGTAAAGAGAGTAATCTCAAAAAGTGGCAAAAAATAACTAAGATAGTTCAATTAATGTGGAAATTTTGGAGTCGTAATTACTTGAATCAATTACAACAGAGAGGAAAATGGATGTTTGAAAAAAAATAACGTTAAAATTGGAGACTTGGTTTTAATAATTGAAGAAAATTTACCAACATATAAATGGGCATTAGGTAGAATCGTAGAATTGTATTATGGCGAAGATAAAAAGTGCGTGTTGTAAAAATTAAAACTCAGTATAGTACATGTAAAAGAGCCATATCAAAATTTGTGTTTTACCAATGGAAGATCCTTAAATATAATTTGAATTTTTCATTTAGTGTACCATTGTGGTGTGTAAATTTACTCATTGTTAGTAAAAAGTGATTTTGTATTTGTATAATAAAAAATATTGTTATTTGCGAAATCTTGCATTTATATAATGATTTATGTAATTGTATTTCTTGAGAATTGTCAAGTGTTGAATGTGTAAAGTGTTCTAGATGTAACCAATATGAATGTTAATTCAGTAACAATGATTGCATGGTTAAACCAGTGCAATGTGGGGCGGTATGTTAGTTCTGTTAATGAACAGCGCCCTCTAGCGGCTTGTAAAATAAAACGTCAGTGTATGTGTAACAATCACTCCGAGAGGTAGTGTACGGAGTAGAGAAATTAAAGAGATCACAGTCCACTGCTAGTGTTGTTTATTGTGTTGAGTCAAAACAGCTTCTTTATTCCTTTTACCCTACCCCATTACAACACATACGCTCGCCTACGTGGAAAACGGTTGGCATTGGAGAGCAAATCACGTAACTTTTAGTCTTTAGTTAAGGGATTACTTATAAACCGTATAAAATTATCAAGATAACTGTTAATTTTTGTATATAATTTTATATATGACAAACCCCTAGAGTTCATTGGTAATTATTAAGCTTGTTCTTAACTTAGTATTGTTAAATTAATTATAAAATACATTGTGCAGCACTGATACATTTATAAGCGTAATATATCACTGTAAATGTGTATTTCATTTTTTATTATATCAGAATGTAATTTGTTTGTTTACTTTCACTAAATTAATAATTTTTTTAATAATCTTTTGTCTTTGACTTTTCAATATGCTCGCGTCCCCCCCCCTTGTAGAGTTGTCAGACCCCTCAAGGAGGGGAGGGGGCGTGCCCAACAGTTTGAGAAACACTGGTGTATATGCATAAAGTTCAACTGTAAATATTTCACATTTTGTATAAAAAAATATAAAGGTTCTAATAAGAAATGTGATTTGATATTATTTTTTAGAAGTTATTTGACATCGTTTTTCATAAAGCAATTCATCAAAATTTCGTTGAATATATTGAACTGATGAAGTTTTTAAAATGTTAACAATAAATGCTGATCGGGTTTAATCTTTATCTTCTTGAGATTTTATTATTTTCCATTAAGGGAAACAGCTACTCGCATAAATAGCTTGCTTGTGAATTCAGCCAATAGGCGCATGTCAAACGATAACATTTTAGCAAACCTATC
>BMAU01016263.1:0-68246 GCA_019973935.1 Trichonephila clavipes
GATAATTTTTGATTTGAACTTTCGGATCTCTCAATATTTTTGATTTGAACTTTCGGTTCGGGAATTTATTTTTCTACCTTTACAACTATTTTAAAGATGGGTGCATCATCTTGGAAGTTTGAGGGTTCACTTATATTATGTACTAAATTGTTTTTTAAATTTTAATATTGCAATATCTTTCGGAATGTGATGGCGAATAGTTTTATTTTTCAAGTATAATGATTTAATTTTAACTTTTTAATTTAAAAGTATAATGGTTTAATTTTAACTTTTTAATTTTTTTTAATTTTTTTTTTTCTGAAATTTGAAAATTTTCCAATTAAATTACCAAGTTGCAATGGGGAAGGTTGGCGCCATCAAACTAGTTTAACCCCCACTTATCGGTCTTAAGTCCGAGATTGCACTTGGATATTTTATAAATTTTTATTTTATTTTATAATTTTTTAATTTTGTTTGAAAATGATGGAACATTATCTTTTATATTCGCCATTGATATTCTGAAGTGTTTTGGTATTTTGGGATTCATATATTTCAGTTTTTAAATTGATAATTGTGATTGTTTTTATTTTTATATATTATATATATATATATATATATATATATATATATATATATATATATATATTCGATATGATATATATATATATATATATATATATTTGATTTTGCAGACAGGATTTTGAATTTAGGAATTTTGTTTTTAGTAGTTTATATATATTGTTTTCAATTGAAAATTTTTTATATTATATCCTTGATAGAACTCATTTGATTTTTTGTTCTTCAAGACAGGATTTTTGAATTCAGGAATTTTGTTTTACAAGTAAGTTTGTCGTAATATTTTCAACTTTTGAAACGTTTGTTGTTTTTATTATTCCTATCCTTGATTCATCATTGTTCATATATATATATATATATATATATATATATATATATATATATATATATATTATTTTCTCTGATATATTCTTTTGAAGGAAAAGAAAAGAAAAAAGGATAAAATAAGATCCGATAAAAGTAGATTTTTAAAAATTTTTAAATTTTAATTCCTCGTAACACTCTTGAGGGTCGATTTACAAAATACCTCCCTAAGCCAGTGCTTCTCAAACTTTCAATACTCGCGACCCAATACTCAATCATCATTTTCATCGCGCCCCTCTCTCCTTACAATAACATTGTATTGAATTCAATAATACAATACTTTGACACTAAAGCTACATTTGTTGTGTGTTGTTGCTGTGTGTGTACGACTTTAACCCCTTATGTGCCCCAGACGTATATAAACGTCTCGCTCAGCCAAAGCATTAATCTTCTGGACGTATATATACGTCTTTCCGAAGTACGATATTTTTTGCACACTGCTATTTATAAAATTATCCCTAAGCCTTTGGAATTCATCAAAAGGACATTGACAGTCTCTGCAAAGAATTTACTTATTTCAGAGGATTTTGCTTATTTATTCCTTTTCTCTCTACCCTCAAAACCTACGCGCGTCTACGTGGAAAACCGTGGAATTGGGGACCGAACAGCGTAACTTTTGATCGGCAGTTAAGGAATTAATTACAAACTGTACAAATCATCAAGATAAGTGTTAATACAAGCCCATGAGGTCACAGGTAATTGTCAAACTTGTTCTTAACTTAGTATCGTTAAATTAATAATAAAATACATTGTACAATACAAATACTTTTATAAGTGTATTATATCAGTGTAAATATGTATTTTATATTTTATTATTTCAGAAAGTATTTTGTTTGATTACTTTTAGTAAATTAATAATGTTTTGAATAATCTTTAGTTTTTTCAACTTTTCAATATACTCGCGCCTCCCTTGTAGAGTTATCACGCCCCTCAAGGGGGGCGCCCACAGTTTGAGAAACGCTGCCCTAAGCTGATCTCTGCTCAGCAAAAGTAACACATTCTTAAATGTTTGGGTAATGAACGCTTAAAGTAGTGTAAATAATTTATATCTGAATGTGAAATACATTAATATTACTTTCTGATGTATTTATTTTATTTTAAAATTGTAATATTCGCAAGCAACGCCGTTTCTTAAATTATAATGGCGATTCAATGAAAAACTAGCGAAATGTTAACGATAGAGTCAAGTTGGCAAATGGCTGGCTACTTTTCTAGCTCGAGCTTTATTAGAGCTTTGTAAGACCCGCCGTGTAGGGGCGAAATGCACTTTAATACTTTATCCAACCGCATTATGATTTACTGTAGTTTTTTTTTTTTTTTTGATACAATTTTTTTTTGGATCACTACATGTACAAATTAAGGGATATACATAAACAAAATACTCCACTTTGGAAAATTTAATCCGTTAGAGCTAATAAATTAATTAAAGATATTCCACTGTGTAAAATTAATTATGTACACCGTTCACTTAAAATAAGTAGTCAAATCATTTTCCAAGGTCTTCATTAACAGACAAAACCATAAGACCCTTAAATTTTGACATTAACTATTTTTTTGCGACAAAAATAATAATCTTTGCAATCTGCTGAAAACGCAATATCTGCTACAAAACTTTTCGCTTTTCCCACTAAAATACTCATCATAGAACCCGTGCTGCCATATATCTTGGAAGAGTGGATTTCAAAGAATATTAAAGCTAAGTATTGGTAGACAATTCCTGCTAAGTTGGTGTAGTGTGGTAGTTAGAAGGGGGTGCCAGCTCAAGTGTCGTTCCCGTCACTTGACCATTGTTCAAAATTACATGGTTCATCTGCAAAGGCCCTCGTGTAGCTGAAAGTGCGACGTTAATATTCATGCGGTAGTTATAATTAGTTTTATACTTAAAAATGCAATATCTGCATATATTCAATTAAAATTACTGCGTTATAGTTAACTACTAACCACAAAAAAATTATGAAAGTTTGTCCAAATGAAGTAGTGTGAAAGAGAAAGTTTATTTACTTTAAGTACCAGAAGCGATAAAAGTAGTTATTTTGAAAATAGATCCACTTCTTACTACCAAATGTGCATAATAAAATCATAAAAACCCCATTAAAATAAAGAGAGATTTATAACAACCTCTCCCTTCAAAACTTAGTTTTATTCTGAAATGAAAAAATAGGCATTATTCTGATCACAGGAATTAATTAGAAGCGATTCCCTTGCGTAGCCAAAAAACAAAAAGAGTTTTTCACAAACAAAAGATAGATATATGCTGACGTGGGCTTTTTTGCTTTCAGATGGCAGAATTTTTTCCTTCTTACTTGACAAATAGCATTATATTTTGGACACTTCATACAATATCTTTATAAATTATAATCCATGCTATAAATTATAGCCTATGTGTTATTCTGATGTATAAGCTATATTACTGTAAAGTTTCATTAAAATCCATTAAGTTGTTTTTGCGTGTAAGACCCACAAAGATTTTCACAAACTTTCACATTTATAATATATATTAGATATATAAGATATATATATATATATATATATATATATATATATATATATATATATTATATATATATATATATATATATATATATATATATATATATATATATATATATATATATAATCTTTTAGTGATTATTAAATTTTTTAAAATGTAAATCTGCCAAAGATTAACAAAGATTAACAAACCATTCAATTGCCCATTTAAAAATTAATTACCACAAAGTCTGGCGTATAACTTTCACCGCCGTATAACGCACATCTTTATTTCAAGCTGTAATTTTTTATATTCGCCGTATAACGCGCAACCCTTTTTTTACGAAGAAAACTGAAATGTACGTGCGACATGTTCTTATGTTTTGAATTCATTTTTTCGAGCTATTATTACAAGCCTTAGAAACAAATAGCATACGTCTAAGACTTCAACCCTTTAAGGTAGCGTGCGTTTCTCAAACTGGGGGGCGCACCCACCTAGTGGGCCGTGATAACTCTACAAGGGGGAGCGAGCATATTTAAAAGTCGAAAACAAAATATTATTTAAAAGAATTAATTATTCGCTGAATGTAAACAAATAAAATACATTCTGACATAATAACATATAAAGTACACATTTTCACTTATACATGTGTCAGCATTGTACACAATATATTTTATAATTGATTTAGCAACAATAAAGTTAAGAAGTTTAATAAATATTCGTGTTAGTGAACTGCCGATTAAAAGTTACGCGATTTGCAACCCAATGCCTCTGTGTTCCTAGTAAGCATGTGTATGTGATGTATTGGGTGTATGTGTATAGATTAAATTATATTCTCTGAAATAAGCAAATCCTTCGCAAACACGGTAAAGGTCCTTTTATTGCATTCCAAAGCCTTCGGAACAATTTTATGGATAGCAGTGCACAGAGAAGAACATATTTTAAAACGACGTATATATACGGCCAAGGCAATCAACACTTTGGCAGAGCGAGACGTCTATATAGGTTGGACGTATGTTTTATCTTTAGCGTCAATGTATATAGCATTATTAAATTCAATATATTTATATCGTAGGGAGGGGGTCGCGAGGAAAATTATGATTTAATATTGGGTCGCAAATATTGAAAGTTAGAGAAACACTGCTTTATAAGATAATAAGGAGTGTCATTTATTTCAGATAAACAGTAAAAATATGGAAGTATACATATATAGAGGTCTAACTTTTTTTTTGCTCATCTTTTTTTGTTTTTGTTTTTAAAGCTCTCATTTTTATAACTGAGGTATAACGATCTCCCGTAAATTTTAATCTTATTTTTTGTGTTCAAAGTCGCGTTATACGCCAGATTTTAAGGTAATCATTTTTTAGCTATTTCATGCAGCTCAAAGGAATACTAATTACAGCTTCTATAATAATTATCAGCCAGCTGTAAGAAAATTTTTGAAAGTAAAAATATATTTTATTTGTGTGTGAATTTGATATACAATATTTACTAACAGGATAAATATATTTAAAAATGTGTTTCTCTTACCATATTTTTTTTCAAATAACCATTACCTATGTTTTGAAAGAGCATGTATGAAGGGAAAATGTATTTATATTTTCTTAAAATATGCATCTGTTGATAATCTGTTACCAAATTCTTCTTTTCTATTTATCGGATTAATTTACTTTTAATATCATGTTTTATGCATAATTATCAAATTTTAAAAACAGTATAAATATTTTTATTCTTGTTGGACGAGTTTTAATGGATTGTAATTATTCTATCTTTCTAATATTTCTATCTTTCTCTCTGTATATAGTATAATAAAAGACAAATTTTAATTTCTTCAAAGTTAAGAATGGATAAATATGGATTTTAAAACCTATATATATAAAAACCCGCCAAAATATAAGTGGACATATGAAAATTCGATAAACACAAATAGAAAACTATTATGTTTTCAAGAGCTATCACTGATTTAGGACAGTGAAATAAGATTAAGCTTGCTTTACAGGATCCAACCTTCTCCATCCAACTGAAAATTTTGAAATAATAGTGATAGAAATTGTTCCAATTTTGCTTCTAATAAATATTTCTGTTAACGTAAAGGATATTATTCTATTATATTTTATCAACATTTATTTCTTATGGTAAGATAAAAGACATTCATTCCCTTATGAAAATTAAGCTCAGTTTCACAAACTATGCACCTACATGTTGTCCCCAAAAAGGAAACACTTTTTTTAGAATAAGCATGTATGAAAACTATTTCTTTTATTCTTCTAGAATCTTCTGGTTTTGTAAAACAAACTATATATATACTTTTTATAAGTTTACAATTCATGGAAACCTATTAAAACACTTTTTGAATCTAAAAGCAACGAGTAATCCTTTTTTTACCGAAATTATCGTTTCTATACAAGGGCTTCTAAACCGTTTTTTCTGCCAGGTCGCATACACATGATAGGCATTTCATGCGAGCCACATACACATGACAGCTATTTCATGCAGGCCGCAATATGCGGTTTATGGAAAAAGTAGACGATAAGACGAAAGCAACATCGACAAACAAAATTGATCAAAATATTAAAACTCCTTTTTGGATTTTATTTTAATACTATATTAAATTTTCTATCGAACACACACAAAAATACTTATTTTTATGAATTTTTGCTGAGTTATGGAATAATTTATATTTTCTTTCATGTGTGACCACGCCTATTTCATACATTCTACTATTAAAAGAACCAATTAGCAAAATTGATACATTTGACTGCTTGATTGATAGAATTTCCTGTTAAATTCTTTGAACCTTTTTCTCCAATAATTGAATATCTTAGTACAATGGGCCATGACCGGGCCACTCAAAAATGGCTGGCGCGTCGCATGTTGAGTATCAATGTTGTATAACGTCTTTTAAAACGATAAAACGTTCACTTTTGTTAAAAGAATTGATTTGAGTTGACCGTATTCCTCGAAACATTTTCCCTATACCTTTAGATAACTTGAATATTATTAACGGAAGTTAAGAATGTAGCTGAAAAAGTAGCACAATGTAGTGTTCCTTTTAAATTAAGATATTCAATCCAGAAACATTTTCTTTTGAAAAATGTAAGTTCACTAGTTATGAAAAAGGAAGTGTTTGCCTAAATAAGGAAAAGTATAAAATAGAATGTAAAAAAAAGAAAATCACAGGTGATTTATGTTGCAATTTTCAAGGGAGGGGGGATATGGGATGTTCATCTTTTGATACCCTTGATATTTAGAATGTTTCTAAGCTTATAAGCATTGCCTGAATTTACAAATATAGAAATTTATCAAATTTTTTAAAAAAAAACACATAATTCTTAAAAGATTCATAATTGAAAAATTACATTAAAAATCTTAGCAACTTTACTTACGGAGGTAAAAATGTAAAGTAAACAGATTAGAGAGGAAAACAAAAACAAAGGGACCCATCGTTAAGGTCTTCAAAAATTATTTGTAACACTTTGGAAAAATATTTTAATGATAATTTTTATGAATGTTTTAATTAAACTTTAAACTTTTAATGATAATTTTTATGAATGTTTTAATTAACTCTCACTTTTGTGCAATTTAGTTTTAATAATTAAATAATCAATGTTTAGGTTATTGTCTTTCAACTTATTAATAATAACGTGCATCAAATTAAAATTTCATTTTTAATGAAATTCAAGTTTTCGATGATTTTACTTTTCCCCCCACTTTTATAAAAATAATCAAGGAAAAAAAGTTTTGTTTTTGAAATATTTAAAATACTAAATGCATGCACAATCTAGAATTCCTTGCATTATAAAAGTTTAGATATTTCGCTGTTCTTACTTGAAATATTTGGCAATTATGTCGTCGTATTTATCATTAACTTCCCGAACGAAACCAAATAATCTGCTTCACGAAATTTCGGTTGACTATTTTGATTTATTTAAGTCTTAACTATATCCCTACCTTCGAATTTTAAAATACGTTTATGTGATGAAGTGAAGCTTAAATTGACATTCCATCTCCAAACTTGTACACTTTATCAGTTTGTAAACATTTGAGTCAAGGCAGAATTTACATGCTGTAATTTGCTTCTGTTTGACAGTCTTTTGTCGATAGATAACTGTAATTTGTACTTTTCTCGAACCAAATCATAACTCACATTTTACCATTTTTCAGAATTCAGCTTTATACAGATTCGGTGAGATTTTACCTTCTAGATGTTTGGGAAAAGCCGTTTTCACGTTTGGGAGTTAAGGCTGGCTAATGTGTCGTTTGGGGATATATTGCGTGTACAAGTTACATTGTGCATTAAATTATTTTTGTTTCCATAAAATAACAATTACAAATTAAAGCCTCATAAAAAATTAAACATAGTAAAGTTCGTTTTAAAACGAAAATTCGAGACATATATCTTAATATTATTTAAAGTGTTTTGCATTACAAGTTTAAAGAACTTTCATTCTTAAAGAAATTTATGAAATAAAATACGAAAATTAATCGATATATTACTCTAGAATCACTGTATGAATAAAAAAATATAATTGAATTGCATACAAGTTTTGAATTTTCTCAATAATTGGGTATTATTGTAATCCAATTAAAAAAATATGTACTAAAACTCCAGCCAAATTAGATGTGAGCCACATAATTAATTATATCCAAACTACCTAAACTTACCAGAAATACAATCAATAAAATAATAATAATCAATAGTTATCAATATTTATCAATCAATAATAATCAATGGTTAATAATTTTCTCTATGTCTCGTTTTAATTATTCAGTATTAGAGTTGTCTTTAAAACACACGCAACTATAGATTTATAGTTATTTCATTACAAATGTGTGTGTTTTCAAATTGAAAGTCAAATGTTAGTTTTGTAAAAATATGAAGCAAATAATTTCTTATACATGTACCTTATTATTATCACAATACCATCATTGATTAATATTTTAGGTTTAAGATGTATAATTAATTTTCCTATTTTTTTAGGTATTTTTTTAACTTTAATTTGTACTATTAAAATCTAATTACTTAGATTTGTAAAGCGTTTTACAAATATGCGCATCTGAGGGAAACTCTAAGAACTTCCGAATCATTCTACATAAAATATCAGTAATAAATACATATCTTTTATAAATGCCATTAAAAATTTTTAATTCCCTTGTGATTCGTTAATTACAGCTTTCTTCCTAACAAAGCTATGTTGATCGTACATTTAGATATCAACCATGGAAACAACAGTGTCACAAATCGAAACACTTGTTTTCAGAAATCTCAATATTAATTTCAATGAAAAAGGGGTTATTAGCACTAAATAGAGAAATTCACTACAGATACGTTAATTTTATTCCACACAAAATACTTAAATAGGAAGCTCTTCTAATTAAATCTTTTTGGAGAAGGTTTAATTAGAAAAGAATATAATTTTTATGTTTGTTCAAGAAACATCTTAAGTGTTGTCCGGCTATAATACGCAATTTTTGTAAGCGCCTGCATATTTTTCTTCACACGTAGATATTTACAAAGCAAATAAAACACTATCGAGAAACTCTGTAAAGAATTCATGAAAACACAAACATTTTTTTTACTTATTTTTAAAATGTATGTACACTCTATAACAAAAGAAAAGACGCACCAAGAATGAATTGCCAGATCGCGATAAAATTTCGTATGCAAAGACATTTGCACCGAGCATGCGAATGATTCAAATTTGGTGCTCAATGAACGAATAGCGGGAGCTACAGTGCATCAGAACTGCGCACTAAGCAGGTATCTATACGAAGCGATTTTCGATCTGATGGTCAAAATTTCTGTTACATTGCGATTTAGGATACCTTTCAACGACTGAAAAAATGCCTTGCCGCAGAATTCAAGCTCATTATGAGCAACTATCAAAATTTGAAAAAGGTCGTATCACTGGACTGAATGGGGCATGTTAAGCAAATCGGTGATTTACTCGTTATGATGGTAGTGGTCGACGTAGGTCCACAACAGATCGGGAAGACAGATTGATTTTCACATCAGCTGTTGCAGCGCCTGATTCATCATTATTAACCATCAGACTTGTGACCCCTACGCAAGTATCCATAATGACCATTCACAGACGGCAGATAACACGAAAATAACGCTTGTTCCAACCGCTACGCAACGTCCCATTTATGCTTGCACACTGTCTAGTCAGATTACAGTGGTGCTTGGCTGGATCAGGTTGGAATCACGGTGACTGGGGACATATAGTGTTTAGCGACCAATCCCGCTTCACGCTGCCTAATGATCATTGAAGACGTGTCTGGAGACGGCTAGGGCAGCGTGCCGATCATGCTTTCACTACTACATCCCCCATAGACCCTAAATCAGTAGTTATGATCTGGGGTTCCATTTCTTTAGATAGCCGGAGCTCTTTGGTCATCAGTAGAGGCACACTTACAGCACAGCGGTACGTAGACGACATTCTGAGAACCATTTTGCTACCGTTCCTTTTGCAGTAACCTGATCACATTTTTCAGCAAGGAAATGCTAGACTACACACGTTACGTGTTGCTACGAACTGTCTTACAGCATGTCAAACACTTCCTTGGTCAGTCAGATTGTCAGATCTCTCTCTAATAAAGAATTTCTGGGATATGATGGGAAGGCGACTGCATCTACCAGGAAATGTTGATGACCTGATCCGACAATTGGAGTAATTTTGGCAAGAAGTACCATAGGGTGATTTATTATTCTATGTCATGCCGTGTGGCAGCTTGCATTCAATCTAGAGGTGAGTCAACACCTTATTGAACTCGTTACCTTGTAACTATGTAACTCTGAAATAAATCATTCAATTTTTCAAAACTTTTAATCATTTTCTTTTCTATATATACTCTTTCTACCCACCTATTTTTGTTTCTATCGAACAACTGATTACTAATGCGTCTTTTTTTGTTACAGAGCGTATTTTTTACTTATGCTCCTTCAATTTCGAAACTTTAACGGACATTTGTTGTAAAGGAAACAACAATTTAACTATTGAAGAGTTATATACAGAAAACATCAGGGGGGGGGGATTAAGATATCTCTTGTTATTGATTTCCTTTTGCAATTGAAAAAAGGTCTAAAGGCGGACATCATAAAGAAAGGATAGTTTTAAGTGTATTAAGGAAATCCTGATATAAAAACCATCAAAACTTAAGACATAAGAAAGTAAACACATATTTAAAATTGTTTATTTAGAACAAAAATCTATCTTTATAAATGATTAAAATAATAACTAAAACACTATATTAAGAAAACTTTAATTTGTTGAAAACGCCACTATATGTAAATTAAAAGATTTTTGAACGTCAGATAAATACTTGATCAAACTTTAAGATGCTTACATTTTCAAAGAAAAGTAATGCGTTGATTATGTGTATATTTGTTTAGCTTAATTCTATATTTTCCATTATCCGACTGTATTATTATCTATATGCATTTCTAACCCGAAATTGGCGTGCAAAAATATGCTGCGTTTTCATTATGTTATAAAGCCTTTGGGGATTTTATATTGGTTGCGCCCTTTAATGTATTTTATACATTCTGTTGAGTGATTAACGTTTTTATTAGTATTGTAGGCTTTAGAATGCTAATATATCTCGAGTCGAAATCAAAACTTTACATATATAAAGCCGTCTTTGCTAAAGATTAAACGAGGAACCTAAAAACGGAATAATTCTCGAGTCGAAATCAAAACTTTACATATATAAAGCCGTCTTTGCTAAAGATTAAACGAGGAACCTAAAAACGGAATAATTCTCGAGTCGAAATCAAAACTTTACATATATAAAGCCGTCTATGCTAACGATTGAACCTAAGAACGGAATAATTCTCGAGTCGAAATCAAAACTTTACATATAAAGCCGTCTTTGCTAACGATTAAACGAGGAACCTAAAAACGGAATAATTCTCGAGTCGAAATCAAAACTTTACATATATAAAGCCGTCTTTGCTAACGATTAAACGAGGAACCTAAAAACGGAATAATTCTCGAGTCGAAATCAAAACTTTACATATATAAAGCCGTCTATGCTAACGATTAAACGAGGAACCTAAGAACGGAATAATTCTCGAGTCGAAATCAAAACTTTACATATATAAAGCCGTCTTTGCTAACGATTAAACGAGGAACCTAAAAACGGAATAATTCTCCGAGTCGAAATCAAATCTTTACATATATAAAGCCGTCTTTGCTAACGATTAAACGAGGAACCAAAACGGAATAATTCTCGAGAAATCAAAACTTTCATATATAAAGAACGATTAAACAAACCTAAAAACGGAATAATTTCGAGTCGAAATCAAAATATATAAAGCTGTCTTTGCTAAATATTAAACGAGGTAAAAACGGAATTTGAAATCAAAACTTTATATATAAAGCCGTCTTTGCTAAAGATTAAACGAGGAACCTAAAAACGGAATAATTCTCGAGTCGAATATCAACGATTAAACGAGGAACCTAAAAACGGAATAATTTCGAGTCGAAATCAAAACTTTACATATAAAGCCCGTTTGCTAACGATTAAACGAGGAACCTAAAAACGGAATAATTCTCGAGTCGAAATCAAAACTTTACATATATAAAGCCGTCTTTGCTAAATATTAAACGAGGAACCTAAAAACGGAATAATTCTTTATATATATAGAAAGCATTCTCTTATATAAAGATCATACTCTGAATTTATTAGTGAGTATAGAAAGGAATGACGTTTTAGTATATTACTCCAGCGTTTCTCAAACTGTGGGGCGCCCCCTCCTTGAGGGGCGTGACAACTCTGCTAGAGGGGCGCGAGCATATTGAAAAGTCGAAAATAAAAGATTATTTAAAAAAAAATTAAGTACTAAAATTATTAATTTACACTTATAAATGCTAAGTGATACACAATGTATTTTATAATTAATTCAACAATACTAAGTTTAGAATAAGTTTATTAATTACCAGTCACCCTTTGGGCTTGTCATACATATTATTAAAAACAAAAATTAACACTTATTTTGATAATTTGCACAGTTTATGAATAATCCCTTGATTCCCAATTAAAAGTTATGCGATTCGCTTCCCAATATAAAATGCTTTTCACGTAGACGTGCGTATGTGATGTATTGGGGAGGGGGTGGAGAAAGAGGAATAAAGAAGCAAATAATCTGAAACAGTGTCGAGGTCTTTTTATTGCATTCCAAAACCTTCGGATTAATTGTAAGGATAGCAGTGCACAGGAATGATCGTACTTCAGAAAGACGTATATATACGTCCGGGGAAATAAACACTTTGGCTTAGTGAGACATTTTTATAAACGAAGGGCGCTTAAGAGGTTAAAGTTGTATCGCAATTTTAGCATCAAAGTATAGTATTATTCAATTCAATACATTGTTATTGTATGAGGGGGGCGCGATGAAAATTATGATTGAATATTGGGTCGCGAATATTGCAACTTTGAGAGGCACTGTAGTACTCACATGTATGACAAAAGCAAACAAACTCTTTCTTCTTTTCAATATCTCATATCCTGCATTATATCTCCATATAGACTTTATTTTTGCTTATGTTCATAAACATTACAGTTTTCTAGATACGACGATGCTTTTAGAACACTGTTCTATAAATGAATTAACGAATTATAAAATAGTTTTTATTATTATTATTATATAATTTTTTTTAAACTTGCTCAGTATTCAATATCTTAAAGCTCTTGAATGCTAAACTACTTACGATCGAGTCTACGATTTTTACTATTAGGAGAAAGTTACTTACGCATAAGGTAATGAAACCAAAATGTGACAAAAATACATTAGAATCAAAGCATTCTTTAAAATTCTTCGTACAGTCACTAATATCTTTAGTGTGTCTTAAAGTGTAAAATACTTTGACTGACAGTTAGAAAGTACATTTTTTTATAATACAAGATATGAACATTCTCCAATAAACTAGTAATTTAGAGCAAACTAGCAAGGAACCAGAGAAAATATTACGTTTGTAAATTCCTTTTCTAAATCTGTAAGATGTAATTTTAGCCAGGTAACTCCCTATTTTATAATGCACCATTTTGAATTAACGTTTTGTTGCATATTTCTACAACTTATAAATGGATCATTTATTTATTCTCAATATTTGAATATAGTAACTAAATGTTTTGAAGCAAACAATTGTTCTTAATTAAAAGGCTGGTAACATATTGTGTAAAATGATTATTAATTTTAAATCAATATTTCTGAAATAATATCTTAAAATTCCCTGATGAGGAGATCTAATTTCATTGTATGAAACTACAATCTTTCTAATGAAATTAATTGTAAGAACTTTCTTGAATAATGAGAAAATAATTACAGTTTTAACCGAAATATTTAAATGAATTGTTGAATTAATTGTAGCAACGTAAATAAGCATTAATAATTCAATAACTAATATTTTAAAAAGATTTTCAAATGAACTGATCCGTCAGTTTACATTTATTTGAAAATAGTTGATATGCTCACTTTAATATGACAACCAAATATCAAATGTATCCTTAATGTAGGATAAGTTACTGTGATATTCAGAGTCTTCCGTACATTTATTTAAAAATAAGAAAATCACTTTCTCAAAAAAAAAAAAAAAAAAAATTGCAAAAAGTGTTTGTAAGTTTTTTCCCCCACCAAAGTTATTTCTGAGTAGGTTCTAATTTGAAATTTGCATGCTTCACTGCTTCTTGAATATCATTCAAAATCTTCACTTTTCTTGTGATTTCATCCATACGGAAGATTACCACTATGAAAAGTAAACTATTTTTTCCTCGTTTTGTAAAGGAAAAGTTTATGCTGCTGTAAAAAAGTGTGCAATTTTAACGCAAAAAGGAAACTTATTTATTTCAAATCAGTTTTTTAAAAGTTGTAGCAAAAAGCACTTTCTTAAGCTAGTTTTTTAAATAATTTTTGTTTTCTTTGGTTTATATTTAAAACATTAAATGCATTTTCGTTATCTAATGGAATGTTAGGATAAGTAAATCAGTTTTGTATCATATGAAGGGGACAAATGAATGAGTAACTCTGAATCTTTTGAATTTTCAGAAAGAAATGAAAAGCATATATATAATGGTCCCAAGCCCTCCAGGACTATGCGTAATACTTAAATTAAAAGTTAAATATTTCCAGTTGGCATCATTTTGTAAAAAGACTTGAATCTTCTAGAAGTTTAATGCTGTTTTTGGTAATCACCATGGAAACCGTTTGTGTTTTGTCATGTATGTAAAAGTTTGTGTGAGTGTACATGTTCTGTGTTTGTTAATATGTTTCACATAAAATATAATGAAGTGAGGTGTATGAATTACCAAGATTTCTTATCCATTTCGGCACGACCACAGCATAAACATCTAAGTTAACAAAATACAAAACATCTTCGATGGAGTATTTCATATATACACTGGTGTCCAAAAGTTAAGCATAATTGATAATTATGTGAATAAAGAAGAAACTGTAAATCAGAATGGTGGAAAACGTGATATGCTAGTGTAAAATGGTTATAAAATAAGGAAGCAAATCAAAAGAATGATAATAATTATTTTTATTATCCAAAGTAGCAGTTTGAAGAAAACTGAGAATAGCAAGGATTCACACTTTAAAGAAAAAATGAAAGGCAACTTTACATAAAATACTGATGCTGCAGTTTAATAAGACGTGTGGTCACCTCTGACAGCCAGACACGCTGCGCAGAGATTTACCATTCTTGCTATGAGATGATGAATGAGTTGTGGGCTCAAATGGTTCCAAACTTCTTGGAGAGCTCTCTTCAGTTCTGTAACGGAGCTTGGTGGGTGCGAAAGGGCTGGAATTTGTCTCCCGATCATATCCCATACATGCTCGATAGGATTTAAATCAGGGGATTTCACAGGCCACGATATGCGCTGGATGTTTTCCGTTTCAAGGAAGTCATCAATCAGCACCGCTCGGTGACATGGCGCATTATCATCCATGAATATGAAGTCATGACCGACAGCACTTCGAAACAAGCGAACATAAGGCTCAAGAACTTCGTCTCTGTACTTTTTGAGCAGTCACAGACCCCGTGTCAAAGAAATGGAGATCTGTGCGGTCGTCCATCGTGATGCCTGCCCATACCATTACTCCCTTTGATGGAAAATGATGTCTTTCCGTTATGTTTCTTGGTTCAAAACGTGTTCCACGTTCCCTCCATATCGTTACCCGCCGAGAATCGCTACTCAGACTAAACCGGAACTCGTCACTGAACATTACATTGACCCACTCTCCCACACTCCAATGTTGCTGTTTCAAACTCCAGTTCAAACGAGCGCGTTCATGCGCAGACGTGAGGGGAATTCAAACTGCTGGTTTTCTGGCATACAGGCCAGCATGATTGAGTCTCCTGTAAACAGTTTGATTCGAAATTCGTATTCCTGTGGCGACCGTGAGCGCCGAACCCAGTAATCTGGCAGTACTGCCCCTCTGACGTCGCGCACTTATTGCCAGATATTGGTCTTGGCGAGGGGTTATGACTCTTGGTCGACCTGATACTGGTTGTCAGGTAACATCTCCCGTTCTTTGAAACATCTGCCACAGTCTTGAGATCACAGACTGGTCCACATTCAGAATTTGAGACACTTCGGTTTGTGATCGTGAGGATTCCAGCATTCCAACGATTCTTCCTTTCGTAAACATGTTCAATTGGCGTCTTTGTGTCATAATTCACCTTTTTGATGGTTAACAACGTTCCTTCGCCCAACAGTTGCACGAAACTTGTCTGAACTGCGTATGCTGGGTGAATCGGTTTCTCTGCGTTCCGATATGCACCGGTGTTTCGCGCAGGACGTAGTCGACTGAAAGGTTTTGCATAAACCCAATGTTTCTTCTTCACTCAATTAATAACCGCAGGAAGTTTGGAATAATTTTATGAATATTTACTCCATATTTTTCGAAATTTACGATTTATGCTTAACTTTTGGACACCAGTGTATACCTTTATATATAAAAATCTTCTGTGCGTGTGTATGTGTGTAAACTCCTCCTAAACGGCTGAACCGATTTTGCTGAAATTTTTTGTGTCGGTTCCAGTGGATGCAAGAACGTCTAAGATTCACAATTCGGTCCGATATCGCAATTAGTTAAAAAATATTAATTAAAAACATTAAAAACTTTAAACTCAATATTCACCTGCATTGTTGTAACAACGTTATTGTTATAAAAATGACGTAAGTAGGCGTCGAAAATCGATTATAAGCCAAACTGGCCAGACAGGGTCTTCGTTGTTACAAAAATGCAGATGAATCATGCTTTTTAGCGTTTTAATTAATATCTTTTCAAATAATCTTTTTGTATATAATTCTTCTAGGCGCGTGTATGTGATTGAATTCCTTCTAAACGGCTGGACCGATTTTGATGACATTTTTTTGTGTGGGTTCAAGTGGATTCGAGAATGATTAGATTCATTCGGTCCGATATAGCAATTAGTTAAAAAGATATTAATTAAAACCAGTTTTAATAACTTGTTTTTGGCACCAACTTTGATTTGTCTGCATTGTTGTAACACTGTTATTGTTACAACAATGACAAAAGTTGGCGTCGAAAATCAATTTTCAGCCAAAATGGAATTTCATGACATTGCTCTTATTGACTGTATTAATTAAATTTGTTTTAAAAAATAAATGCTTTTAGCATGTGATTAACTTGAAATATGTTTTCAAACTCTCAATTTCTACAATCTTTTAAATTTTTCTAATTTAAATTCCTGAAAAAAACATAAAACTATTTTTCAGCTGACCTTTAACCTTTTCATTTAAACCATTTCATTTTCTTTATATTACCTTTTCCCACGCTGCCAAGTTCATTTGAAACAAAATATTGTAAAACTTCAAAAAATATTTGGAATTTTTTAATTAAAAAAAATTTTGCTTTCGTTAAACATAAAATATTTTTAAAGAAGATGTATTTTTTACGTCTTAGGGAGCCGTAAAAATACAACAAAAAAAATTAAAAAAATCGCCAAATACCAGTAATAGTTAACTATGGGAAAGCTACCTCAGAACACGCACACGAGTTTGAACGCTTATAGCGCATGTGCGGGAAAACAACTTACGGAGAGCACGTTAGCAGATAAGAGATTTTTCTATCAGATACAGATGTTTTCTTTTTGAATGTTTTTTTCTTTTATAACGATTGTAAATAATGAATTTCCCAGTAATTATTCACAAATCCAATTTATTATCTAAAAAGGAATTGTGTAAACAGCTTTCCGTTATGCATTATATGTTGGCAAAATAATCCTTCAAAGTACTCAATATGCTTATCCATGTATCATGTAACTCATTCACAAGGAAAAAAAGCAACAAAAAATATTATTTACAACTTTCCTAAAAGAAAAACAGATGGAGTGAAACATAAGTTTGAAGGTCAAATATATGATAGTCAAAAGTAGTATTTTAGGGGGTTAAAAGAAACGTAATAAAAAAATCTCTCATCGTGTGATTACGGTAAAGCAAACAAAATGTCTTTTTTATTTGGTTATAGAATCAAAGATAGCTAATGAACGTTTGAAGTGGAAAGTTTTATTTTTGATGATCACCAGATGATATATACAGGGTGGGCAAAAAGTCCGTAAAAATTTTAAACATTCATAAAATCCGGAGAAATGAACGAAAAAAAAATTGTTTGCAGGATCAGCATTAGTATTTCACGGGATTTTTTTAAGCTAGAAAAAAATATAATTCGAAAATCATCTGGTAGGTGGCGCTGATGTACGCAAATCAAAGAAACAATGCATAAATAATGAACATAAAACTTCCACAACTTTATTACTCCAGAATATGTTTCACATGACCACCACCACAGGGGAGAAGACATTCCAGACGAGTGACAAATCCAGCAACGGCAGAGTGCAACATGTCCGGACGTATGGAGGATACTTCTCTGAGGATCGCATCTTTCAGTTCCGACAGACTTGATGGACCGGATAGATACACACGAGATTTCAAATATCCCCACAACCACAAGTCTGCTGGTGTAAATATGGAGACCGAGGAGGCCATGGGTACCTTCAGCGCCTGCTAACGATTCTGTCTTTCCCGAACGTCTGTATCAGGAATGCCTTAATCGGGTTAGCAGTGTGACTAGTTGCTCCATCCTGCATGAACGTGACATTCGAAATCTGACCTCGTTGAATTAAACAGGGCACGACAGTCTCCCGCAGAAGCGTTAGATAACGGTGAGCATTTACCGTTTCCGTTATCCATCCATTTACTGGGCACTGCGTTTCAAAGAAGAAGGGTCATATGATAAATGAACCCGTGAAAACACACCATGCTGTCACTTTTGGGGAATGCAATGGCTTCTGTGTGTACTCACGTGGATTAGAGGTTGCCCAAATGCGACAGTTATGGTTGTTAACAGTCACCATGAAGCGAGAAATGAGCTTCATCTGTCCACAAAGATGTTAAAAACCCAGGTGGGACCCTGTTCCATTTTTAGAAGGCCCACTTCGCAAATGCTTCCCTCTGTGCGGTATCTGCTGGCAAAAGTTCATGGCACGATTGCAATTTGTATGGAGTACAGCTGGAGGAATCGACGAAGAATATTGCGGACAAATGATGGAGGTAAGCCCAATCGTCTGGCAGCTTCACGAGCACTGCTGGTCCCTGAAGCTGCTTCGGACGCAATCGCTTCCATTTCGACAGCAATGCAGGGTGCACGTGCTTCTTTCAAGCACGGTCGTCCGGCTCGTGCTCGATCCTCCAACTTTCCAGTTTCCTCAAAACATTTAACAAGCTTTAAGAGACCTGCAGGTGTTAAAGGGCCTTTTCCACTCTTCACATTTTTCTGAACTCGGAATTTACGCAAGGCAATGGTCGCTGATTCCTCGTTCATGTAAAATAACTTCACTAGCAAACTTTTATCCGGCGTACTGAGCATCCTTGTTCACATTCACTGTTTGTAATGGTGAAATGAATGTGGATTCATTGAGAGCAAAGGTTTTTATAGCCGTCTAATTTGCATATTTCCACCACAGACGCTTGTAACAGCGCCACCTACCGGATGATTTTCGAATTATTTTTTTTCTAGCTTAAAAAAAATCCCGTGACATACTAATGCTGATCCTGTAAACAGTTTTTTTCGTTCATTTCTCCGAATTTTATGAATTTTTAAACTTTTTACGGACTTTTTGCCCACCCGGTATATAAGTTATATCAGTGTAAATGTGCATTTTTATTAAGTCGGAAAGCATTTTGATTTTCCTCATTCCAAAAAATTATTTTTTTAAACCTTTTATTTTGAATATACTCGCGCCCACCTCGCAGGAATACCGCGCCCCCCCCAGGGGGCACGCCCCACAATTTGAGAAACACTGCCTTAGCCCCATTGTCCAGTTCAGTAGAATTATCTTTCATATCCCTTTCACTATCAGTGGAGTTGTCTCATGTTCTAGTTATGTCAAAAAATGCATCTTTAATATTACTTGTATGTTATGAATTAAAAAAATGTCCTTAAAATTCTTTAATTTTAATATAGAATTGTTTTCTTAATATTTAAAATACTCTGTGTATTCTTCGACATTCTTTTTCTTATTTTTCTTGCGATTTTTCTTTCTTTCTTTTTTTCTTGTTGATGGGTAAAATATATAAAATAAACATTCTTCGACATTCTTTTTCTTATTTTTCTTGCGTTTTTTCTTTCTTTTTTTCTTGTTGATGGGTAAGATATATAAAATAAACATTTTCTTCGACATTCTTTTTCTTATTTTTCTTCCTTTATTTTTTCTTGTTGATGGGTAAGATATATAAAATAAACATTCTTCGATATTCTTTTTCTTATTTTTCTTGCGGTTTTTCTTTCTTTTTTTTTCTTGTTGATGGGTAAGATATATAAAATAAACATATATACTTATCTTAAAAAGGTGTGTATATAATTACTTTTTTAATACATAGAGCTTATGAATTTAAAATTTCTTTTAAGTAGTTTATATAAAGTATATTAAAAGAAAAACCTCTATATAACAAATTTTCCATATAACGAACTTTTTTCTGGGATTCAGCGATTTCGTTTTATGAAGGTCTGACTGTATTTATTCTCAGATTTTGATACTCGTGTTTTGCTATTCATGTTTTGATAATTATTTCATTAATTTGTTATTCCTTTTAAAATTTGGACTTTTAAATTTTATTTTTAAAGCTAATTAAAATTTTGCAATTTTTCTCATATTGTCTATGTATAATAATTTGCGAATGTTTCCTGAAACCCTATAGTTACAATAAGTTATTGTGTGTGTTGTATGTAGTACCATTTATATTTATTTTATTGGTTCATTTAAAATGTTTAAATTAATGAATTTTATTGAAAATCATTTGTTTTGGCATATGCTGTACTGTGAGTTTTATCCAGGATATATATATAGGGAGATAAAAACATTACTATTTTGTTCATTTTAAAATCCATTATTTTATATTTATTAAAAATGTAATTTTGTTTTACTTATAAAGTCTTTTAAAATTATTATTTATTTTAAAATGCATATTTTGTTATCATTTTTATGTTTGTATAAAAAATTAATAGGGAGTAGATTCATTTTTTTTAAACTTTGTTCAACGTTGCATGTATTTTTCATGAGTATAAATACTTTTCTTGGTTATTACTACTGCCTTTTATCCTTACTGCTTTTTTATTTTCTTGTTTAATGGTTTAAAGTATATAATCCAAATGAATAAGAAAATATCATATATATATATATATATATATACACACTTAGGAACATTGAAAATAGCGACCCAAGAAGGAAGCTAAGTACAATCGCGAAACTTTGCAAATAAGTACAGCGTAATGTGATATGCAAATGATCCAAGTTTTGTGCCAATACGCTTTCTCATACACGCCGAGGTGGCGCTACAATCAGGAAGATGGTGCTATATAAGCAAGCGCAAATTCGAAGATTCATAAACGTGACAATTACCCGCCGATTGTAGGGATACTTTGGTAAGCAAAACATGCCAGGTAAACGTGCTAGAAGACATTTCTCACAGTTACGCGAGATTGGGAGAGGCCTGATCATCGGGATGAAAACTACAGGCTGGTTGACGCGCCGTGTTGCTGGCGAGGTGGATCGTTCGGAGTGTGCTGTTAGAAATTGTAGGGAGCAGTGGACACGAGAAGGTACCCACGCACGGAAAACCGGGTCTGAAGCGACCAGGAAGACCACGAGGAGAGAGGATCGAAGGATCGGGCGACAAGCACTTGTGGACCCCACTGTGACTCGTTCAACGGTACGGGCAGACGTAGGCATAGCAATTGTTCCACAAATAATTTCCAGACATCTTGCAGAAGCAAATCTTAAATCCAAGCGCCCTTTCCGTGCATTCCCTTTAACACCTGAACATCGGCAACTGCGTCTATAGTGGTGCCAAGCCAGATCAAGGTGGAATGTCACTGATTGGCAAAAGGTTGTGTTTAGTGATGAATCCCGGTTTGTTTTGGGGGCAGATGATAAACGCGTACGGGTGTGGAGGCGCTCTGGTGAGCGGTACAATTCCTCCCACACTGTTCTACGTCCCACTGCCCGCACAGCTGGTGAAATGGTCAAGGGGCCATAGCCTATGATAGCCGGTCCACTGTAATTGTGATGCGTGGAACCTCACTGGGCCAACGTTATGTTGATGGTATCCTTTGACCCCATGTAGGACCTTTCCTAAATGGTCTCCCAGGTGCAATTTTCCAGCAAGATAATGCTCGTCCGCATACAGCAAGAGTTGCTGAAGACTTCCTACGTCATTTTCAGACTCTTGCATGGCCAGCCCGCTCCACCGATTTGTCCCCTGTAGAGCACGTGTGGGATCAGCTTAAACGGCAGATGCCATCGTGTCACTCTGTACATGATTTAGAGTTGGCTGTTCGAGATTTGTGGGCCCATCTGCCTCAGAACAACACAAGGTTTCTAATCAACTCAATGCCGGACCGTGTGGTGGCATGTATTGCAACTGGAGGTGGTCCAACGCGCTTTTGAAATTGTCCAGTATTTGTGTCACTGCACACCCTGTATTCGTTTAATTGTCTTGTTTTTGTGATCAAGTGAATCTGTCATCTTTGTCATTATGTGTATTAAGTTTTATTTCAATCCGATGCTTTCTTCTTGGGTCGCTATTATCAATGTTCCTGAGTGTATATATATAAATTTCTAGAATGTATTCAATTATTTTTCAGAAAATACATATGTATTGGATTAAATATTTTAATATAACTATTAGTAAACTTATTAATTTCTAATCCTTCAGTTTGCATGCTTCAATGTTTCATTGAAAATTTAAATTTTTATACAGTTATCATTTTTCATCAATTCAATACATATGTCGAAATAAAACAGAAAATCACAATATTCTTTAATATTCAAATATTGATACGATTTAATTGAGTTTTCTTTTAAAGGATACACTTAATAATTGATTTTATTAAATTAAATACTTTTAGTATTTAAGTAAAATATTGATTCGATATAATTTTCTGTTTATATACTTGCAAGAATTTAACAAATTGTAAGCATTTTAAATCTTAAACGAACTAGAGTTCCTTCTAGTTTTAGGGGGCAAATGAGAAACTTGCATTGTACTCAGCAACTTGATGTGAAACAATATCCGTAAATCTCCAAGTAAATCCAAAATTTGAACAAAATTAATTTTTAAAACCTATCCGATACACATACCGCTCTTAAAGACATGTTGAGACACGACCACTTCTAACACCAGGATGAACCAGTCATTTGCTTTCTTGACACAACTTCGTATCTATATTCCTGAGTTTCAATCTAACTCACCAATTATAATATATTTAATTCTTCAATCAACATGTAATTCTTCAATTTACTGTTACAGCCTACAGTCTCTATCTCCTCGCCCTCTTTAAATATTTCGAATTTCTTTGAATAGCAATGCCTCTTAGCATTTCATGATTCTTTCACGAGATTCTCAAATCAATAAATCTGTACAACGAAATCTCAGAAGTGAATCAAAAGGACTGATACGAGTGAGAATCCGCTACCAGAATACTGTTCTGAATATAGTGAAAACTATAAAATATTCCATGTTGATTTTGTAAAAATATTTTTAAAGTTCCTTTAAGGTATCCGACTTCGTTCGGAACCGTGAATTTGCAAAAGCGTATAAATGGATAATATTTATGATATTTAGTGTCACTTAGATTAGAAAATGTATATAAAATTGTTTTAAGAATAGTATTACAATAAAAAAAAATTATTTAAGTACAATATTTTGACAAAAAATGAACATCGAATGACCCATTTTCAAAATATTCTCCTTTTGTGAAAAATGCTTCTATTATAGTTATATTTTGCCTGTATATAGCTCAGACCTCCGTACAGAGGCTCAACTAGAATTTTTGAAACATATAACTTAGAAGTGGGTTTATCCATGTTTTACGACAACAGAGGGGAGAAATTTTAAGGAAAAAACGCCGATAATTATTTCAAATGGCTGTAATTCTAAAAATAATGTGAATGTTTCAAAAATCATAGTTGAGCCTCTGTACAGAGGTCTGAGCTATATACGGTCAAAATATTATTATAATAGAAACATTTTTGACAAAAGGATAGCATTTTGAAAAAAGTTATTCTAAGTTAATTTTTAGCCGAAATATTGTATTAAATAATTTTTTTGTCAAAATGTTTTTAAAACAATTTTATACATGTATTCTAATCTAAGTGCCACTAAGTAACATGAAAATTATCCATTTATGCGCCTTTTTAAAATCACGGTTCCGAAAGTAGTCGGATACCTTAAGATCAGAAGTAAAGTTTTTTTCAAGATTAAAGGGAGGGGAGGGGGTATTATATCTATAGATATCTCTCAGAAAACGAAGGGAAAACATACATAAAAAAAGGATTCCCATCTTTGGATTTCAGAATAGTGTTCCTTCCTAACTAAAAGATTGAAAAAAAAAGGCACATAGTACTTTAGTTTCAAGACATGCATTGTTCTTGGATTCTGTTAGTTTACCAAATATATATATTTGAGAATTCAATAATAAAAACTGAAATCTTTTCTTCAAATAAGGTTTTCATGTCCTTAAGGAATTCAGACAAGCCAATATTTTTCTGATTTGGTCAGAAGGAGTTTTCTTAAGGGATCTTATGACAGCGAGGTGTTATAGCTTCAGAGAATAGAGTGGAATAGCTCGGAAGTAATTTACAGATTTATAGAATTTTTATTTTTTTAAAAAAAAATGCCTTCTCCGCTCATAAATTTAAGAAAAATCATTTTTATTGTTGATTTTACCAAAAATTCTCTTTTTCTTTCGAAACGGTGATTTCTACGGTGATTTCTGATCGATATATACCGGGAGGAATGCTGCAACCGAGGTGGATAAGTTGAGAGAATTAGGGAATTTCCTCAAGAAACACATAACTAAGAAGAAAATGTTGCAATTTTTTCAAACTATGTGATTGGATTTTTGAGTCTCGGTAACATCAAAATTCCTGTTTTTGCCATGAAGGGATATTTATATGTGTTCTCTTATAGGTTGATTATGTTCAACTTTTTATTTATATTATTTTTACTTTCACCTTATACTTCTAACTAGAATGTATTATTATTCGGGTTTTAATTCGAAAAAAAATAAATCATGGTAATAACCTGAACATAAAATTATTTAAAAAAATACTAATTTTAACGCACAATCACCGAAAAGAAATGGAAAGATCTACTCTCACGATTTGTATTTTTCGTAAAAAATGTGACAAGAGGAATAAGTACAATGCAAATATATATCAATAGTATCACTTTTTTTATTGAGCAGAACACTTTCACCGCTTCAGTACTTTTGTTTATTGTTTAACGCTTGATATTAATCGTTTTGTTATAATTCTGAATAACAATTCTTGGAAGAATAGATACTTCTCTTTGATTTCTGCGATAGTTATGCATGTATCTCAAATTTATTTTTATCGCTTTGCTGAAAAATGAAGCTATCGTAAAATCAGGCGTATAACACGCACCTATAACTTCAAGCTACAATTTTTAATTATTAGGTATATTCACCATATAACGCTCACCCCCTTTTTAAGAAGAAACTTGAAATATAACACGCACCTATAACTTCAAGCTACAATTTTTAATTATTAGGTATATTCACCATATAACGCTCACCCCCTTTTTAAGAAGAAACTTGAAATATAACACGCACCTATAACTTCAAGCTAAAATTTTTAATTTTTAGGTATATTCACCATATAACGCTCACCCCTTTTTAAGAAGAAACTTGAAATATAACACGCACCTATAACTTCAAGCTACAATTTTTAATTATTAGGTATATTCACCATATAACGCTCACCCCCTTTTAAGAAGAAACTTGAAATATAACACGCACCTATAACTTCAAGCTACAATTTTTAATTATTAGGTATATTCACCATATAACGCTCACCCCTTTTTAAGAAGAAACTTGAAATATACCCACGCAATGCTCATATGTTTTGAAGTCACTTTTATTCGATACATTATTCTAAGCTTTAGAAAAAAAAATAGCACATTTCTAGAACTGCAACAATTTAAGCTTATAAGAGAGATATTTTTTTTTTAAAAAAGGTGTTTTGATGCATATAGAAATCTAAATTGTCGAGGCTTCTTTTTTTTTATTACAAGCTTTTATTTAACTTGCAATGTAATTAGTTCAGGTGGAATCTTGAACTCAATTTTGAAGCTGATGTCTTCAACCAATTAAGCTAAAATTTTGTATACACGTTTAGTTTGAATGACAATACATGTCTTAACCATTGATATTCCGATATTGCAATTAGTTAGAAACATATTAATTACACATTTTAAAACGCATATTTATCTTACCCCTGTTGTCTCTTTATTCCGCCAAGTGGTTTTTCGGATTGAGAGCTTAAAGAAGTTCCAAATTTTCAAAGTTTTTAAAAAAGCCACCTAATTCTTGCTATCAAAATCAGACAAAAAATAACTTTGTACTCGGAAAGATAACTTATTTCGCCACAATACGGTAATTTTTTTTTCCCTACAAAATAATGATATTTTCTAATTTTTACGATTTTTTTCTAAAATGAGTCAAAATTTATGTGTTTCCATGAAAATGGTTTTTAAATCGTCCCATATGAATCTTTTTTCGTGTTAAAGACTCAATATCCTACATTGAAAAAGTTCGTGCTTTTCTCTATTGGAAGCAGTCAATTAGAAAACAAAACGCTGAAACCTTTTTTCTTTACGATTTTTCAAAAAGTACTCAAATTCTTAATTAAACATTTAATAGCTTCGTCATTTATAAAGATAATCGCATAAAACTTTTTAGTTTGCAAATTCTGTGCAAAGATTGAAAAAATTAGTTTAAACTACGTATAAGAATTTTTTTTTGCTTTTTTCGTCTTTAATATACACTGCTGTTTGTAAAAAATGAACACCATGAAGGAATCATCAGAATTTATTAACTTTGCAGCAAATATCAATTATAGAATGTTACGTAAACTAGTGAAGTTTTAGATCCACTGCGCCTGCTTGGCGAGTGCAGCGCTCTCTGAACTGATAGTGAAAGCTCATAAGTAGAGGTCTGTAACGGGACGCTGAAAGTAGTTAACGATAGTTTGTTAGTGGCGAACGTTAAGTGAGACCGAAGTATGCCTCCACGACGAATTAAGGAGAAATTCCAAGAACTTATGCAGTTTGAACAGGGGGGGGGGATTATCGGCCTTTGAGAAGGAGGATTTTTTATTCACGCAATATGAGCCTGTGTGCAGCGGAACAGTTCCACAGTGATGCGAGATTAGAAGCAGTGGGCAGACGAGCACCGAAAAACTTGAAAAACAGTCAGTGTACGACGGAAAGTGACATCCGCGTGACGATGGACACTTGTTCCACATAGACGTGAATGACCTTACAGCTTAGTCCAGGCAGTTGGCAGCACGTTCGTCCAATGCTACAGGTGTACAATTGTCTATTTTGAAGATTCGTCAACGTCCTGCACCGGGAATTGCGTACAAAAGTGCATTTATACAGGTTCTCCCTTATGACAAAGCATCGACGCTTGCGTCTGCAGTGGGTTCATGAGCACAGAGCTTGGCAAGTTGATTGTCCTAATTTGTCTTTTCGGATTATTCCCGCTTCAATTTGTGGGACCATAATGGCAACATTCGTGCCAAACGCTATGCTGAAGAACGCTACTTTCCAGAGTGTGTTATCGAACGACGTAGTGGCCTAATACCCCGAGTTAGGGTTTGCGGGGCGATTTCGTATCATGGATGATCCAGTTTGCTACGAATTGAGGGCAATCTCAATAGCAACAGATACGTCCGTGAATTTTTACTATCCGAAGTTGTTCCCTTTCTTTAAGGTCTCCCTGGAGGTATCATTTAGCAGGATAATACGCGTCTATATGTTGCAAAGACTATTCGAGACATCCGTTCAGCCCAAAACATGATGCTACTTCTTCCTTGGCATACTTGTTCGCCAGATATGTTGCCTATTGAGCACGTGTGGGGTTTGGTTGGTCGGCGTCTCTGGCGTGATCAATATCTTGCTGCTTCAAAAAAAGAACTTTTGCTGCTCATAAAGAGTGTTTTTTTTCAGGTATAGACGTTCAAGTTGGCTTTACTTTTCAAGATGGCGACCGATTTAACAGCTGTCAAGTGATTTATTCTCAGTTTGGTTTGGCAATTCATCAAAACGATCATCAACCAAGGCGTAGATTCGTCAAATGGGCCCAAAACGAGATTGCCGTTGTTCCCGATTTTCATAAGCGAATTTTGTTTAGCGATGAAGCGCACTTCTGGTGGAATGGCTACGTCACCAAAAAAACTGCCGCATTTGGAGTGAAGCTCATCCACAAGTGTATGTCGAAACACCGTTACATCCAGAAAAACTGACTGTTTGGTGCGCTTTATGGGCTGGTGGAATCCTTCTTCAAAAACGACGAAGGCCACAACGTTACAGTCAATGGTGATCGGTATAGAGCCATGATTAATAACTTTTTCATTCCTGAATTGAACAATCATGATGTCCCGGAGCTGTGGTTCCAACAAGACGACGCAACATGTCACACAGCTCTTGCCACAATCGATTTATTGAAAGACACGTTTGGTGACCGCCTAATTTCACGTTTTGGACCTGTGAATTGTCCTCCAAGATCTTGTGATTTAACACCGCTAGACTATTTTCTTTGGGACTATGTAAAGTCATTGGTCTATGCGGATAAGCCACAAACGTTTGACTATTTGGAAGACAACATTCGCTGTGTTATTGCCGATGTACGGCCACAAATGTTGGAAAAAGTCATCGAAAATTGGACGTCCAGTTTGGACTACATCCGAGCCAGCCGTAGCAGTCATATGTCAGAAATCATATTTAAAATGTAATGCCACAAGATTATATTTCGAATAAAAAAAATTCATGTCAATCGAATAATACATCGTTGTTTTATTACAATTTAAAGTTCTATACCTCTAAAAAAACACCCTTTATAAGCAAAATAAAATTTTCTTCCACAAGCAGACATTCAAAAGCTGTTTGGCTCCATGCCACATCGTATAGCAACCTTTATTGCAGCGCTTGGTGGCAACAACAAATACTGATTTTGGACATTTAAAATTGTTTTTTTCTTTGAAAATTTCGTCATTTATTTGTATTGATGCAAGTCGTTTGTGCATTAAATTTCATTGAATTCTGATGATTTGATTAATTTTGCTTTGTCCTATGTTGTTTTGGTTTTGCAGTGTTTACATCCCTTCCCCCTTTATCCTCTTGTTTTGGCCTGAGTCGAATATCTGTCATATGTATGTGACCGGAGGTAAAAAAGTTTGAGTACCCTGAGCTAGACTGTTTGAAATTAACCGACAAACGACCTTGGAACAGTGATGCGTTGAATGAGATGAACAGACTGAGAAACTTGTACAGCGATAACACTAAAAGCAAAAAAAAAAAAAAAAAAAACGAAAATTGAAAATTTTTTAAAAAACAAGCTTTTATTTAAATGCGCTAAAAAGAATAAAATAAACTTTTCTTTTAAAACTGTTTCTTTCTATCAACCTATTACGTAATTAAACAATTTATGATATAAAAGCTGGTCGTGAGATTTACCTGTGTAGATAAACAAGTATATTAAATAACCTGATATGATTGATCTTAATTTTTTAAATTTTCAAACTAAGTAAATTTGAGTGCTTAAATCTCGCGACAAGCTTTTATATCATAAATTGTTTAATGGTGTTATAAGTTGATAGTAAAAATTTTTTTAAAATAAAAGTTTATTTTATTCTTTTTAGCACATTTAAATAAAATCTTTCATTTTAATTTTTTTTTCTTTTAATTTTTAATGATTTTCTTAAATACGGAAGCTTTAGAAAATTGAACATAAACTCTAAAGAGAAAATTAGAGAAACAATATTTTAAAAAAAGCCTCTAGTAATTTAATTACCGTAAAATCCGGTGTATAACGTGCACCGTCATATAACAGGAACCTGTAATTTCAATTCAAGCTGCATTTTTTTATTTCGAGTTATATTCGCCGTATAACGCGCACCTTCTTTTTGGTAGATATCAGAAATGTACTAACGGGGTACACATATGTTTTTAAGTAATTTATTCGAAGTATTATACCAGATTTTTGAAAAAATAGTAACTCCTTGAACTACAACCTTTTAATTTCATAAAGTATGTAATTTCTTTTAAATAAACAGTTATAAAAGTGCAATTTTTTTAAAATTCTCGTATATTTTTTTTATGTTTACAGCTATTATTTTTATATCCAGCGTATAAAGATCGCCCTTAAATTTCAATTTTATTTTTTATGTTAAAAGTGCGCATTATATGCCGGATTTTACGGTACTTAAAATAGGAGCTTTAGTTTATTTTATTAATTAATCAAGAAAATATATGCAAACATTCAAGTTTATTTGCATTTCTAATTAAAATATTTTTTGTTACATATAACTTTATCTGACTTTTTTAACTTTGAGTTCAATGTTTAAGTAACTATTTCTTCTGGCTTTATAATCTAAATATAGAATATATATATTATGTATATTTTATTTGAAAATGTCAGATACACTTAAATTCATTACATGACGATATTTAAGTAGAAATAAGTAGTATTTAAATAAAGCTCGCACAGACTATTATGCTCAGTACTGCAGTGTTTCTCAAACTTTTGCGACCCAATATTCAACCATAATTTTCATCGTGCCCCCCTTCCATACAATTACAATGTATTGAATTTACTAATACTATACTTTGGCACTAAGGCTACAATAAGACTTCAACTTCTTAAGTACCTCCAGCGTATATAAACGTTTCACTCAGCCAAAGCTTTAATTCTTCCGGACGTATATATAAGCCTTTCCAAAGTATGATCTTTTCTGTGCACTGCCATTCATAAAATTATTCCGAAGTCTTTGGAATGCAACAAAAAGACCTTGACAGTGTTTGCAAAGGATTTACTTATTTCAGAGGATTTGCTTATTTATTCCTTTTCTCCCCTCCCTTTCCAATGTACCACATACACACGCTATAAGGGTTAACCCCTTGGGTGCCTTTCTCCAAGATTATCAGAGTGAGCTAGAGGTGTATGATTAAATGAACCCGAAGCTGCCATAATCTTAATACCACTTTATTAAGATCTTAACTTAAACTAATAACAGATTAGGTAATAATATGATATGTGAGAGAATCTACGGTGGCGAAACACATAATACATAATACCGAAATAACGTAACCCGGATCACTATCAGTAACTAACTCGCCTAAGCTCAATTTCAATGTAAATACAGATCCGAAATTAAATTGGTAACTCCTACCTTAATGTACAACGATCTATCTGATCCTAGCAGGAGTTGCGGTTCACTGGCGTAGAATAGTACCTACCTTGACTACAGGCTCTCTATCACGGGTAACCTCTCTTGACTGTCACTTAACTTCTCGGAATACTCTTCACTTTTGCAACACGGACTATCATAACACTCCCCAAATGCCACCACGCTTACTCTAAACCTCTGTTATTTAAAAGCTTCCTAATTTGCATCTTTTATTCACGTTTTACTTCTCGGGTTGGTTAGAAAAGAATTTCCATTTATTCTGGCCCAAAAGAACCCAAAAGGACATGTTAATGAAAAAACGCGTGAGCCCGTCACAACGCCTAAGAAGTGGAAAACGGTAGCGTTGGGGAGAGAATCGCGTATCTTCAAATCAGCAGTAATGGAATTAATTACAAACCATTCAAATTATCAAAAGAATTGTTAATTTTTGTATATAATTTTATTTATGACAGGCCCATGGGGTCAATGATAATATTAAAATCATTCTTAACTTAGTATTCCTAAATTAATTCTTAAATATAGTGTGCAGTACTAATATATTGATAGGTGTGTTATATCAGTGTAAATGTGTATTTATTTCTTATTATGTCAGAATGTATTTTGTTTGTTTACTTTCAGTAAATTAATAATTTTTTGAAATAATCTTTTGTTTTCGACTGTTCAATAGGCTCGCGCCCCCCTTGTAGAGTTATCACGGTCCTCTCGGGGGGCGCGCCCCACAGTTTGAGAAACACTGCACAGTAGTGACTTCAAATAAAACTGACTAAAAACCGATTCAATCGTGTTTGTGATATTAACCATTTACAGCTTTAAGAAGATTTTGGAACAGTTCAGAGAATTCAAGTGAATAAAGAACATGGTGAGTTTAAAAAACAAAAGTAAAATTTTGCGTTTATCGAAGCATTTATCTCAGTTTTAAATCATATCGTTAAGATGTTAAATATCTTTTTCGATGCAATTGTGGTGGATAACCAATAACTTATTTCTTGCCATTTTATAATTAATAATCTAACTAATTATATTTTTAATCAACTGAAACAAAATTTAGATCACAGAGATAATAGTGTGAAATCATTTCTTACCTTTAATTTTGTATTTTGGATGTGATTTTATTCTGTTCTTTAGATTGTATCTTTTCGGGTGAGTCTTCTATAATTTTCTGAAGTTTATAAAATTTTGCAGTTGAATTTAAGAAATTTTGGACACTCTTGAGTTTATATTGATGTTGTTAACTATGTCATTTTCCTAAAGAGAAGTAAACACTGACTACTATCTCAATTGTATGCAGATTTAACCGGATAATGACTTTCCAAAGTGCAATTGTAACTCGCTTATTTACTCTTTTCCTACTCTATTTTTTTCTAAGTGCAGACTTACGTTTGCTTCTCTTCTCAAGAAGAGATTCCTTAAAACACTTTCATTGAATAAAAAATATTCTAGCTCGAATTACGACTTGCGTGCGTTTGACTTCAAATGTATTCAGAAATATAAATATACTTTATTATTATAAAATTTACAATGATTGATTCAATGTACCATATATTTAAAATCATTAAATTTTATTACAAAAATGGCATTCACCAAAAAAATGACATTTCATAAAGGTTTTCTTTTTAGTGGAAAGTATATAAGATATATTCATCACATTCACTCGTATGAGCTAAATTTTTTGTTTATTTTGTAAAATAACTAAAAGATTAATGTTTTATAAAAATCTTTAAATTTTATGTTAAATATTCATCACTTTAATTTATGTATTGTTAAGGTATTCTTTGAATTAACGTTATGTTGTAAAAACAGTTTGTGCAAGTTCATTCGAGAAATCTTTACAACACCCCGAACACCTAATTTTCCGAGATACATATTTAGCATAATAGCCTAGATAATCATAGATCTTTTGTTATCTATCTAATTAATAACACAGAGATTCCAATAAAGGAAACACATGCTGTCTTTAAAATGCTTAAGAATGGAAACAATATTTCAATGCAATCTGATAATTATGGAATCAAATTTTCATCAAAAGCTATCAGTACTACTTGACTCTTTCATGGGCAGGTTATTTGGTAATGAATAACTTTTTGTTGAACCTCAGCTTCTTAATTTAAATTTAAGCTTTGTTGAAAAAATTTTTATGAATTATTTTATAATTCCACTAATTTGGAAATTACATATTATTTTCAATTTCATTTGAATATATAAATTAGCTTTGTATCTCTATAGTAATTTTTATAGAAACTTGCATCTGATGTTATTGTGTTGGAATACATAAAATCATAATCACAGATAGTGAATAAGTTAAAGTAATTTATGCCTGTATGAGATATTTGTGTATATTGTCTTTCTAAATTATAATTTAAGTGGAAATACATTCAGAACTACTTTATGAATAATGTATTTCTTGAACTAGTATGTTGATAATTTATGTATTTCCTCTCATTGTATCTTTACAATAGTACAAATGCCTAATTTTGTTATATATTTGGTTTATTAGCAGAGGTAATCATGGTGCTTTTAATGTTGCATAAGTTCCGTTTCATTAATGAAAGCACTAAGTGAAATCGTAACTATATTCAAAATACTTAAATATGAATAGGACGTTTCGGTGAACCGTGGTAATTATAAAGTCAAATACCCAATACAAACTATATCATTTTTTTCGGCAATATACGTTCGTTAAGTAGTTTTAGGAAAATAAATGGATTTTTCACAGAATTATGCCAATGTGGAATTATGAAATGCACTCTCAGCCTAATTTACGTTTTAACGCTGGTTTTGTTGAAACACTTTCAAGTGAGGTTTTCCATTCCAATATTTATCTGAATAAGTTTAGATTATTCAATAAAGGTAATAAGATGACGTTTTCTAAAGATTTTAGTTCTTGTAAACGTATATATTTATCCATATACGATATTTAAATCGTGTTTGTCAGTTTTAATTTGTTACATGTCTTAATTTCGACGCTCCTTTATACGGATGTTTAACTGAATGTATAATTTTCTATTAAAAATGCTCCTAACAGACAATTTTTTTACTGGTAATTATTCTTCAAAAATAAGTTATTACTTAATGTATACATAACTTACTCAAGTGTTAATATGACGTATAACTTAAAACTGTGAGATTGTTATAACCATTATTATTTAAATATAAGTTAGCTAACAAACATGTTAATATTTTAGTCTTATGTTAATTTCTTCCATTTTTATCTAGTTATGTGATAACTCGAAGACATTCATGATATTTATTTACTAAGATAAGATAAGGTACAGAATTATAATAAATTATTTTTAGATTCTAAAATTGATATGTTTTCTACATTTTACCGGTTTTAAATCTGTAATTTATTGTAATAATATTTCTATGTTGACAAATTACTTTTTTCATCATATAACAGTATGAACTAATTATTCTTAGTAAATTTCAGTTCTAATTTTTATGGATTAACTGTAATTTAAAACTTTAATTTAAAATATATCCAGTTCATTTAAAACGTTAAGCCTTTAGATACGAGAATAATAAAAATTACTAACATTCCTTATATGCTTACTTGTTTATTTAAAATAGTTCTTGGAAAAACAGGCTTTTGTTTATTATTATTCTGAAGATAGATTAAAACATATTTTATATTTGTTGGATGATTTATATTCCGATTATGAATTATCTTTAAAAAAATAACACAAACGACCTGCAATCTTGTTTGTTTGAAATAATATTTAAAAAAAGTAAGTTTACGATAATAAATGACAAGTGGCAAACAAATTAGTTTGCTTCACCAATTGAAGAAAAAACAATTTTAAAGAATAAATATTACGTAAAAGTGAAACGTTCTATATAAAGAAATTTGAATAGTAATTTTTCAAATTGCAGCTTCGAATGTGGTATAAAGACATGATTCAAGATATAGAATTACATCATTTTATATGAATAAGAAAGATTTAAATAAAGGACATTAAAATTTGAAGAAAACAAATTAATAGAAATAAATTAGAAAACAAAGAAAGAACAAAAAATATTGTTAGAACATGTACTTAACTTGTAAAATGAATGCGAAGTATTAACATTTTTAAAAGACAGACGTGTGAGACAAATAAAAATAAAGACTGGTAGAAAGATTTTAAGAAAATCAGATTTCCTTTTACCGTCAAATGATTTAAATTAAATTACGTTTCAGATCACAGAAATTTCACTGCAGAAATGTAACAAAAAGTTTTGCAATTAAGGTATCCGTCTACGTTCGGAGCCGTGATTTTAAAAAAAGCACATAAATAGATAATTTTCATGATATTTAGTGTCAATTAGATTAGAGAATACATGTATAAAATTGTTTTAAGGACATTTTGACAAAAAAATTTATTTAAATATTATATTTTGGCAAACAATTAACTTATATTCTTTTTTCCAAATGTTCTCCTTTTTTGATAAATGGTTCTAAAAAATAATATTTTGCTTGTATATAGCTCAGACCTCTCTACAGAGGCTCAACTAGAATTTTTGAAAAATTCACATTATTTTCATATTTATAACCAATTGAAATAGTTATTGGCTTTTTTTTCTTAAAATTGCTCCCTTCTGTTGTCGTAAAATATGAATAGACCCACTTCTAAGTTATATATTTCAAAAATTCTGGTTGAGCCTCTGTAGAGAGTTCTGAGGTATATAGAGGCAAAATATTATTATAATAGAAGCCTTTTCACAAAAGGGGAACATTTGGAAAAAAGATTATTCTAAGTTAATTTTTTGCCAAAATATTGTACTTAAATAAATTTTTTGTCAAAATGTCCTTAAAACAATTTTATGCATATAGTATAATCTAAGTGTATAGTCTAATCTATAGTAATCTAAATAATAATAATCTAAACTATATCTAATGTAGTATAATCTAAATATCATGAAAATTATCCATTTATGCGCTTTTTAAAATCAGGATTCCGAACGTAGTTGGATACCTTAAGTGGATTTTGCAATGGTATTTTTCTAAAAACATATGCTATAATTAATTTTTTAATTATGAAACTAAACAATATTTTTTGTTATATCCCTTTGTTTTCAGAAGTATTTGAACTTCACAGTATGTCACAAGGAAATGAGTAGAATCTTCACCCTCTCGTTGTCTCCCACCTGATATCAGAGTGCAAAGTTTGTTAACAAATATGGGCGAGAGATTGGAGGGTGAATATTTATTGAGAGTAATTTGGAAGCAAATGATGTGGGCGACGTGTTTAACTGTGACAGGCGTATAGGGATTCTACTAACTATATATGCGTACTCATAACACGTCCAATATCAATATTTTATAAGATGTTTTTATGGCGTACACATTGAGAAGAAATATAAAATAGCCTTTGTGAAAAATGTGAAAAAACTTAAAAATAATATTATGATGATTTGCAAACATATTTCAGTTTGATCAGCAGAATATCTGATAAGTTAACAATATATTCTTAAGAATGAAATATCTAAATATTTAACAACACAAAAAAATCATCAAATTCTTATTTTTAAAAATAATAAAATACAGTCTTACTGTCAAAAGGTAAGATGCAACAGTTTTTTAGACACTAACAATAGAGGAAAGAAAGCGCTAGTTGATAGAAATGACATCTCAGACTGGAATTCTATATTATTTTCAGAAAAAAAGGTCTGCAGGAAATCTCAATATGCAAAGATTTTTAAAGTTAAAGCAAAGCAAAATTTTTGACACTTACCATTAAGAAAACAGAAAATAAAAGCAAAAAATATACTCCGGAGAAAATATTATAAATAAGTCAATATAATCTTAAGAAGCAATTTAAATTTCAGGTTTCTTACATATTTTCATACTTAGATAATTTTCGAAAGAAACACTATTAATATTATTCAATTTTAACTGGAATAGTATTTTATATAGGTTTGTTGATTTTCACACTTGTTATTACTATAAACATGTTGGAAGTGTCTAGGAAATGTCGATTACCTAATTTTTATATGATGCTGAATAATGGTACGGAACGAAATGTTGTCACACGAAGCTGATACTGCGTGCAAGAAAAGGAAAAGAAAGAGATGTTTTAAAAGCAAAGAATTTTACAATAACTTTGAGGGAAAATATCATATTTTAATTATAGGACAGTATTTTATATGATTGAATAAATTAATAAATGATTTTTTAAGAAATCTATGTAATGATAATTAAGTATAGAACTACTCACACACACGCACATATATATATTGTCAAATGTTCTTATATATATATATTGCCAATTATTCTTTATATGTATATTGTCAATTATTCTTATATATGTATATTGTCAATTGTTCTTATATATGTATATTGTTAATTGTTCTTATATATATATATATATATATATTCTAATTCTCTACAGACAAGAGATAAATATTCACCAATCACATTCGAAAAAAAACAGAGACAGTAAAGAGAACATACAATGAAGGACACTAGATTAAAAATTATAAAATGGATGCTGCAGAATTATAAACATTGCTGACTTAGGACAGCTAATATATAAATTATATAAAAGTGGGGTTATATATATATATATACATATATATATATACATATATATATATATATACATATATATATATAGAGAGAGAGAGATAGATATATATATATATGTAAGGATAATTAATTTTTATCAATTAATATGTTGGAAGTGTCCTTACTGTGTTTGTTGTTATAGTTTCGTTTATTGTATTGCTTTTTTGATTTTAGTATAACTATTGCTTAAATATTTCTACTGTGTTTAATATGTCTTTCGAAATAATGTTATGTATTGTTTTGTGTTTATTGAAAATTGATTAAGTTTGTAAAGAGAGAAAAAAAACCACGCCATGACTCCCTTTTAAAATTGGGGCAAATGTAAGGATAATTAAATTAGATTAAAAATTAAATTCCCTATCTAGCACTTGACTCATCTTTCTCAGTGCCCATCTTCAAGTATCAAACTAATCACCCATTTATTTCTTCCGAACATATGGCCTAGCCAATAAACATGTCTAATTCAGATCGTTAGATTTAATAGTCAGCATATGTCAGCATTAACTTGCAAGCACCCTCTTCAAAGCAGTTATACTTACCATATGTTTTTCAAGTATTATCCACTTGAAACCACCACCATGGCGTGTTTTTTCCTCCCTGCTCTCGGTGTCAGAACAGATGTACAAATGAAAGAATAAAGGTCGTCTTTTCACTTTTCTAACTTTAATCTGATTCTGTCTTAAAAATCATGACATATATATATATATATATATAGATACATATATATATAGATAGATACATATATATATAGATAGATACATATATAGAGAGAGAGTGAGTGAGTTGAGTGAGTTAATATTAACGTCGCACTGTTCAGCTACACGAGGGCTAAGTGACGTGGACGACACCTGAGCTGGCACCCCCTCTCCTAACTACCACACCACACCAACGGGAGGACGTTTCAGCTCTCGACAGATTTAACGTGCATCGCTGCCCTACACGGCGGGTCTTTAGTGGTACTGGGATCGAACTTATGACATGCCTGCCATGGTTGGATACCTTAACCACTGGGCTACCGCAGCCCCCTATATATATAGAGAGAGATACATACATACATATATATATATATATATATATATATATATATATATATATATATATATATATATATATATATATATATATAAGAACAATTGACTTATCTCAAACTCCTTAAAACTAACTTTAATTCTAATATAGTTGAATTCTTGGATTTAGACTTGCATCTTATTAACAATAATGTTGACAGTAACATTTTTCACAAAACAGATTCTTTTAAATTCTAAGTAATTAAAATTCCTGTATGGAATAGAAATTTGCATTTATGTATTTACAGAAATATTATTTTGAATTTTTTTTATTTAGAAATGATATCTGTGAGCTACCCACAAAATACATAAATTCAATAATATCAAAAAAAAATTCAGTGCTGTTTTTAGATCATGACTATCCTTTTAACTTTTTAAGAACTTATATTCATCACTAATACATTAACTGTCTCGCTACTTCTGATTTCCAAACCACCACACAACAATAGGATTTTAAAACCAGCATGTTAGTGGTCTTGCTGTGAAGATTATATTATAACCCTCTTCTCACAGATAAAATTTTTTCCACACACCTCCTGGACATCTTACACATTTAAAAATTTCTAAATTTTTGACAACAAACCAAATTAGAGCCTAGAAAATTTCTACATCTTTGACAACCAACCGATTCATAGCCTACCAAATTTGATTGCCATCTCTCTTGGCATCTATCTTTGCTGGCTGGATTAATAGATGCGTTTATGTATAATCTAGTTTTTTATCTCAGTGAATAGCAGCTTTCCGTTAATTTCAAGACTCTTGGCTCTCTTCGAAAAAGCTCTGTGAGTAGAAGTTTTGTAAAATGCTTTTTTGAAAAATACTTTTTTTATATAATTCCTTATTAATATATTTTAGGAATTTTCTACTTTGAAACTTTAGGAGAATTTGTTGCAGAATAGTAGTCGGTTGTTGTTTTCTCAGACTTTCTGTAAGTTTTTATATACTTTGAATTTTTATTTATTTTACTTGATTTTTCCTACCGAGTTGCAAAGGGGGAAGGTTGGTGCATTCAAACTAGTTTAACCTCATTTATTCGGTCCTAAGTCCAAAATTGCTTTCTGACTAGCTAAGTTCTTTTTTGTAGTTCCTTTTTTTGTATTTTTCTATAAATTCAATCTTCATGTATTTTGCTTTTGTATCTTTATAAAGTTATTTTTTGTTACGTTCATTATCTATTATTTCTTGTTTTTGATATATTATATAAGTTTCTTTCATATATATATCTTCGAGTGGGCTGAAATATTGAGAAATATTTTTAAGAGTGAACGACACGATCACGCACACTTCTCTTTGACTTTTATCTTTATTGACTTAGGATTGCAACAAAAAATGTCTTGTTCCAGTACCAGTTTTGAATTAAGCAGTTCAATTAAGGCAGCATTGGTGAATTTCAAAGAAGTGTATTCCTGTCAGATAATGCAATGGATTCTAATATAAATAAATGATTTCAAAAGAATTTGTATTCTGAGCATGCTAGTTGGAAAAAGGAATAGTGGATAAAATGAGAAAAATAAGAAAATATCAGTGGCAGCTTAAAGTTTTTTATTCAAGAGAATATATATTGTTCTTTTTTTAAAAATTCTCTAGGTAAAATGCATTTTTTTCTTGGTTTACTTTCAATGATGTTGTTTATTTAAAGTGTTATGAAATATTACTATTCCAAAAAGATTAATTTATTTTTTAATAGTTTTTGAATGGATGGAAAGAAGTACAGGAAATAAAAAAGAGAGTTCATTTTTATATCTTTTAACTACTCTAGAGGATTTGTTTTCTTAGACACTACATTTAATATTCAAGCTCCATCTTTTTCAAAAATGTCTATAGAAGATTTAGAAAGTTAACTTTGCCTTTACATATAATAGAAGTTATTTATTTATTTTTTAACTGCTTTCAGTTATAATATTTCTAATAAATGTCCTTTTAACTTCGATTAGCACTTAATAAAAAGTTCTCAATTCTTATGCTAATGATAGACAAATAATGGAAAAAACTATTATAGAATTATTATTTTTGTTAACATGAGTTTAGACCATCACATATATATAACGTTCATTAAAAAGTTTTGTTGATTATATGTTTATATATCTTGCAAAATCATGATATTTTGTATAATTCCATCTGTAAAATATTTGTAAGCATTGTTGATAATGAAAGGAAGGAAATAGTTTTCTCACTAGCCATCCAATATAATCTTATAAGTGTTCAATAATATTAAGATCTGTTTACTAAGGTCTGGTTTACGACCCTGTACATTAAATAAGCTGTGGAAGCTCTTCATTGCATATGAAAGGGAATTATTCGCTTAATACAAAAGACAGCACCATTGAATGAAGAGGATTCTGAAGTACGTTCAAGCAATTTTAGGCTACAGCTCAATCTTTCAAAATGATTTTTAGCCTAATAACTATCAAGAAAAAGCACCTCTTTTACTATTAGTGATCTTCCTCCATGATGAAATCGTTCAGGTTCGAATAATTTTTGGGAACGTGGCCAGACATAAGTTCTCCTTGTTGAGAAATACAAAATGAAAGACGACTCAACCGACCAAATTGCCTTTTAGAAAATTTATTAAAGTTATAGTTTTGATGTTCACTACACATGTTAGTGCATCTTTTGGTATTGATAGTAAGTAGGGATTTATGCTTTCCAAATATTTATAAGAGACCAATGAGAGAGAGATAAATCGGACTGCTTAAAATACGATCTTGAAAAAGTGCTAATCGATATTTGAATTTTTGGTTTTTGGTCATCTGTGAATCTATGTTTTTAGCAAATACACCCAATTCTTTTTTTAAACCGCAGATACGTTCTTTAGAAAGCCGTGTAAAAAAACGAGGCCTAAAATACATGCAGCCTATTGTAAATTTAGGCATGTGTTTTACAATTTTAGAAAATCGGTTAAGATAAAAAATTCTTGATATTTTCCCAAAAAACCCCGCAAAAAAGTAATACTGAAGTCCATTTTACATTTGTATGAAACAAAAACGACTAATCTTTATTACAAAATATTAAAATGAGTGCACAGTGAAAATTAATTCTTTAAGTACACATAACGTATAAAAAATCACATTTAAATTAGGAATGAAACTACTAACTATATAACAACTATTTATCTCTACTTGATAACAAGCGAGTTCATTTATTATGAACTGGATAAAAAATGCCATCAACAGTAGGTGTGTTAGAAATATTTAGAACAAAAGTCAGTTTTATTTAGAATAGAGAATTTCGTTTGATATTAACATCCTGGGTTAGTTTTTTGTTGTTGCGCTGCTGTTACGAAGTTTGTTATTACTTGTTACTTTTGGTACCACAAGTAGCTTATACAATACTTGTTTAAAATTCATTATTTTAAACCAATTTCTACAATCTTCGTACAGAATTTGGATAATACTATTCTACAAACGGAAAAAAGTTTCGTGCGATTACCTTTATAAATGACGAAGCTATTAAATATTTAATTAAATTTTTAGTATTGTTGAAAAATCGTAAATAAAATTTTCGGCATTTTATTTTTAAATGACTAATTCTAAAAGAGAAAAGCATGAACTTTTTCAATGTAAAATAACGATTCATTAACACGAAAAAATTTCATACCGACGATTTAGAAACCATTTTCATGAAAACGCATCGATTTTGACTAATCTTTTAAAAAATTGTAAAAATTAGAAAATATCATTATAGTTTGTAAAAAAAATTACCGTATCATGACGAAATAAATTATCTTTCCGAGTATTAATCATTTTTTGTTTGATTTTGATAGACGGAATTTGATGGCTTTTTTAAAAGCGTCGAAAAATCGGAACTTCTTTTAGCTCAATCCGAAAAGCCACTCGGCGGAATAATAAGCCAACAGGGTTAAGAAAATTGTGCGTTTTATGGTTTTTAAATTACATAGTTTTAACTAATTGGAATATTGGAGTATAAATGGTCCAAACATACATTACCATCTAAACTAAACGTGTATGCAAAATTTCTGTTCTGTCGGTTAAAGATATCAGTCTCAGATTTGAGTTTCAAGATTCCCCCTGATCAAATTTCATTGCAAGTTAAATAAAAGCTTGTAAAAAAGACAGTAATTAGGGCTTCAGTACTATAATTTAGGACACTTCAAAGAAAAAAAAAGCATTTGAAAAATTTAACAGAAACAATGGAGTTGAAACGTATTAGAAAGTAAATGATTAGATTACATTAAAAAGCTCCAATAGAAGTACAAAATGTAAAAATATTTTTCACTTTATAAAAATATTATTTTATTTGCATCGGATTATATTTCTTCTAAATTTAAATAAAATAACTAAGCTTTTTTATGATAAATCTCCTTGAGAAAAATTAAATTCATTTCTCTCAAATAATTATCTTGCATACTTGGATTATTACTTTTAATGTTCTATATGTCTTCATTATATATTAAAGTATGACTTTATTTAATAAGAACCGTATAATCTTTCTAAAAAAATTATATTTTGGTTTTAGATTACTCCACATATCTGCGATCAATGTTTTTAAGGGTAGTTAACTTTAGTTATATTTAAATATAAAGAATTCACCTGAATCCTTTTAAAGCAGATTAATTCAATTGTTCATGAACTGGTATTTAAATATTTTGTGAAGAAAACCTTTCAAAATAAAATAGAATATTAAATTATAAATTTTATAATAGACTGACAAAATAATAATAATATATACGTGTGGAAATTGATTCTTCAGTTCTCCACCAGAAATCAGCACCTTCGTTCCAGATCAGACATCGTACATATCGTACACAGATCGTACATATATTAGAGGAGAGTTGGACCAGAGGAGGTTTCGCGTAGGATAGACGTCTGATCGAGGTTCTCGAGGATAGACAAACAAAGAACGGCTAATTATCTGATAGCGAGTAAGTAACCAACTATTTCTGCATTATACAGGAGTGCTATTTGTGTATCGACTGAATCTCAAACTCTTGAAAACTGTGCATATATATGAATAGCTCATTGAACTTGCTCACACCTCATCAATCATCAGACTAAACTGGTATTCTCTTATTCAAGTAGTGTGTTTAAGTGAACCAACCGAGCACACACCACAAATATATATGTATACACTCATGAACAAAACAATTAGTGCACCAAGAAGGAGTCGTTAAAATGAAACGCGAAATTTTACATACCTAATGACAAGTTTGATGTAGGTAAATGATTAGAAAATCAATGACAAAAGACCATTTATTCATAAGAGAAAAAGGCAAAAGAACGGAGGATTTACTACTCTGTTAAACTCCCTCTAGCGCGAATGCACGATGCCATACGATCGGGCATTGAAGCATAGAAGTTCTGTATGATATCTTGAGACATTTCGTTCCGTATTTGCTGCAACCTTATCTCTAGTTCGTTCAAACTCATGGGATGCCCAACGCACCATCCCAAATGATATCAGATATGTTAGATAGGAGACAGATCTGGGGATCGGGTTGGCCAAGGAATGGTAGTAACAGTACGGAGACAGTCTTGTGACACCCCTGCTGTGTAAGGTCGAACACTGTCTTGTTGAAAAGTTGCAAAAGTGGCAACACATGCGGTTGCAGGATACCATGGACATACCACTCGGCTAAAGCAAATACAGGATTGCGGAGTTTACCACGGGGTCTCCACACACGAACACGATTGTCATCACTGCTGAGATTGAATATGGATTCACACAACGCTAAAGACAACCTGGTTCTATTCCACTTCAGTCCAGTTTTCTCGTGCGCGACAACACTCCACACGGAGGCGTTGATGGGCGGGCGTCAAGAGCAGCTCACGCAATGGGTGCCGTGATCCCAAATGTCTTTCAGCTAGACGCCTTTGTATGATTCGAGAAGACACGGGGCCCCTAGTGAAGGTGCTACCTGTGCCTGGATGGTGGCCGAAGAAGCAGTTGGCTGTACGCGTGCATTTCTTACGATGTGGCGGTCTTCTCGACGACTGGTCTGTCAAGGTCGTCTGAGCCTGGTCTTCGTGTAAATGACTTCTCTTGGATCCACTGATTACAAGACCTCCTCACAACACTATCAGAGAGGCCTAATTGACAAGCTACTCGCCTAGCTGACCACCCATCTTCCATCATGCCGATGATTCTCCTCTGCAGTGAGGAAATCAAACTGAGACAGCTGTTCACATTGTCTTCGAAACTGGCGTAATGACATGTCTACCTAAACTCTTTCTTTGTAAGCGATTCAGCACACACTAAACAGGCTTTGATTACCTGTTTTATACTCCATGGAGAACGTTAAACGCCCTCTACCGGCTATACGTAATGCGCAATCACGCTGCATTTCTAATCATTTGCATATCTCCCCGACATGTATCTTCATTCCAAGTTTCGTTAAGATCCCGCAATTATTTCTTGGTGCGCTATTTTTTTTTTGTCCATGAGTGTGTGTATATATATGTATATATAAAAATGTTTAAAATGGAAGCTTCCTTCCCTGTCCTATAAATTACCGAGAATTAAAAAACCTTTAAATGTTTCTTAAGAAAGTTTTTTTTAAACTTAGAAAGTACTATATAACCTTGAGACTAACAGAAAAGAAAATATAAATCAATTTATTTTTAAAAACTTTAGGACCTAATCATTTAGACGGAATTATAGTAGATTGGAAAGTTATTGTTACTCAGAAAAATATAATGATTGATTGTTCATTAAAAATAAAAGATCTAAACTTTATACAATGTAAAAATTGTTATGGCTTATTAATAAACTCATTAATCCTTATTTGTATCTAATATTAAAAGTTATTTAATGTAGTTTTACTTATTTATAAATATCGTAAATAAAATCTTAAAATTTTTCAAAGTATGATGGCTAAAGCCAACCAGATGGAAACATTATTAAATATACATTTGTGTGCAAAACTTAAGCAACAATGTAAATCTTAAGCAGAGAGATAGCCATATAATTGTAGAAAAAGAATAATTGTGATCAGTATAATAAACACGCAGTCTAGTAGAAATGTGATGTGTACACCAGCGTTTCTCACACTGTGGGGCGTGATAACTTTACGAGGGGGGCGCGAGCATATTGAAAAGTCGAATACAAAAGGTTATTTAACAAAATTTGTAATTTACTGAAAGTAAAGAGAAAAAATACATTGTAATGTAATAAAATATAAAATACACATTTACACTGATATAATACACTTATAAATGTATGAGTACTGTACAAATTATATTTTATTATATTAATTTAACAATACACTAAGTTAAGAACAAATTTGATAATTATCATTGACACCATGGGCTCATATTAACACTTATCTTGATAATTTGCTCGGTTTATACTTAATTCCTTAACTGCCGATTTAAAATTACGCATTCACTTCTTAATGTCACCGTTTTCCTCGTAGATGAGCGTATTTTGATGTTTATTGAGGGTGTGGGGGAGGAGAAAAAAGGAATAAATAAGCAAATTCTCTGAAACAAGTAAATCATTCGCAAATACTGTCAAGATCATTTTACTGCATTTCAAAGCCTTCGGAATAATTTTATGAATAGCCCTGCACAAAAAAGATCTTACTTCGGAAAGACATATATATACGTCCAGAAAATTAATGCTTTGACTGAACGAGACGTTTATATACGTCGGGGACACATAAGAGGTTAAAGTCGAATTGTAGCTTTAGTGTCAAAGCATAGTATTATTGAATTCAATACATTGTCATTGTATAAAGGGGGGGCGATGAAAATGATAATTGGATAGTGGGTCACGTATATTGAAATTTTGAGAAGCACTGGTGTACACAAATGTCAGGAACAAAACTTCCTAGGTGACGTGAGTGTATGTAAAATGCGTGTGGTCGGCACACTCAGCTCAAGACTAAAATATAAGGGAGGATGAAGACGCAGTTAAAGACGTTTGCGATCCAAGTCCAAGTGAGTTATTTCGCTAAATATGGCTAGAAGAAATTTCCTGAAAGACATCACACATGGAAGAATGACCAGAAACTTGATAGAAAGGGGCAGTTTGATCAATGTAACCCCCCTAATGAGTTCGGAATAAAAAGAAATTGCCTTTTATCTCACTGATAAACTTTCAAACCATAGATACAGCTGTTAGAAAGTTTGGTGGGGGCCACCCTAGGAAATCAACTGCATTAGAGGATCGATATATCGTCTTGCAGGTGAAAAGAGCCCAAAACCAGTGAGCGAGCGTCATTGCTCAGCACTACAGCCTACAGAAACTGGTCGTCAAGTTTCGCAGCTTATTGTAACCAGACGACTTCACAAAATTGGCCTATTCACTCGCCTTTCTAAGCGCTACAACCCATTGAAAGATGGTCATCAGCGGCACTATTTAGAGAGGTGTAACGAGTATAAAAACTGGACATTTAATCAATGGAGTCGCGTTTTCTTTACGGATGAGAGTCTTTTCATTGCCACAAGCAATTCTGAACACCAGTTGATTTGGAGAGAGGTCAGGACACAGTTTCATCCCAGAAACATTACGGTTACGATGATCTTGGAATTGTCTGGGGTGGCATTATGCTGAACAGTTGAACTAAGCTCCACATTTTTGACAAATGCTCTGAAACCGGAGATCCCTATTGTAAGGAGGTGATCCTCACTCATGTACATCTGTTCCAAAGTGATATTCGAGACTTAGTTTTCTCGGATAATAATGCAAGGCCACAGGGGATTGTTGATGCTCAGTAGCTACTAGAATGGAAAGGTATCACTCGAATGGATTAGCCAGCATTCTAACCCCCCGCCCCTCCGATTTAAATCTCATAGATCATGTGTGAAATGCAGTGGCTAGCCATCTTGCGGCACTATTACATCCTCTGCTGAGCACGCAATAACTGAAACAGATGCAGATTGAGGAAGGGTCACTCTTACCTTACTTATTGAATAGTCCGATACTGAGAATGGACAGACGATGAGAAGCAACCATTACAGTAAGGCAGTGCCTCTCAAAGTTTCAATATTCGCGACACAATATTCAATTATAATTTTCCTCGCCCCCTCATACAATAACAATGTATTGAATTCAATAATATTGTACTCTGATGCTAAAAATGCGATACGACTTTAACCTCTTTAGTGCCCCTCGCGCATACAAACGTCTCGCTCAGCCAAAACACTAATTTCCCAATACGTATATATACGTTTTTCCAAAGTACGATCTTTTCTGTGCACTGCTATTCATAAAATTTTGGAATGCAATTAAAGGACCTTGACAATTTTTGCGAAGCATTTATTTGTTTCAGATTATTTACTTCTTTATTTCTCCTCCTTCCGCCCCCCTCCATTTACCTAATACTCGCGAAAACGTGTGAAAAACGGTTGGCATTGGGACGCAAAAAGTGTAACTTTTATTTGGCAGTTAAATGAATTGTTATAAACCGTACAAATTATCAAGATAAGTGTTTTATTTCTACTTTTTGAATATAATTTTATACGTGACACTCCCTTGGGGTCACTGGTAATTATTAAACGTTCTTAACTTAGTATTGTTAAATTAACTATAAAATACATTGTGTAGCACTGATACATTTATAAGTGTAATGTATCAGTGTAAATTTGTATTTTATTTTTTATTATGTACTTTGTTTTTTACTTTCAATTTTTTTCGAAAAAATCTGTTTTCGACTTTGTTCGCCCCCCCTCGTAGAGTTTTCACGCCCCTCAAGGTGGCGTGCCCCACAGTTTTAGAAACGCCGCAGTAAGGAGAGGAAAAATTCTATATAAAGGAACATTTGCCTGTTTTTCTTCCTCTTGGACACACAATAATTTGTAATGTATTTCAATAAAGTATTTTTTTTTATTCCTTACTTTAATCATTGAATTAGTTTTTTCAAAACTACGTTTTCGTCATTACTTAAGTACAAAAGGCTGTATATGATTTTTAAATTTCAAGTCTCTAGGATGGTTTCTGTAAACTTGTGGGTTCTTTTCTGATCGTGTTCGCATTGTGAATTGAAAATAATTACAGACAGGGGGTTTTGTCCCACTGTTTATTCCACACCTTCTATGGGACATTTCTTAAAATAAAGAATATATTGAGATGTTACAAGATTAAGATACATCGTCCAGCTGTGTCTTCTTTTCACGACCCCGGTTTTTTTCGCCGCCGCTCTCTTTCTCTCCCCCGTTCCGACCTTTCCTCCGGCCGCGGTAGCCGAGTGGTATAGGCATCGGATCGTGGCTCACGAGTTCGATCCCAGTACTAAAGACCCGCCCCAGCGATGCACGCTAAATCTGTCGAGAGCTGAAACGTCCTCCCGTTGGTGTGGTGTGGTAGTTAGGAGAGGGGGTGCCAGCTCAGGTGTCGTCCACGTCACTTGACCATGGTTCAAAATTACGTGGTCCGTCGCCAAAAGCCCTCGTGCAGCTGAACAGTGCGACGTTAATCTTCACTCACTCACTCCGACCTTTCCTCCTCTGTCGTTGCCAGATCCTTCTCTCTATCTCGTCTCTCGTTCGACCTGTTGCCAGGTGCAGGCAGCGGTTCCTTACAGTTTCTCTTGGAGTTATTGCAAAAAATTATATGTTGCTTAAATTTTGCTCATCAGTGTAAAATTAGCTAGTTGATTCCTTTGAAAAAGGTTTAGATATTTTGTTACTGTCAGATTTGAAATATAATTACCTGGATTATTTTAATGCAGGGGATCCACTAAGAATGTGTTTTAAGGAAATAGCACCTTAAAAGGAGTTGCAAAGGAGGGATGTTACGAATAAAATATTCATTTTGTGAACTATTAGACCTATAGATTTGAAATTGGTCAAACATGTTTCTTTTTTGTATTTCTTGTCGACTGAGAATGGTGCGGAAATCGAATCCCAGAGGATCTACGGGAATGCTACAGATAAAAGAAAATTTTTGTTTTTTAACTATTAGATTTGTAGAAATGAAATTTTGTAAGCACGTTTTTGTTATTGAATAGATTTCTGCTAAAAACGAGTTTTGCGGAAATCGTCTCCCACAGTTGCTTAAACGTTAATCATTATGTATTTGACTGAGATGATATTCATATAATGACTGGCTGTAATATTTGAGAGATTCAACTATATTTGTTTGTTATTTGCTAAATCTTTCTTTTCTCTGATTTAAGGCTACATAATATCCTAAAAATTTCATAATTACCATTTTTTTTTGCATTTTCTAGTGACCCATATCATTGAGAAGCTTGTCACCAAATTTCAGATCTGTTAGCCAAGTAGTTTTTAAGATATTTAAAGTTTTATGAGCTTTGGTTTGGTTTCGGTTTTATTTTAAAGCATTTTTTCGCTCTTTAAATATTTTTGAGCTTTTAGTGTGAAATGGCTATTAATTCCAATTTTCATTACTAAAACCATTTCTGCCTGATTATGTTTTGAGTTATCTGAGTTCTCATAATTAATTAATTAAGACTAATTTCACGGCCACAATTTTTGCTTTAAAAATAGTTCATATAACTTAAAACCTTTATCATTAATTTTTCTTGTAGAGAAAATGCCATGGCCAAAGCGCTCTCAGGTTGCTGTAAGAAAACAATATTTCAAAGAGAAGGAATACTACTGAAAATGGTGTATCAGAAAATAAGTCGTCAGTGAATACTGCATTTTAACTTTCAAATACAAATATCCTGAATTCAAATTTTGCAGATATAATTGAATATTTCCTTGATGTACCAAACTACATTATACTACACATATTGTAGTACTATATTTTAGTATTTTTAAGTCGTACGATAAGAGTTAAAAATTCCTAAACTGCCCCAATTTAAAACTGAAAAAAATCAAATTTTATGAACAAACCTGGCTATTTTTATCTTAAATTAGTATAATTATTTTCGTGTACAAAAATGTTTTGTGTTTCAAAACTTTTATGAAAATCTTACATTAATATTAAGCTGAATAAACTGTCGTCTTAACAAATGCTATCAATATTATGCAAAAATATATTTTGAATTAAAAATATTATTTTTAGTCGCATATTTAATTAAAGTAGTGTTTTAATGTACAGAAAATACATTGGAAAATAACATATTAAAAAATTAGAGCTATACGGGCATTATAAGTTTTTGTTTTATGACTTTACAAAATTTGAATGCATTTTTCTCAAACCTTCAATTTTGAAGGTATAAGCGTTTTTTAATCCCTAAGGCTTTTTTTCTGTTTAAGATAGAACTTAAAAATTTTTTGTATATACTCCCGAAGGTAAATTCTATAAAAATTAGTATGGAATTAGGGCTGAGATCTCTAGTTATTCTTCTAAAAAATGCTAAATTTGAATTTTTAAAAATTTTTGTGTTTTTACCAGGTTTTTCTAGAAAAAAAAATATTAAAAACCAACGATCGAATAGATGTTCAAATCCATATTAGATTTTGTTTGCAATAACCTTAGAAACATACATAACTTAAAATGACTAAAACAGTTTAAAAATTGAGTATTTTATTAGAGTTTAAAAAAACTCTTAAATTCTTAATTTTTAAAAATTTTAAAATATGGTTGGTCAAACTGATTTTTTACTTACAGAGAATCAGCTTAATAATATAATCTAAACATAAAACACGAATTATTTTTACTGTAACTCTTTCTCAAGTTTTTTTTTAAAAAGGATATTGTATAGCCTTAAGAAAATTTGTAATTAACTTAAAATTATTCAAAATATTAATTAAATTTTGATCTTCCTATTTTTTTATCCTTATTATATTTTTCAATCCTCCCTCCGAAAGAGGAAATAGTATTTCTTCTAGTATGTGATATATTTGGCAAAAAACCTTGTATATATAGAACATGAAAGTTTTTAAAAAATATACACGATTTCCCTTCCATACTCAGTTTTTCACTTAATATTTTATGGCAGCTTTGTACATACATTCTAGCAGTTTTTCTAGAAAGAAAAAACTTTCCCATTTTTTTTCCTGTCCGAAATTCAGGATTTTATGTTTTCATGATTTCTATATATATTGTGAACTGATAATTTTAAAAAGAGCAACCACAATTTTTTCTTTAAAATTTGTTGTCTTCTTTTTGCTTTTTCAATGCTCGAATTACTCCAGTTGAAAGAAAACAAGATTTTTCTTCTTTCCCATACAGTTTTTCAACTATTCGTTTAACGAAAATATACTTTATAGCACGAAGATATAACCAACACACTTTAGTTTAAAGAAAAAAATGACAAATTATTTTTTCAACTTAAAATTAGAAATCATTTAGTTGTTGATGTACATTTCACTGGTTTTTACTTAGCCATTTGAAGAACGTAAAAGGCTGAAATTGATTTTTAAAGCTGGCAGAAAACCTAAGAGTACCAAGTTAAATATTGAAAAATTTAAAAAGTGGAATTTAACTACGTAGTATGAAAAAAAATGTTTCAATAATGTTTCTAATTTATATAAGGTTTTAATTGCTTTTTATGTATTATTTAAATTTTATATGTCACAAAATATTATATTTGATAAGCGTTGAACTATAAGACATTATCTTATATATTCTCTTGTAGTTTTTATAATTTTGATAACAAATGAAACACAAGGGTATGCGGTTATATAGTGTAAAATATCTCTAATATTTTAAAGAAATTGTAACACTTTGGTTCGAGTAATGAACTATTTGTTAAAATAGATGGTTTTTTCAAGCCCTATTAATATATCTCTCTTTTTTTCGAAAAATTCATTTACTTTGCGTTGGTAACTCAGTGTCGTAAATTATTCAATGTCGCGACCAGACGAGATTTACTCTCACCATATATACAAATTACATTAATTAGGTAGATAATTGTCTTTCCATGCGTACTTAGAATAATAACAACAATGAGGTTAGGACGTAATAATTTTTTTTCTGAAAAATGTATTTGTTACTTAACGTGGTTTATCAAGCATATGAATAATATATAGAGTGGTTTTAAGACACTTTAAGACTTACACTTTAAAAATATTTTTCCAGTGCCTTATTTTAAATTTCTTTTGTATTTTAAAAACAACATATTATTGTAAACAACTAAACTGAAGAATCAAACATGACTTTTCAACCGGTTTGTTATTAAATATTTTGAATGTAAGGGTTTGAGTTTTGTAATGTTTAAACATTGATAAATTATTTCCTTTTTCAAACTGTTCACGTATCTTTAAAATGCTAAAAATACATATTCATGCATCTTGAACTCTATGTATTTGTCAACTGTAAAAATATCTTTAAATTATTTTCGTGAAAAAAATTTAACACATACTTATTTAAGGAAATGTTTGTTAAAGTAGAATGATCTAACGGTATATAATCTTAATGAAATAAATTTTATAATTCAGGCTTTCAACTTTTCATAGAATCAATCAATTAACAGAATCTAACACAAAATTTAAAATCTTAAAGCATGAATCAAAGTTTACCTTTAAATAGTAAGAGGAATTATGTAAACCTCGCTGATTGTTGCGATGCTGAGGCGGCTTCAAGTAACTCCAATAAAATCTGATTGTATCATGTATTTGTGATATTTATCGTGTGAACTTTGAAAAATATTTTAGAACAGTTCGAGCAGGATTTACCGAATAAAGAAAAATGAGTCTTTAAGTTGATTCAAGCTGTTATCTTCAATTATTGTAAAATCATATTATACAATTTGACATCTTTACTGTATTCAAAATAATGTATATTGAACACAATGACAGATATCATCTTTCACAATTATTCAGTTTCGATAAAAATATACAATTTTACGCAGTATCATTATTAGAATAAATTTGTTATCAGATTGATTTTTAATAACTGTTAGGCAACAACAATTGTTTGATTTCAAAAATTTGTAACCCATCTCTTATATCTCTTAACTAATTTGATATTTCAAAAAAAGTATTGTATTTTTTTGCACTGATATTCAACGTATTTTAGATCTGAAATACGATTTCAAAGTTATCAATTCGAAACATTTTGAAAATTAAAGATTTATACAATACATTTGATATTTTAAGTAAAGTTCTTAATTTTTTGAATATAAATTCGAATTATATTATTTTTATGTGAATCGAATTATGCAAGTATTTTCATTTCTATACATCTGGGGATTTGGCAGAATATAAACTTTAACTATTTAAGAGAAATTACAAGTAAAAAGTTTAGAAAAAACAGACGGCAAGCCAGTTATCTCCCCATTTTACTTTATGAACTTTCAACATTCTTGGTAAAATTTTATTTAAATGTTGTAAAAATTCAAGTATTGAATAGAAAACATTAAACAATATCTAAAATATTTAAAATTATCGAACAAAATAGTCAAATAGTACTATAAAAAGGAGAAAGAATATACTTCTAGAAATAAAAGGATGTATTCATCAGAAAATGAATTAGTTAAGCAAAAAATTTTGTTCATTTATATCATGCAGTTTTTCTTTAATATTACTACGATTTGTTCAAAAATTGATGTTTTTTGAATATGATCAATAAAGTAAACCTTTCGTCGAATCGAAGGATTAAATCTTTTAGATTCTACAAAACTTGAAGTTTCTGGATGTATATTGCATGGTAATCTTTTTGACATATCTTTCTAATCAAACAGTTTAATCTTCTTGTTACTTTTTAATGGCTTTCAGTATATATCAACTTCAAGAGAGTCAGAATTGTTATTCAGAAAGCATCGATTTCCAGTGATTTCTGTGATAAATGTTTTACAAATTGAAGAAAAAAATCAGTACGAACGATCATTCACAAATTTGTCTACCTGAAACCAGAGAATCAGGAGAATAATTTCCAAAATTCATTAATTTTTTTTATGTCATCCTTCTTTAAGTAGATATGGGTTAAGAATTTAACAATTACATCTGAATCTCCAAATGTCAGTGACACATGCATACGTTTATTAAATCGTTAACAATCTTCTTGTACTTCAATATGTAATTCAAAAATCACAATTCCTCTTATGTCCATTAAAATACATGTGTAATTTGTTTAAGTTGCCGTCTGTAGGCACTCAGCATATGTACAGTGATGGAATTGTTTGTCAAATAAAACTGCAAATGATAGAAATTTCTTAAGCTTCCACTGAATGATCAGTTAAAATACATCTCATTAGGATATCTCCATGTATAATGAAAAAAATTCTCCTTAGTTTGTTATTGTCATAGAGATTTCTTATTATTTTGAAAGAAAAGGCAAAATAATTCTAGGATTGTCGTTTGTTGTTCATAACATTTTGTCTTCCGTTGTAGAGCAAATTTGACGGTAATATTTAAAATTTTTAGAACTGTAAAACTAAGTATAATTATTATATATATAGCTTTTATATTTTTTATATATATATATATTTATATATATATATATATATATATATATATATATATATATATATATATATATATATATACCGTAACATCCGGCGTATAACGTGCACTTTTAACACTAGAAATAGAATCGAAATTTACAGATGCGCGTTATACGCCGAGAATAAAAATGTTAACTTTAAAAATTAAAAGAACAGATGAGCATAAAAAAATTAGGCATCTACATGTATCGAAATACTGTTTATCTAACACAAATGACATTCTTTATGACCTTAAAGGACTGTAGCTCTAGAATAATACAATATATTTCTTCAAAAATCTTGGGATAATACCTCAAACAAATGACTTCAAAACATAACAGCACTTCCCACTTACATTTCAGGTTTCTTCATAAGAAGGGGTGCGTTTTATACGTCTGATTTTACGTCACTTACATTATATCTACTTATATAGATATATATGTGTAGTATGTTTTTGTATGTTAAATATATGTACTATATATACATACATAAAGTCTTTCCAGAGTGTCATAGATGCGAGGCTGATCATGCCTCCCCGAGTCATATTCTAAAGTGTTTGAGTTTTACTGTTTCCGAGTTTTAAGAAATCCCATTTTATATCTCGATTTCTTGGAGACTTTTGGTTTTATGATGGTGTAGTAGAGCTACACCATCTGGGATAAGAAATAACAACATGTATGTATGTATACATACATACATATATATATATATATATATATATATATAGAGAGAGAGAGAGAGAGAGAGAGAAAGAGAGAGAGAGAGATAAACTTTTTGGAGCAAAAAATTAATATTATGTGTTTTAAATTAAATAATACGGTTTTATGTACTTAATGAAGTATGATTACCAGTTATATAGGTAAATGAATTCTTGTTTTAGCGAAATTCGTTTATTAAACAAAATTTAACTAACAATCGAAAATATACACTAGCTAGAAAACGCCTGCGTTCACGTACTATTGCTTACATGAACAATGAAAAATAAATTTAAAAACTGGGATTAAAAAAAAACTTTTTTAATTATATTTTATTTAGTTCATTTTAGTATTCAGAATAACAAAAATAAATTTGGTTTGCCTTCATAGATTTTTAAATAGGACAGGTTTGTAGCGATACTAACAAAAATGAAGTAGAAAAGTCTGCGTTCACTGTTATTAACTATAAAAATTATTTAAAAAGGGAATAAAGAGCTATGTAGTAGCTGGTTGGATAACCTGATCATTTGAGAAACTCCTGAAGTCATTTCGGCATTTAACTAACAAATCTTGTGGTTTCTTCAGCGCTTATCTTCTCCCATTGGTCCTTAGGAACACTCTTCAGCATATCCTTGTTGTGTACATTGTATTGACGAATCCTACGTTCCTGCAAATCTCATAGGTGTTCTGTGGGATTCAGATTAGATGACTGGGGTCCATTTCCAGTTTATTTGGGATATTATTGAAGATCCAAAGCTTCACAATCTCAGTGGTTTGCTTAGGAATTTTTTTTTGGAAACGAAACGATTATCCTAATCCAAGTTTGTTGGCACTTTTTTTTAAAATTGTTTTTAGGACATCAAAGCAATCATATTTCTTCATAATTGATTCTATATACTCCAACTTGCCAACACCATTGCTCTCTATGCACCCCCACACGATGACTCTGTAGCAGGGAAACGAGGAAATTAGGGCTTTCGTCAAATCCCTAAAGGAGATGATCGATTCACGCAAGATGCTACAATAGCGTCTCTTTGATGTCTTTTCCCTGTTGTAAGTGAATTAGTTAAATCCCCGAACTGTTTGGTGAAATGATGAAGTGAAAACAATATGCCACTTTTTTGGTGCTAGGGGACTGATATTTGGGGGATCGTAATAACTTTTGTTATGGTTAGGATCTGCTGAGACGCATCCCCCGGTGCATTCCCACCCCCTCTTTAGCTTTTTGGCCAATATCTCGACACCCGAGCCTCGCAGTCCATTCGGACCGGGCTCATTCGATCCCTCTCTAATCGCTCTTCGTTTTTATAACTTCATGCTCATAGGGCTATTCCTTACATAGTTTTTAATTGTTTTAAACATTCTAAATTTTTTAACTTTTATTTAAATCCACAATATCTTGATTCCTGTTTGAGTCTCGGATTTATTTGAGATTTGAACCAACTGTTCCACTCGTCGACACCTATCCAGTCATATACTTGACTCCCATTGGGTAGGCATAGGGAGGGCTTAAGCACTAAAATATCATGGCCCCATGTTAATCCTATGGGGTGTGAAAAATTTCACCCCCTAAGAAGTTGAGCTTGGGACTTGATTTTTAAAGGACCGCCATATTTTCGTGTATGCGCGAGCTTTACGTGGAATTGGCCCCCTCCGGTGCTCCCCCCTACAGGGCTTCCCCATTAATAACTCGAATTCTATATTATCTCGGTCGACCGCACCAGCTAGATTCAATTGTTCTCCCTATGAGCTCTTCAAATACGTAATTTTTTCCCAATAGCTCCATTCCTTCCTCCCATTGCACAGTGTTGAACAATTTTAAAATTTACTCATTTTCTGAAGCTATTTTACTTGATAACTGAATTAAAAACTCTGTTAACATATACGCCAGTTGATATAAATTCCAAAAATCAAGAATATTCAAATAGTAAAAACAGACCTTTTCTGCCTACTATTTGTGTGTTTTGTTAAAAAACTCCCGTTATCCTAAGTAGTTTTAATTCAAAATATAACAAATTCCTTCATGCTGAATATTTAAATAAAAGTAAACAAATCCATGAAATTTTGTTAGAAAAAAATTATATTTTTATTAAATTTTACCTTTGCTGTATGATTTCTTATGGGTGAAAGCAAACTTTTTCTAGCTAGTGTAAGTCTTTAAATTAATTCATTAATAAGTTTTATTTCTTAAATAATTAGAATAAAGATCATCACTGTTTTAAATATCAATAGAAAAAACAACAACTTTTCGCGCGAAGCACGAAGAATTATTTCATTTTCTTTTTCATAATTGCATAAAGGATGAAATATATACATGATACCTCACAAAAATATACATGCTTTTTGTCTCTCTCTCTCTTTTTTTCTTACTAGTTTAATATTTAAGAAAACGTCGCTACTAATTAAACTATCGTCACGACATCAAATGAAATTTACACTTCTGAATTTATGTTTCTCCATTGTTTTGTTCTTTGAAAAGGCTGATTTAATTTAATTGAATCGGAGCAAAAAATAAAATCTACATAAAAGATAACCATTCTTGTCATTTTCTCAATTCTGCTAAATTGCAAAATAAACTTTCCCCTAGATAATCAATAAAAAACTCCTTGCGGAAAAATTATTTTCAGCATTACTAAGCAATATGTTAAAACTTTTTTCTCCATGTACCGATGTTTTTCTTTTCTTTTTATAGCGTAAAACGAATGTACACAATGAATATTCATTGTTTCCTTTACGATGGGTGATTTTTCCAACTTTTAAACGATCCCAAGACAAGAATTATTTATGAGATTATTTTCTTGCCATAATGCTAGGAATTTCTTCGCTTTAATTTGTGACCTAAAATATATAATCCTGAACAATTTTATATTCACATTAACTTAGAATTTTATTTACATAAATTAGATTGTTATTCTTAAATTTACTGCATGCATTAAATGAAACATTTGAAATTCTCGAATAGCTATGCAAAACTGAATTTATTAACAAAACACAATGTTCTCCAATTTCTCCATCTTTGCATAGTATTAGAAAGAGAAATTATTGCATGTTAAAAAATTTTTATTGCTAAATCCAGTTATAAATTAAAGAAATATTATATATACTGTTGTGTTTAATCCTTTTTTTTATGAAAAATAATTAGTATCAAATGTAAGTATGAATATTGTATTGATACGGATTAATTTAGTAGAAGTTACATATTTAAGTGCTTTTTCAATTAATAAATGATATCATCTGTTAGTGCTTATTAGCGTTTCTCTTAAGGCTGTTTCCGACCTATGCACAATAGCGTAAACTGAACACTGAGCACATTTTCGGACAGAAAAAATTCTTCAATTTTTATAAAAATTTGTTAATTGTAACTTATGAATTTGTTTATAATATAGTGTATTTAAAAGTTCAAAATATTTCCTAAATAATCCGTTTTTTCTTTTAATATAAACAATGATAGCTCATTTAGCATTACGGTATAGGAGAAAAAATGCAAAACACATTTTATAAAAGAAAAAAATGTGTAAACTCGGATAAAAACAAGTAGAGTGATAAAATAAGTGATTCTCTACAGGATAATGAAGTCAGAATACAATATAAATGTTTGAGTACTTTTATAACCGAAAAAATATTCCGAATTTGGGTCCTATTCTTTAACATTAGCCGAAAACAGCCTTAATGCAACGTTGGAGCTATTTGAGACGAACTATATAATTTTGAATCATCATTCACGGGGACATCACCTGAGAAAAAACTCTACTGTCCAAACTTCCACACCACATCAATAAAAGGTTATTGAGTCCCGACAAATTCAACGTGTATCAGCACCTCTGCACGGTCTTCAATGGAATCAGGACTCAAGGCATTGACTCAACAGCACCGCCCATAACCACTAGGGTACCGTAGCCACTTAATAAAGTGAAAATGATGACCCAACGCTTCAGTTTAAATCAAATCTTTTGAATCATGACATGTGGATGTAAATTGAGATTCATTAATGCGTGACTAAAGAAACAAAAATTGCTAAAATATAATAGGAATCAAGTTTTTTCATCCCCTAAGACGAAACATTTCTTAGAAAGTTTTAAATAATCTCAGTTATCTCCATTATGTGAGTAAAGCTAACGTGATCAATTTCAGACTGTTGTATTAATCTTACATACTGAAATAGTAATTTAATTAGTACTGTCATGGTTTAATAATTACAGATTAGAAAATGTCACTTGGTTATTTTATAAATTGAGAACGTGAGAAATACATGAGAGATTTTGAGATTTTTATTGTATAAGAAACATATATAAACATTCATGACAATTATTTTTTGTAATAAAAAAGTTATTTTCCTTCTCTTGTGTGTGTACCTTAATGGTTCATTAATAAAAGAAGTTCTGGTTAAAATGTAAAGAAAGTGTAATTAAACTGTATAATTAAGTAATAAACATTAAATGTCTTTCATTGTTTTTATTTTGCCGGTATACTGTAGAACTTTATAATGTAGAGTTTCTGAAAGTGTGGGGCGTCTCCCCTAGAAAGGCGTGATAACTCTACGAGGGAGGGCAAGCATATTTAAAAGTCGTAAACAAAATATTGTTCTAAAAATTATTAATTTACTGTAAGTAAACAAGCAAAATACATTCTGACATAATAAAATATAAAATACACATTTACACCGATATAATACACTTGTAAATGCATCAGTCTGTAAAATGTATTTTATTATTAATTTAACAATACTTGATTAAGTACATGGGATTGATAATTACCAGTGACTTAATGGGTTTCTATTAAAACTTTTCTTGATAATTTGTACCGTTTATAATTAATCCCTTAATTGCCGATTGAAAGATGCGCCATTCTCTCCTCAATGCCACCGTTTTCCATATAGATGCTCGTATGTAATGTTTTTTCTTTTGGATTGATTGATTGAATATTAAGGTAAAGGAACACCTTCGAAGGAATTTTTTGAATTAACCTGAATTTTGCCTGTAAATGCATAATTTATGACCTTATGGGTCTCTAAAATTAGAAAAACACCCAAGAAATTTTTGTTAGTATACAATTTTAGTGTCAAAGGGTATTTTATAAAAAAAAATTAGCAAAAATAAGACTTTACGCAAAACATGATAACTGAAAATAAAATAAATATATTGACATTTTGTAAATTGAATAATATAGCATACAACCTTATCTAGGGAATAGACTCTTATTTTGGTAATATAACTATTATGTGGGAAGTAATTGTGTTTCGAGCTTCTATACGTTGACATTTTCTTTAAAAGCTATTGTAATTTTCATTTTATTGCTATATAAAAAAAAATTCTACTCAACACAAACTCTTAAGAAAGGTCTATATTCCCTGTATAAGTATTAAAAAAACATACATATAAAATTTTTATTTCATTCAAGCATAATTTTTTGAGATTGTGTTTTGCGGTGAGAAAATGTGAAAAACTCATTTTGAGAAAACGACAAAAATAACATTAAACTCATCTGATTACAAGAAAACACTTACTTTATCAATAAAATACACCAGATTTATAATCCTTTCCCTCTCTAATTTCTAAAACATTATTTTTTTTTCTTTTAATGTGCTCTTAAAAATTTTCTGTGTTTCTTGTTTTGGGGTCTGCGTTATGAATCGATTCACAGATTCTGCATCTATCTAAATGTTTATACACTTTGAAGAAAATTTTTTGAATTAACCTGAATTTTGCCAGTAAATGCATATTTTATGACCTTATGGGTCTCTAAAACTAGAAAAACACCCAAGAAAAGTTTTATTAGTGCACATTTTTACTGTCAAATGGGTATTTTATAAAAAAATAAGCAAAAAATAATATTTTACGCAAAAACATGATAATTGAAAATAAAAATAAATATATTGACATTTTGTAAATTGAATAATATAACATACAACCTTATCTAGAGAATAGACCCTTATTTTTGTAATATGACCATTACGTGGGAAGTAATTGTGTTTCGAACTTCTTATATACGTTGAAATTTTCTTAAAAGCTATTGTAATTTTTACTTTATTGCTATATAAAAAATTTCTACTCAACACAAAATCTTATGAATGGTCTATTCTGTATAAGTATTTAAAACATACATATAAAAAATTTTATATCATTCAAGCATAACTTTTTGAGATATTGTGTTTTGCAGTAAGAAAAAATGTAAAAAAATTCATTTTGAGAAAACGACAAAAATAACATTAAACTATTCTGATTACAAGATAAACACTTACTTTTTTATTAAAATGCACCAGATTTATAATTCTCCCCATCTTTGACTTCTAAAACACTAATTTTTTTCTTTTTAAGCGTTCTTAATATTTTCCTGTTTTTCTTGTTTTGGGGTCTGCATTATGAATTGATTCACGGATTCTGCATTTATCTAAATGTTTATATCCCCGTAAGGTAAACACCCCAGGATTTTCAATATTCATTTTATTAAAAACTTTTAGACACCCATTTAATCCTTCATTGAAGTGTATAATAGCATCATACGACCCAAATTTAATTGTTTTGAGCGAAACAAATACCTCCTTCGGTATTTTTTGCCAAACTATTCCATTAAAAACACTCGTTGGCATTTTGCGTGCGTCCATGCAAGCACTTACTTAATATTTGTTTGTCGCATAGTTCTAAATATACTGGTTTAATTTGATTTAAAACATCATTTGATAAACCAGCATATTTTGTGAAACATTTTGTTCCATTTGCCACCCCCGCTGAAAATAACACCAGCTTTCTTTCCCTATTGGGCATTGACCATGCATCGGTTTCTTATCACTTGATGCACAGTGATATAACGCAGCAATTACATTTTGCTGCATGGCAGATAAGGCCGACATTGCTGCGAACAGCAATTCCGTAATAGTTTTGAAGTCGGTCAATAAAATTATCAGTTAATTTGCCTTTACCAGACAGTCCTTTAGTTTTAGTTTTCAGTTTTCTCAGACGCGAACCACTCTCTTTGTACATGGCCAATGCACTCAAACTTGGGTCACACTGTTTAATCCGTGCGTCTTTCACACTCATGAAAGCTTTTGAGTCGCCATCCCCATAATATTGAGTGTATTGCAGTCTGGCGGTTTTTTTCAGATCGAAGAAATATTCGGGAAGCCCCCACAATTTCCATTTTTGATGAAGAGCCTGTGAAATTACACTGACATGTGGTCGGCTTTTGACGACTCATATTCAAAGTTTCTTGGCATAGTCTGAAGTCTCTTACATGTTGGACAGTAGACGACATAACTTCTATGTCTAACACCTTACCAGTATCAACTGATATTGCAGCAACACAGCCATTCATAGATGCATAGCATCTTCGTTGCCTAGTGCCATCCACCGATATGCCACATTTTACAATATCGGATGAGAGATTTTGTTGTTTCCCACAATTTCAGTAGCAGCTTTTATCATGGATTCCTCAGCTACTTCCTGAACCACTTTTAAAAGCTTTGCTTCCTGATTTTTGTAAGCAGTTTTGGTTAGTCGAGGCAAATTTAATGTTGAGCATAATTTAAATGCCCCAGCAAAACCTTTGCCTATCTGCCTCATACCATATACTAGCCTGGTATTTATGACAGGTGCATTTACAACTTTTTGATGAAGCAAATGCAAAAAAAAAAAAAAGTCACAACACTTACATTTTAGTGTAAAATGGGAGCACAATCCATATCTGGAATCCTCGAATAGTTCTACTTTTTCAGCAAAACATTTTGGGCAGCAAAGTTGAGAAAAGCTTCCACAATAAGTTCAAGGTCAACTATTCTGTTACCAAACACAGGACCAAGCATTTCTTCTGCAATTGAGAAACTCTCTTTTCCCAACTTAGAACAGCTAGCAGTACATTCAGGAACTGCTGAAGTGCTATTTTTCGAAGTGTTTGTGAATTTATTACCATAAAATTGCGCTTGCGCTTCTAGCAATACTTTTAACCATTTTTAAGTTAAAATAAAGCAGAATAAAACAATCAAATAAACTTTTACGCTGTCAATTCTTTCAGCATGAAAATAAAACGCATATGTAAACAAAGTCAAAACAACAAACTTGCTGCCAGGTTTTACACATAAAAAAGGAAAACTGTATTTCCAAATACATTTTATATTTATACTTAAATGTTCTATTTTAATTTCTGACTAAATATATTTGTATATTAATTATAATATTTCATGTCATATTTTATGAAAGAGAAACGTAAACAAACAACTCGGCCACTTCCGGTTAGCAGAAACTATTTCGGGTCCGAGAAATTTATGATTAAGTAATATTGAAAAGCTGTAACTCGGCTTCTAATTAAGATAGAAACAAAATTTTAACATATTTACAAAGATAAAAGATTGAATTTTAATATAAGACCAAAAAACGAAAAAATCGATATATTGACCAAAAAATTGAGTTTTAGAGGTGTTCTGTCACCTTAACGTCGCACCGTTCAGCGACACGAGGGCTTTTGGCGACGGACCACGTAATTTTGAACCAGGGTCAAGTGACGTGGACGACACCTGAGCTGGAACAACCCTCTCCTAACTACCACACCACACCCACGGAGGACGTTTCAGCTCTCGACAGATTTAACGTGCATCGCTGCCCTGCACGGTGGGTCTTTAGTGGTACTGGATTTTTTTTTCTTTTGGAGGACCGTGGGGAAGAAAAGGAATAAATAAGCAAATACACTGAAATAAGTAGATCCGTCGCAATGTCCTTTCATTGAATTACAAAGTTTTCGGAATAATTTGTGTGGATAGCAGTGTCCAGAAAAAATCATTACTTCAGAAAGACGTATACATACGTTCGGTACAATTAATACTTTGGCGGAGCAAGACGTTTATATACGCCGGTGACACTTAAGAGGGTTAAAGTCGTAATTGTAGCTTTAGCATCAAAGTATAGTATTATTGAATTCAATACATTGCTATTGTAAGGAGGGGAGGTGGGGTGAAGAAAATTATGATTGAATATTGGGTCGCGAATATTGAAAGTTTGAGAAGTACTGTTATAATATTTGAAACATATTTGATATCATTATTCTTTTTTAAAAATATGTGCAAATAAGTATAAATGTTTAGCCATAAAAGCAAAGTATTATTTGTGAAAGTGAAAGTTGTAACGGTTATCCTCAAATATGATTGATTTCGAAGGTTCCCCTCTCGTAAAACTGCGACCACAACTCGACACTGCACCAGGAATAGTCCACATGGTACAAAACCACAAGAAACAATCACACAAATAAATAATTGGCTATTTACGGAAGAGTAGGTTAGCACTAAGTACGAGGAAATGATCTCATATTTGTTATCCATTTCTAAATAATCAAAAAACACTTATCTAGAATCATCAAAGGAATTGTTAACTCTCTGACGCTGATTAACCAATTAATGGATGTAATCGACGAATTGAGATTTAATTAATGTTTAAGCTGACTGTAACATATCACTGAGTTAATTACTTTAATACTATATGAGGGGGCTGATTCTAGGCAAGGAATTGTTATTCAGCTAATTGAAGAAATCATGTCTCACTGTGGAGTGTAAACATCACCTTCCTTTCTATCCACGCAAAACACTCACTTTAATACTAAGCTGACTACGTATCACGAATCCATTATAAAGAGACGGCAGTTAAATTTTCATTAAAACTAAAGAAACCAACCAGAAATTAGTTTTGTGAGGAAAACCACGCGAGAGGTTGTAGCATTTATTTTATAAATAACAATATCTAAGACATCATAACGTCGCTATTGGTGAAGGACTTCGTGATTTTAAACCAGTGTCAATTGACAAGGGTGGCACTTGAGTTGGCCTCTACTTTTCAAATATTGACACCATAACAACGTGAGGACTTTGAACCCCGATAGCCATAACGTACTTCAGTCCCTCTGCCTCAGCCTTTCATCCCTTCAGAGGGTCGATAAATGAGTACCGAGTTTTCTTGGGAACTATACACTGCGGGTTTCACATCAGACTGACCACCTGACCAGAAAATCTACGCATGCACCTCAGCGCCCAAGGTCACGAAAACTGGGTTGGCCACTGTAAGATCTCATGGGCTATTGCGGCGCCGAGTTTCGTTTAGTAGTGCTTCTAACAGGCAAAGCTTTAGTTGCTAGCGAATTCGAAACCACAGCTTGACAGAAATAACACCGGCTTTGTTACCGTGTCATATGACTGAGATATTAACGTGAGTTTCCATAGTTGTATTACTTCTCAGAAGCGATGAAAAGTGGTAATATCCTAACACAGAGAGAGTGCTTCTCAAGCTTTCCATATTTCGACCCAATTTTCAATCATAATTTTCATCACGTTCCCATACAATAATAATGTATTGAATGTAATAATAATGCAATTTGACGCTAAAGTTACAACACGACCGTAATTATTAACCGTGCAAATTATCAAGTAAAGTATTAAATTTTGTACATGTTATTTTTAAGTATGTTACTTTAAAGTAATAGGATAAGTTTATGGTACTTTTTCTTTCTAATTTTTAAATTGGATAAGATTACAAAATAATGTTTGATTAAATTAAATATTTTTTTGCAATCATTCATTTCTAAAAGTATAAATGTCATTAGAAAAATAGTGATGTCTTTATTGCACTCTATCTTATACCCTTAACATCTGGTATTCTTGCGGGAATCTGTGCAACCATATGGGAAACATGTAGGACATAAAGAGTGTCAATTTCAAGCATTAGACCTACCTTTGAAAACCTTCGCTCAGCAAGACCAGCTCACGGAAGTAACTAGCAATTATTACGCTTGTTCTAAATTTAGTATTAATAAAATAACTATCGAATACATTTGACAATACTTTATATCAGTTTTATATTATATCAGTGTAATTAATTTTATTTTTCATTATGTCGAAATATATTTTGTTTTGCGTCCTTTTAGTATAAACTAATACTTTTTTTAAAAATATCATTCAGAAGAGTGTTTTTTTTCAGGTATAGAAGTTTAAGTTGGCATTACTTTCCAAGATGACGACCGATTTAACAGCTGTTAAGTGAATTATTCTCAGTTTGGCTTGGCAATTCATCAAAACGATCATCAAGCAATGTGTAGATTCGTTGAATGGGCCCAAAACGAGATTGCCGTTGTTCCCGATTTTCATAAGCGAATTTTGTTTAGCGATGAAGCGCACTTCTGGTTGAATGGCTACGTCAACAAACAAAACTGCCGCATTTGGAGTGAAGCTAATCCACAAGTGTATGTCGAAACACCGTTACATCCAGAAAAACTGACTGTTTGGTGCGCTTTATGGGATGGTGGAATCATTGGTCGGTATTCTTCAAAAACGATGAAGGCCACAACGTTACAGTCAATGGTGATCGGTATAGAGCCATGATTACTAACTTTTTCATTCCTGAATTGAACAATCATGATGTCCAGGAGCTGTGGTTCAACAAGACGGCGCAACATGTCACACAGCTCGTGCCACAATCGATTTATTGAAAGACACGTTTGGTGACCGCCTAATTTCACGTTTTGGACCTGTGAATTGGCCTCCAAGATCTTGTGATTTAACACCGCTAGATTATTTTCTGTGGAGCTATGTAAAGTCATTGGTCTATGCGGATAAGCCGCAAAACGCTTGACCATTTGAAGACAACATTCGCCGTGTTATTGCCGATATAGGGGCCACAAATGTTGGAAAAAAGTCATCGAAAATTGACGTCCAGATTGGACTACATCCGAGCCAGCCGTGGCAGTCATATGCCAGAAATCATATTTAAAATGTAATGCCACAAGATTATCTTTCAAATAAAAAAATGTCTCAATCGAATAATACATCATTGTTTTATTGCAATTTAAAGTACTATACCTCTAAAAAAACACCCTTTATTTTCGACATGCTCATGCACCCTGCGTAGAGTTATCGTTCCCCTTTAGGGGGTCGCCTTAAAGTTTGAGAATCGCTGTCCTAACATCTAGAAAAAAACTAATATCAAATATTTCAATGCTTCTCAAAAATATAATTTTATTCGATTCAATTTTTTATTACTACTTTTATAGATCCATTTCATGTTTCCTTTCCTCGACACTTAACAGCATGTTTCGACAAGTTTCCTACAGCTTTTTTATGATTTTGACATTTTTTGTGTTTGAACTATCAAGCTTCTGTGAAGTCATATCGGTTTGAAAAGAATCGATTAACACCTTAAATGTCATTTTCTTCTTTTGAAAAATAGATAAGAAGCAGGAGTTCCATTAAAACTTTTAGATCAATTTACAACGCTTTTTCAGCTTGGAAAAAAAGTTTATTCTAAAGGTTGTTTTACAGGTTTCTGAGTAATATTTTCTAAAATTATATTTTAGAAAATTTCTCTGACTAATAAGGCATAAATTAATAGTAATGGTCTTTAAAATTAATTAAATGGTCACGAAAATTAAATTAAAAAAAAGCAATTTCAGTTTATAATTCTTATTATATCATGAATCAAAGAAAATGTAATGTTTTGCAATCTGAAGATCATTTTTATATGTCTTGATTAAAATATAATTAGACGAAA
>BMAU01016264.1:0-55973 GCA_019973935.1 Trichonephila clavipes
TTAACGGAAACTACAAGAAGTCTCCCTTCGAATTCAACCATTATTATATGAACTTTTTAGGAGTTTATGTAGATGGTCAACTATGCCTCATCAACCATTAGAACTAGATTTCGAAAAAGATAACTACATTAGAGCATACCAGAATCTATTCTTACAGTCTGAAGGTCTTTATTTATCGAGAACTGAGTTTCCTAAAGGATATGCCTTATATCTGTTTGATTTATCACCTGATTTATGTGATGGGGAACATTTTAATTTGATCAAGCACAGTAACTTAAGAATAGAATTAAAATTTAATAAAGTTCTAGAACAGACAGTTTCATTAATAGTTTTTGCCGAATTTGAGTCCCTGATTGAAATCAACAAAACAAGAAACGTGCTCTTCGATTTTGGAAGCTAATGATGTATGCCTCACAGATTCATCGAATTTTGTCTAGAGATAGAGATGCATCAAGATATTTCATTGGAGTTTTCCCATCAGACGAAATACCTCTTCCAAAAGAACGTGCTACCCTAGTTGTAAATACGGATACACGTGACCAAGAAGGATCACATTGGTTGGCAATGTATATTAAAGACAAGGACACTTTAGAATTTTTTGATTCCTATGGACTTCCACCAGAAATGTACGGGGTTCATATTTTCAAGTATGCTGAACAGTTTACGAATGTGAAATGGAATAAGAAATCTATCCAAAGTCTCACATCAAATGTTTGTGGACTTTATTGCGTATATTTTCTTTTAAAAATAAGCCGAGGTTATTCGATGGATTATGTGTTATATGAATTATCTCGTAGTAGACTCAATGATTTTCGATTGTATCAATATTTCAAAAAAAGGTATAATGTAAGATTAAATTTTAGATGGTGAATAAAATATATATATTTCTTATATTTTGTGTATGTGGTATTATTTTTGTAAGACAACTATCACTTAATTTTTTATTACAAATGTATAATATTGCCTGATATTTAATAATTAGTATGAATAAAATACTATATTATTTTACTTTCTGAAATAAATAAGAACTAAACAAAGTATAAATTGAAAAGAAAAAGCAATTTATTTAGGAACAAAAAAAAATTACACTTTATATTCTATCCATGATGATGAAGGTTTTCCATACAATATTTTTGTTTTCAGATATTTATTCTTAATATAGCTTGATGGAAAATTTTTCTTTTTTAAAACTTGGTTAAAAATTCAAATCCAAAAGGCTTTTTTCCTGTCCCTTACTAGATGAGTAATCAAATTTATAATATTTGTATTGCGTATAATTTTTCCATCCACTATCAGCTCTTTATCAGGTGTCCAGTATATTTCTCCTTGATTTTGCTGGATAAAGTTTAAAATTTTCTTTGGGATATTTTTGCATTTCACTGGGGCTATACTTCCTATCTCCTCTTCAATTGTATCAACGCTTGTTTCCTCTTTGGGACGGGTTATAACATGCTCTTTTGGTGATAAGCTTGTAAGGGTATTTATCTTATCTTCAACCGTGTCTGTAGACTGATTTTGATAATTTTCTTGTTTTGTGTCCACTGTTTCCATGATATCAGGATTTTTACTAGGATAGGGAAAGTTTACAAACTTCTGAAGAATTTGAAGATAAAGAGTTGCTTTTTCTTCATCAGTGATATTTTTCCTTTGAAGAATGGTATGCATCTGTTTATCTAGTGTAGACATTGGACCTGAACAAAGTTTTGAAATCTTTGTTCTGGGACAAGCATAAGTTTCTTAGTATGCTCCATTAAATAGAGAAGATAAAACCGAAAGGGCAGCGGGGATTAAGAAACTAAGGAATCCTTCCCCCTTTTGAACTAACAAATGCCTTTTCTTATATAAAGGAATAGATCTATCTCCCAATTTCCGTACGACCGTTTTAAAGGGGGCCAGATTTGACTTCTGGCGTTTGGTCAATGGAACATTACCTTTTAAAGTGTTCATAGCACATTCGCATATGGCCTTTATCAGAGAGTTTGGACATTTTCGCAAAATCTTTTTCTTACTTTTACTTTTAGTTAAAAGTTTTAAATGCTCAATATGTTGCTTAGTCGACATGTTTAAAGCGAATGTCGTATACCATATATTTCAATCCTTTAAATACTATATTTAAACACAGAAAAAAAATATTACGGTAAAATGTATTATTTCTGCGAGCAATTATGATCGAGGGACATAAACAATGTTTTTATCCCCAGGAAAAATATTCGTACGTACGCGTAATTGTTCATCAGTTTCCGGTTTCAAATCGATAAATAAATATCCATATGGACGAATTGTTGCATCGTTATAGCTTTCAAGAAAAAATTTTGATTTTGAAGGATACATTTGTCTAGCTAAACAAGAAATCTGCTGTTTGTCTCTAACGTTTTTGAAACAGCATAAATAAGAAGCATTTAAAGAAATATTTCTCATTTCTCGACCCTTATAAAAAATGTTTTGAACAATAAAGATAACAGATATATTTTTATGATGACTTCCCTTTGTAAATAAATTTGATAAATTTTATCATCACCCAATTCACTCATTAAATCATCTATTATTATAAGAGCATCTCTCGTATTTTCTATATCATGGGGTATACCTTCATGAAATTCAACATCAAGTATTTCATTAAAAAGTTCTTGAAAAGCACCATAACACCAGATAATTTTTGAAGGGATTGGTTTAATCGATTTCGTATCTAATAAACGTTTTACAAAGTAAGTTTTACCGGAATTAGATGGACCACATATTAGCATAGAAAAGGGATGTTTCATGTAAGGAAACTCCATTGTAAATGAAGAAAATATCTTTAAAACTTTTATTTTATATGTATATACCTTTAAAAGTAATCTTAGAAGTAAATTATAAAAAATACAAAAATCAATGAAATAAAAAATATATTTTATTTATGCACAAAATATCGAATTTGAAATGAGATAAGCAATTCGTAATAAATCCAACCCGAATAATACAATGTTTAGAAAATAGACTTATGCAGAATTAAATATGCTTACAGAATTATATATATATATATATATATATATATATATATATATATATATATATATATATATATATATTTATACAGAATTATATATACAGAATTATTTATACAGAATTATTTATACAGAATTATTTATACAGAATTATTTATACAGAATTATTTATACGGAATTATATATACAGAATTATATATACACAATTAAATAAATAGAATTATGTATGTAGAATTATATATGTATACAGAATTATACATACATACAGAATTTTATATGCATACACAATTAAATAAACAGAATTATACGTACAGAAAAATATACAATGATAAATTTCAAGCGAAAAGTTAATTAACTTTGCTCACAGTTAATAGAATAATGTCCTAAAGCCAAAGTATTTATTTTATTATTTAGCAAGAACCTTTTTTCATCATGAGCAGAAAGGGCGAGCTTGTTGAGAGTGACACTGTAAATATTATGATTTACACATCTAATTAGATTCATTGAGGTATACAAATTAATGTCTTCTAGTAGGCACCTACGGTAATCTTCAAAATCAATTTTTTCTGCAAAGTTGATTTCTTTACACCTTTAAGTTTTTTTATCAAATGACAACCATCCACTTTAAAGGAATACATTTTCGATCGCAAACCTATAAATTCAGTCATTACTTTATCACAATTTTCGTCTTTCATTTTACCCAAAACTTTTTATTTTTGCGAGGAATCCCATATATATTATTTGTTGGGTATTCTGAAGTGTCAAAGAGATTTATATTTTTTTTAATATCACTATAAATATCATCGCATTTTATATTATAAATGAAGCTATCGGTATCGGTATATAAAAGCTTTACATTTTCTCCGTAACACGCTTTCATCTTATGGTAATGAAACTCATACATCAAAGTCTTGGAAATATCGAGTATCGACATCCCTACTGCTATAGGCTTGTTCAATGTTAGTGATGTTTTACCCATATGAAAAGCTGCCAAATTCTCACAGAAAATGGTCCTATCTTTAAAATTTGGTTTAGATATTAATTTTTCTGCCTTTTCCCCATTATTGCACAGACGAATATCCACACGCTTTCGTATGTTCTCCATTGTTTTCCCAAAGATGGCGTTATTCATTAATTTGTAAAAATTTTTTTCAAATTCATTTTCAGCTTCAGTACGGAACTGTGTGTTCATGTTTATGTACGGCTGAAGCCAGGATTCTTGATGGAATTCTAAAATTTTATGCACCTGTTTCAAAACTAAACCTAATTTTAAATATTGTTTTAAATTTCTGATATGGACTACATAGTTTGTTTTAGGGTATAATGTGGTTAATAATCTCTTTTCTTTACATCCGGGGGTACTGAAGATTCAGGGGCTAATGGTAAGTCCGAGTGGTCATCATGTAAAGATTCCGGATATTCTAAATCCACTTCGAGGATATATCCTTTTCCCCATTCTCATCGATGTTGTCAACGTCTAAAAAATCTACCCACTTAAAATCATTTAAGGGAAGGTATTGACTCATAGCCCAACCGTAAAGATTATTGGCATCTAAATATAGCAAAAAGTTTTGCGGTTTACTAGGTTCAAAGTTTGGGAGAAACTTATTATTTGCTCTGGCATAACGATTAGAGCATTGAGAGATCCCACCCCGTATACCCTTCTCTATGAACAAATACATGTCATAGTCCATCAATAACTCAATTTTAACTTTGGTGAATTTCAACATTGAATCCCAAGAAAGACCTGGCGCAGTGTAATACCACACTGGATCCAAATTGTAGGCTTTCATGCACACGCTACGAAAATTCTCAAAAATATCACTTAAAATAAGAACATCGGTTTTTACATACAAATCAGAATATTCCCCTAAAAGTTTTTATATTAAATGCATTCCACACGTGATTTGCATGCTGATAATCATTATCGGTTATATATTCATCGTTGAGACGATTGTAAAATTTCTCTTTGGGGTAAACATGTTTCATTCAACTTTTCGGGACCCGACACATAATCATAAGGGAAACATCCCTTTCTCATAAGTAAGGTGACTTTATCTTCGGAAATAAATGACTTTATATTTCTAAACTGATCTGATTTTAGATTTATAACTAATTTTTCTAAACTACTCGGCATGAATCTACAAGAGTCTAGAAACCGGATAGAAAACTTTTTACTAATTTTTTGGAAAAAGAAATATATTTTTCTGTATTTTCAGGTATTACATTTATATCATAATCGTTATTTCCAAGCTCTTTGATGAATAAGTGAGAATCATAACCGGATAAATTATGGAATATAAAAGGTAGAAATGTCGGTACTTTAAACTTTAAATTACAAGAGTTATGTGCTGGGCCTCTGTAAAAACCTGTTAAGTGACAATGATCCCGTACTTTCCAGTCCTCTTTTGTAAAACTACCACTACAGATGTGACAGTGACTAGAAGAATCATAAACATCTTGCTGCTCCTTCGTGAGGGGGATCATGGACTTTTTATATGAATACAAATATTCAATCTCCTCTGCCTCCTTAATCGCAACTTCCATGAAAACTTTAGCAGCATTTATTCCTCTATACACAATAGGATATTTATACATTCCATTCATATAACATATATATATACAAAAACTATATGGTTCATGTTTTTGGTACTTAACGGTGAAAGAATTTTCGGAGGAAGGTTCGCAAGATGAGATGGGCTTAGTAAAACATTCAAAATCTGCATAAGCAACAAATGGAATTTTCAAAGTGTGTTGAAAGTTTTTAAAGTACAGCCATTTCTCTTTAGGCATTTCAATTCTTACACTGTCGTGTGAATTACAATTTTTTCTGTGTTTTGAAAGAACATTTTCAGAAGAGAAATGCTGTAAACAACGACGGCAGATACTAGTCATGTGATGGAATTTGCTGAGTTGACTTGAAACAAGTCTAGAGAGATTTTTTATCCAACAATAATGAGAATTATTTATAGAATTTTTTAGATACAACAGGTCAACATGTTTATTTTTTTCCGCCTTGGTGATAAGAAGAGGAAACACTTTGTTTTCTTCATTTAATCCATACACATTAATAGATATTTCATTCACTTTTTCAAATTTAGCTATATCTTTTAAAGGAGTCGGAAAGTTTATTCCAGTGAAGTCTAAAGTATTAAAGTAAGTTTCATATTGCTGTACGCGATGTGCATTATCCTTCACCGGAAAGAGAGCTGAGAGTACGGCCCATTTAAAGCAAAAATTATCGTGGTTTTGGACGTTAATCACGGCATGTTTCTTTTTAATTATCTCTGGTAAATCAATAAACAATGAAGCACGTAAAGGATTAAATTTGTTAATTCTGATTTCTAAATACATTATAGAATCAAGAGTCCAACCCGATTCTTTTTCTTGGAAATCGGCGGTCTCCGCTAAAAGTTTGTCTACGATCGAATTGTAAAGTTCTCCAATATTTGTTTGAGTAAGAATAATGTTATTCTTTATTTTAAAATTTTTCTCATCGGTAATAATCCCGGTATTTGACGCTTTAGAATAATTACAAATTAGCATACAATTAACTTTCAGTTCATTCTTTTGTATTTCATTTATAATTACATTAAGAAAATCCTGTTTTTTCGAACTTAGGAACTGTTTGATATCAAGAAAATGATCCTTATTGTCTAAGCGCAACGTTTTGATTCTACTTTTAAATGCACTCTGAATCAGAGGAAATGAGTTTGATAAAGGAATATTGCCTACCTCCATTTGGCGTGGATTATTTACAGTTGATGGGCTGGGTACATTTTCCTCTCCATTAGTTGTGTGGATTTTCAAATGTCTAATTAATCCATGTACTGTTACACAGTTTTTATTACACACTGGACAGAGGAAAGAAGTTGATGATGCGTGAACTGTCTTTACATGTTGATTAAGACTGTTTCTTTGATAGAACACTTTTCCACACTCGAAGCAATTGAAGACTTCCTTTCTAGTAGAATTAGAAAGTTTGATGGGTCGAGTCTTCTCCTCATCATTTGTAGCATGGGATGTAGAAGCGGCATTTTCCTTCTCAGAATAGCGGTGCACTCTAATTCGAGATGAACTTTCTGAAGTAGAAGGAGTAGTTTTTTTTTTTTTTTTTTTTTTTTGAACAAATGGGCATCCATGGGTTGTTGATTGGTGTCGTCTTAGACTATCCTTTCTATTAAAAGTGCGTTTGCAGATGGCACAGATGTACGAAGATACCGAGTGATATGTCTTAATATGACGATTCAAATTCTTCTGTTGAGAATAAACTTTTTACAGTCTTTACATTTAAAGTTATTATTTTCACTGATTAACTCGAATGACTCGTTCCATTGGCTGTTGCTGATATCTCCAAAATCCATTTCAGCTAATACATTCCCATCAATAGGAATGTCAACTTCGTTAAATATTTTCTCTAAATGATCCATTTCGTTTAACTGATATTAAATACTAAATTCTCGGAAAATAAAATTCAAAATAATCGCTATTAAATTGGAAGTAGTAAGCAATTTCTTTATACTGAACGAGATCAACGTGCTGTACTAAAGCAAGTGAGTATAATTTCGAGCTGTTCCTATTTATAAACCATTGCCAAAACCAGAAGGGAACGTTATCTTAATCACGTTATCGATTATTTACAAAAAAGGGGGATTCCCTTCCGAACTCATTGCCACGCTGAATTTGAATGAGCTAGTGTGCATACTTCCCACAGTAATCTGTAGATTAAATGTTATCTTGGGCCAAAAGAGTCGCCAGTTCTTATCTAAGAGGCCAACTACCAATTTCAGATAAAATTCCGAGCTACATGTATGAGTACCTTTATGGTAACGTATCCCCACTACATTACTCTATAGCAGTAATTATATTTTGTATTGACATGCACATAGGATTTCTGGAGCCTTTCCAGCGTGAATAAATAAGGTTCTTATCAGGACACAAATTCTGATATATATCTAGAACATTTCTCTATGACCATAAAAGTACACATTCCATTTTTACCCTACTGAGTAATACTTTATCAGACTTATGATTCATTCTGCACGTGACTTCGTTTGGTCTAAACATGCACCGTACGTTTATTTCCAAAATTGTAAGATTACCTAATAAAATAAAGAAATCCCTAGTTTTGAATAGTTTTACATCGAATTTTTCAAACAGAGTGCTATTAATTTTTAGTTGTAGGAATCTCAACTTTATTTTTACTATTTTAATTCGGTTTTTGATGTATTCACAAAATCTCAACGAAGCATTAGGTCTTCGTAGTCGAATGGTTAGAAAAACATGTCTAACATTCAAGTACGAAGACTTTTGAGGTTCGAAACTTAAGAATAGGCATAATTCTGCACTTGTAAATTCAAATCGTTCATGGATGGCGCCACAGGCGAATAATACTTTAGTTTAAAAAATAATGAAATATATTTAAGGGGGGAAATAGATTATAATAAAATATATTCATTAACCCTAAGTAACAAATTATGTCCCCCTCCAAAAGTTTGATTCATTCATCCCAATTAAAATTTGCTTCCAATGACGTACTTAAAAAATCATAATCATTTAATTAAAACTATATCAGAATATAACTCGTTATCTCTAAAAACATTCATTTGTAACACCCATTTACAGAGCCCCAAAACCCTTATCAGAGCGGAGGGGTACCATCCTCCCGGTTCAGACCCGGGGGGAATTTCCACTTCCTTTCGTTTGCCTAATTTTCAATCATCTGTTTCAGAAATCACAAGCATCAAATTTGAAATATAACAAATAATCATTCAACACGTATATCATGATTTTCAGAAATAGATGTATACGGAATTATATAAAAATAATCATATGTACAGAAAAATTTGACTCTTTATCCCAATTAAAATTTGCTTTCAATGACGTAATTAAAAAAATCATAATCATTTAATTAAAACTATATCAGAATATAACTCGTTATCGCTAAAAGCGTGCATTTCTTATCAGTACAGATCCCCGAAACCCTTATCAATCACAAACCATCTTCCCGGTTCAGATCGGGGGGACTTCCACCCACTTTTGTTTGCATGCGGCTCCACCGGTTCCACTGTTCCAGAACAGGTATATTATAACTACTCACGGGTCCTGAATGCTAACTTTTTATCCCAAAGCGCTGCCACCAAAACTCTAAGCTGTAACGTTTGAAAAAATAACGGTGATATTCTTGGTTAATTAAAATATGGAATTTATTTACGTGACGACTATTGAAACTTATTTACAAAATGATACATATTAAAAAGTTATTAAAATTTATTATAGATTGTTAGAGTCCACTATTTTGTGAGAGGAGGATTCGTTGGTCACCGCTCGCGTGCAAGTTCAAAGCATCTCTCCCCTCATCTTCCGGTCGGGTCGCTAGATTCCTCGGGGGGTCAAACAGGGTTGCGCTGCACCTGAAGCTGCACGTGTGGGCGTCGGATCTACAAAGAAACCGACACCAGATGTTGTTGTTTTCGAGAAGTGACGTTACACCCATGTTTTTTTTTTTCATTACTTTTTTTCTTTTTTAACTCCTAGATTTTGAAAAAAAATAACTATTCTGTTCATTTTAAAAAAATTTTTGTGGAAAATAAATCCTGAATTTTTAAGAACCAAAACAGGGAAACAAGAGGATTCACAAAAAGGAGTGATTGTAAAGAACATAAATAGATTTATCTCAAGTTATAACATCAAATTTTCATCATCTTTCAAAACAAACTAACACATTTAAAAAAAAAAAAAACTGGAAAATCTTAACTTTTATTTTTATGCATTTATTATATTTTTACATTTGAGAATGCCTTTTTAATTTTTTACGTTTTCAGTGTATTCTTCATTTTTTAAAATTACATTTGGTTTTAATAAGGAATTTTGTAGGTACTTTTTGTTTCATGAAGATTCCAAAAGAAAATCCAGGCACAATGAATACTCCAAGTCTAGTGGCCACGTACCGCTTTACCGTGAAAGCAACCTTTCATAACTTGGCGATCAGCTGAGTTCGAAAACCTCTTTTCAAGAACGACAGCCTGCTTTTCGTGTTGGAGCTCTTTCGTCCCACTTAGCGAAAGCTGAATGTGACGTCATCTCATTCAAGGACACTCTCCGCTCCTCGGGCGTTTGAAGTTTCGTTTTCTCCTCTCCAACTCGGAAGGGTCCCCTCCCTCCCACCCCTCCTCATGGCCTGGCCGTGTTTTTGTTTTTGTTTTCTTTTCTTTACTATAAGATCAAAGAAGAAGCAAACTCCGTTTGCTGGTTCTCAGCTACACATATAGCCCCGTTGGTCAGTTGTTTATAAATGTCCTGATAACCAGCTATAGATGATTGAAGCCCTTTTTAGAATTTTATACTCCTTTCTTAACTGGAATCTAGTTTAAGAAAATGCTTTTCAAATTTGTTGGAAAGCTGGAGGATCCCTGCATATTTTTATCTACTCTCAAAGAATCTGGCTTCATGTCCGTCTTCATAATTTATCAAATTATTAATAATGTCACTGTCATTGAAAGTTTCGTCTTCAATCAAGCGCGGGCTGCTGGATCGTTGAGAGAAAGCAACTGAATGCGCACTGTCGGGAGACTGTTTATAACAAATGAACACAGCGTCTTTAAGTGTCTACATTTCAGTGGCGTAACGTACACCCCCGCATCACGGGGGAGAGGTAGGACTCTAGGGGCCCAAGGCCTGACTTACGCTAAATACGTAGTTACCTAATTTATAAAATATTAAAGGCAAAACCTTACTTTAAGGGTCCTAACATTCTCCGTTACGCCACTAGTAAATAGATAGAAAACATTATAGCGCCCCCAAAGCCATTGAAATTCATACACCGTATAAAAAAATTTCGCACAAAAAGGAAATCGCATAAAAAAGACTGCACAAAAACAGGTACGACTGTATTATATTGCTGATATTGCTACTAGTTAAACAGAAAAGGGGAAAAAAGAATATGTTGCAAAAACAGATTATATTTAAACATTATCGACAAAAATACAGGCTGGGAAGAAAAACTGTTGCTTCGTACAAACATTGTGTAAACTTTTTAAAACAAAAATGTAAGAAAATATTGATTTAAATTTTATGAGATACATTTATTTCACTTTTCATTATTTGCTAGCTGGTACACCCGTTCTTCGCACAGGTGAACTGAAAAATTAAACAACACAGGTTGAAGGATAAAGAAGTTTTAAATGAGTTAATTTTACGTGAATTGCAAATTAAATAAAAAAAGCATTTTGCATATCTCAGCTAAACAAAACAACAACAAAAAGAAAGAAAGAAAAAAAAGAACACCTTTGTGTTAAATTTTAAGTATGTAGATCTAATAGCTGATAAAAAGGATTTTTTTTTTTAAATTTATAACTTCCCGTAACACTCTTGAGGGTCGATATTTCAAAATACCTCCCTCAGCTGATCTCTGCTTAGTAAAAGTAACACATTGTTAAAAGTTTTGTGTAATAAACGCCTAAAATAATGTAAATAATTTATATCTGAAAGTGTAATACATTAATATTACTTTCTGTTGTATTTATTTTATGTTAAAATTGCAATATTCGCAAGCAACGCCGTTTCTTAAATTATGATGGCAATTCAATGAAAAACATAGCGAACTGTTAACGATAGAGTCAAGTTGGTAAATGTTTAGCTACTTTCATAGCTCGAGCTTTATTACAGCTTTGTAAGACCCGCCGTGTAGGGGCGCGATGCACGTTAATACTTTATACACCTCATTTTGATTTACTGCAGTTTTTTTCACATAATATATTTTTTTTTTGGATCACTACATGAAAATTAAGGGATATACATAAACAAAATACTCCACTTTGGGAAATTTAATCCGTTAGAGCTAATAAATTAATTAAAGATATTCCACTGTAAAATTAATTATGTACACGTTCACTTAAAATAAATAGTCAAATCGTTTTCTAAGGTCTTCATTAACATACAAAAACATAAGACACTTAAATTTTGACATAAACTATTTTTTCGGGACAAAAATAATAATCGTTGCAATCCGCTGAAAACGCAATATCTACTACAAAACTATTCGCCTTCCCCGCTAAAATACTCATCATAGAACCCGTGCTTCCATATATCTTGGAAGAGTGGATTTCAAAGAATATTCTTGCTAAGTATTGGTAGAATATTCCTTCTAAGTTGGTGTGGTGTGATAGTTAGGAGAAGGGAGTGCCAGCTCAGGTGTCTTCCACGTCACTTGACCATGGTTGAAAATTACGTGGTCCGTTGCCAAAAGCCCTCGTGTAGCTGAACGGTGTGACGTTAATATTCACTCACTCCAAAAAATACAGTACAGTAGTTATAATTATTTTTATACTTAAAAATGCAATATCCGCCTATTCAATTAAAATTATAGCATTATAATTAACTACTAACCACAAACAAATTTTGAAAATTTGTCCAAATGATGTAGTGTGAAAGAGAAAGTTTATTTACTTTAAGTACCAGAACCGATAAAAGCATTTATTTTGAAAAACGATCAATTTCTTACTACCAAATATGCATAATAAAATCATTAAAAAAAACATTCAAATAAAGAGAGATTTATAACAACCTCTCCCTTCAAAACTTAGTTTTATTCTGAAATAAAAAAAAATTAGGGATTTTATGCTGATCACAGGAATTAATTAGAAGCGAGCACCTTGCGTAGACAAATCAAAAAGGGTTTCTTTGCAAACAAAAGATAGATAAATGCTGTCGTGGGCTCTTTCCAGCGCACGCCAGAATTGCTTGCAGATGGCAAATTTTTTACTACTTACTTGACAAATATCGTTCTATTTTGGACACTTCACACAATATCTTTATAAATTATATCCTATGTGTTATTCTGATGTATAAGCTATATTACTGTAAAGTTTCATTAAAATCCCCATTCAGTTGTTTTTGCGTGAAAGACGGCCAAACATCGTCACAAACTTTCGCATTTATAATATATATCTAGATTAAGTCAAGGATTGCCATGATGACACTTTGGATTGAACTGCTTATTATTTTTCTAACAAGCACACTGTTTAGTATTACACTGTCCCCGTCCTCTCCAGACAGCGCGGGGACGTGACGCACCAAAACAAAATATGACCTAAATATCATTTTTTAGTTTTATGTAGTTATATTCTCTTTGCATTATTATTTTTTGATTGATATAGAAACTGAAAATGAGAAACTCTGTATAAAACTTCAATTGAAAAATATAAACAAATTAGGGAATTCGACCATGCCCTCTTTACAGATAAAAAAATAAGCTTGTTGATAAAAAAAAATAAAGCTGTTTTAAAAAGGAAAATAATAACTAAAAAAAAGGTGTTGCAAATATATATATAAAGCAGGATATTTCTGAAGTACTACATTAATGTATAATATGTAGGAAAAAAAAGGTTTGAAATTCTATTACAAATATCTTTAAAAAAAATACCAGCTTTATTATCTTATTATTTTGATAATTAATTTCGAATAAATAATTTGTAGTTCAATTATTGTTGTTGTATTAATTACTCTGCTTTTAATAATGCACCTTATTTGCTAAATAAACACTTTTAAACTCTTGACAATATTATTTCATCATTTCACTGAAACAGGTTAGGGATTTAATAAAATCACTTCTTTCCTTTGGGAAATCACCTTACAGAGTTCTTATTTTAATATCTTGCGTGAATTGATCATCTTCCTAAGGGATTTGATGAAAGGCCTAATTTGATCATTTCCCTGTGACATATGTGTATTAATTATGTGATTATATACAGTATAAAGAAAGATTTATCTTTTAACTAGCTGTATTAAACCAAAATTAACGATACGCAATTAAATCTTGCTTTTCTTGGTATAAATATTTCGTGCAAGGAAAAGTTTAGGTATTTGAATTCCTTTTTAATCCCATGACACTTTATATGAAAATGACACTTATAAATTAAATAAGGCTTAATTTCACTGAAAACGGGGGTGACTGTTTTCGAATACAATGAACACAAACATTATTTTAAATCAATCTTAAGAAGTTGATCAGATCAAACACACACACAGCAGTGTATAACGCCAGAATAAATTCTGATTGTTAAATATAATTAAATACAGTTGGGGTGATTTATTATTATCAGTGAACTATCAGTTTATTATATCGCACTATTCTGCTACACCAGGGTTTTTGGTGACAGACCACGTAATTTTGAACCATGGTCAAGTGACGGAGACGATACCTGGGCTGACACCCCATCACCTGACTTCCACACTTCACCAACGGGAAGGCATTGGAGCCTCAACACATTTATCGTGCATCGGCCGCTTCTGTACGGCGGGTCTTCAGCGGTACTAGACTTGAGTTCATGGCACGCCAGTTACAAGTCCATTAATTTGACCACTAGGCTACCGTAGCCTATTGATTTATTAAAATTTAAAGGATAAATATATTAAAAATGAATTTTTTTAAGTGTGAATAGTGCTAAGAGTAATTATATCAAGTTATACTAACATAATTCATCTACTTCTATTTTTGCTGCTTCGCTACTATGGTCTCCTCTTGTCTTAAACTGAGGATCATTAGTTCGGAACTTCATTTTTTTAACCATTCATTTCATTTTAAAAGATCTGCAGTTTTAATTGAGAATCTTCAACGAGGACCCCAGGGCTAGAGGTCGTAATTGCGTTCTGAGAAAGGACTGAGAAAAAAATGAGATGGGTGGGCAGCCACCATTGTTTTGAGAAACAGAGGAAACACGCGTTTTTGCACACTTTTTTTACAGAAGTAAATGATCCGTGCGATTGTACACACCATGGATTGTATAAACAACCTGTGAGTTCTTAACATTTTAAAAGCAATCATGCCTATACATTAGCACACATCAGTGCATTTTCCCTCCGATCTTACGTAAACAATATGCATTTACTTCTAATTGAAAAAAATCTGTGAATAGGTTTGCTTCTGGTGGCTGTCTTCTGTTCGAAACGGCTGAGAAGTTACGAAGTTGTAGCTTCAACAAACATTTCTCTGACTAACCTTCGCACCGTCGAACCATGACGATTTGCACACAGGCAATAATTCAACTAAATTTTGTCTTAAAAATAACAAATGATTATTTGATTTTCAAAAAAGTTTCCCGTAAGCTGTGACCCTATGTGAAAGCATTTTAATACAAAAAAAGGCTAGAAATTTATATTTAATTCCTTAGTTTAGTGCTCCTGAAACTTTCAATATTTGCGACCCAATATTCAATCATAATTTTCATCGCGCCCCCTCCTTCTATACAATAACAATGTTTTGAGTTCAATAATACTATACTTTGACTATAAAGCTACAGTAGGACTTAAACCTCTTAAGTGCAACAGTGAATATAAGCGTCTCGCTCAAACAAAACATTAGTTTCCATGGGCATATATAAACGTCCTTCCGAAGTACGACCTTTTCTGTGCTATGTTATCCAGAAAATTACTCCAAAGGCTTTGAAATGCAATAAAAGGACCTTGACAGTATTTGCGAAGGATTTACTTAATTTCAGGAAATTTGCTTTTATTTATTCCTTTTCTTCCAACCCCCTCCCCCCAATACATCACATGTGAAAAAAGGTGGCAATGGGAAGCGTAACTTTTAATCGATAGTTAAGGGATTAATTATAAACCGCACACATTATTAAGATAAGAGTTAATTTTTGTATGTAATTTTATATGTGACAATTCCATCGGGTCACTTGTAATTATTAAACTTGTTCTTAACTTTGCACTGTTAATCTTGATACATTTATAAGTGTATTATATCAGCGTAAATATGTATTTTATTTTTTATTATTTTAAAATGTATTTGGTTTGTTTATTTTCCATGAATAAAAATTTTTTCATAAATAATCTTTTGTTTTTGAGTTTCTAATATGCTCGCGCCCCCCTAGGAGGGCGCTGAGAAACGCTGTCTTTGCCCCTTACCGTGTCACCATGTTGACTATTTTCTCTATGTTAGCAGGTTATTGTAACATCGTCGATTGTTGTGAATCCCCATCTTTCTATTCACGATAAGTTTTATGGTTTCACCAGCTGTTAAGGGAGAAGTACGACGTCTTCGATTGTTGTGATCTCACACCCATCGATTGTCCCTGAATTTTTACGATCCACCAGCTGTAAAATGACCAGTGCACGTGGCCATGGGGCCATTATTTAGTGTCTGAACTCGGGGAGTGAAGACAGCCAGACGGGTCACCATAATGGTAAAGGAGAGCCGGTGCCCCATTAACAATAGGCGAAGCCTATCTTAAAATAATCATGTCGTCTTTTCTGGTGTTGAGTGAAGGGGATACTAGAAACAGGTGGCGTGATGGACAAGTGTCCAGATGTTGGACAAGGAACTATGGCGCCTAGGGCTAGACGGCCCGGGTGTGTTTTGGCGTGTGATGCGCAAATAGGACGAGGGAGGCCAAGAGACTTTTGTGACCTGCCAATAAGAAGGGACGAGGGGCGTGTTGTGAACACACCTCTGGTGTTTAAAAGGGTTCTTTTTCAGGAGAGAGGGGGAAAGGAGACGGAAAAGGAGAAGAAAAAGAGTCGGGAGAGAGAGAGGAGCCGGCCTTGGATGGAGAAAAGGGCTTAACCCGAGATTGGAGTGGAAAGACGATGAACGCCGGTGGCGTTGAGAATAGAATATGGACTGACTGCACCGGCTTGGCATATGAACTGAATTCTATTACTTCATTAACAAATTGTTTAGCAAATAAACAATGCTTTTATATTATATTAGGCTGTAACATTTTTTTATACTAGCTATACACGACGTTACATTATCTATCCAATGTCTCTTCACAACATCTCCTGTATACATCACGTTTAAGGCTGAATTTATGAAGCTATGTTAAATTGTTTCAAAATATTTAGCCTCATACACTCATTTATAAATTAAGTATCAAAATTGTCTATTACTGTCGGTTTTGGTATACGGCCAGATCATTCTTTTATTTTATTCATTGCTGTAAGAGTTTCAGATATATTTATTCATACAACAGGTTTAAATACTTTTTTAAAAAATAATTAAAAATTTTTTCCCCGCACTTAGAAATTGGCTATAAATATGCAGGAAATAATCTGTTTATACAGTCAACTTTTTAAAAAAAAATCAATTTAACATATTTCAGATATACTATTTGGTGTTTAGGTTTAAAAATTTGCTTTCCAGATTTAACGGTAATTGCAACAAAAAAATATTTCTAATAAAAAATTATTTTCTTGATTTTATTATTTTTACCTTTACTTGCATATTAAAAATAAAGTGACATTAATCAAACTATGAAAAATCACTTTAATTTAACGTAGATGAGGGGGGAAAAAAACATTTTTTTGTGAATTTCAAATGGATTTTTTTTATTACATAAGAATTTTTAATCTAAATACCACACAAACACACTCTTAATATTACGAGCTGTAATTCATTTCAATATTTTCCAGCAAATATAAAGTTATTAACACGAGATGAATTTTTTTCATTGAATACATTACGGCTCATACATTGAATCTAATCGTTAATGACGTTGCCAGCTCCATTGGTGAAATTTCTGGGTTTTTTTATATGGTACAAGAGGTTTGTAATTATTTTCTGCATCCCCATATCGATGGTATTTACCAAAAAAAAAAACACGTGAAAAGTCTAACTTTAAAACCGCAAGGAAGGAAGGTTGTATCAATGCTATTATACCTCTTAAACAAGACCTAAAAATATTATTACCGCATTAAATGCCTTAATTGAAGATACCATCAGACACAGAAAAAACTAAACTTGAACTAAATTTTAATTTTGAACTAAATTTTAATTTGGCTTGATTTATCCTCATGGATTGATGTATTGAGTAAAATGATTCAAAATCCTAAATTCAATATCGTGGAATGCATTGAAGGCGTAGATAATCTTAAACAATATTTAGTTTCCCAAAGATCTGTTGATAACTTTAAAATATCTGTCGATATCACTTGCTAAAGATTCAGGTATTGATTCCGAATTTCCCCTCTCAAAGCTCAGGGAAAAGGTATATTTATTTGTTTGTGAGGGAGTGATGAACCAACTTCAAATTCCTTCCTGCATTTTGCGATCTCTTCAGCTAATGGACGATTTACCTTATTATCTCAGTGCTATTCGATATTCTTCTTCCCAGTACCACTAAAGACCACGTTAAATCTGTCGAGAGCTGAAACGTCCTCCCGTTGGTGTGGTGTGGTAGTTAGGAGAGGGGGTGCCAGCTCAGGTGTCGTCCACGTCACTTGACCATGGTTCAAAATTACGTGGTGAGTCGCCAAAAGCCCTCGTGTAGCTGAACAGTGCGACGTTAATAATCAATCAATCAATCCATATTCTTCTTTCTGTATGTTTCACGACATTTCTGATGATGATCTCATGAAAATCTGAGATGGACTTGAATATTAAGTTACAGGTACAGGAGGAAGGAATATATTGTGAAAGATATAGACGGCGAACAACCCTTTAATGAAACGACTTCATTCAAAGATATTTATTCAAGTAAAAACAGCCAATTGAGGTATTGAAATTATAGTCAAGAATGATCTCCAGATTTTGCTCAAGCAATGAGAATTTTTTAACCTTATCTGTTTCTCTAGCTTCAGGAGAAAGAAGTTTTAGAAAATGAAAAATTATTAAAAATTTCTCGAGTAATAATATGACGCAAGAAAGGTTTTTTTTTTTTCTGCTTTAGCCATCATCTATCTCTATTGAATCCGAAATCTCAGAAAAAATGGATTTCACCGAAACTATTGACAAATTTGCTTCTCAGGAAGCCAGAAAAGTTATTTTATAGCTAATTATTAGGTAGTCTTTTTTTGTGTGGAAGGACTGATTTATATACATTTCATTTATATGCTTTAGTCCTTTTTTTTTTATTGGATTATATTTTCTGAGTAAATACAATTATTTTTTATTTCTAATTATAAATTTTTTAAAGGTAGTATTTTTGATTGTTTATTGATTAATTAAAGCATTTTGTCGTTAATATGACATATTAGTTGGTAAAAAAAGGGGGTTCTGCACTTATAGAATTGTATTTACATTTTATTAATGTTTTACTTTAATACAGGTAGATGAGTTTATAGCGTCAACGTTAAGTATTAGTTAAAATATGAACAACTCTCTAGAGGGGTGGCACATTACGTCTTTGCACGCGGGCGGCCAACACCCTAGGATCGGCCCTGATTGAGGAAACATTATCTAAGTACGTTTTGGCTGTGAGTGAGGAGAATAAGTTTCTGGTGAAAAGATGAGAAAGAAAACATCTTGTGAAGGTCCCCTTGGATCTCACTTTGAGAACGAGAATAAGTAGGAGACAGATAAGAGCCAGTTTTATAAATAACTTTCTTTATTTGGTTATCTTTTCCAAATAGAATCAAAGACTTATTAACAAATATATCTAAATAGTTTTATGAGGCTTAAAAGGGACTTTCCTTTAAATAAGCTTAAATATTTAATGATCCAATTAATTAACAATTAGAATATCGATCACGCAAAGATTATCGTGATAAGAGATCCCAGAATTATAATCAATAATGTTCCTATTGAACATTTAACTTTAATCTCACTCCTAATATAAAGCTTTAATGAGACTTGAAATATAAATCAATATTTACCACACTGAATCTCAACTCTTCCTGAGATTAAATTATCCACCAAGAAAGCTTCAATTATAAATCTCTAACTTCACTATTATACCTTTCTGCTTCAATCTCTCTCTCCTACTGCTATAACTTTACTATTCCGTTTGACTTAAATACTTTATCTAATCTGCATATAACAAGGAATCCTGTCCTCTTTTTGGAACTGATTGGAAATAGGTAGGGAATTAAATTTCCCTAAAAAAGACGACTCAGAAGGTTAGTGATAAAGTTCCGTATAGATTTGTCACAATCTGAGAAAATTTCTATAAAATGCCAACAAAACGATTTCAAGTTATAATGACCAAGAGCTTGTGGTCACCGTTGATTCTGTCAGAACTTGGAATCCTAGTACCACTGAAGAACCATCGTGTAGAATGACTGATACACACTAAATCTGTCGAAGATGGAAGTACTGACGTTGATGTGGTGTGGAAGTTTGAAGAGAAGGGTACAAAATCAGCTGGCCTCTTCGTCATTTGACCGCAGTTAAAAATTACGAGAGCCACATTGGCACTTAAAAACTCTACAAAATTTGCAATAATATTCTTATGGAAATTTAAAAGAACATTCTTGTATTTTTTTATTATTATTATTATTTTTTTTTTTTTTTTACTTTTTTCCGTGCCTATACAGGAAATTTTTGAAAATGAAAGGACTGATTTCCTGGCTAAGTCGGCAGCCAAGCGGGGGATTCCAAAATCGTTTTACAGGAAACAGATTAAAGGAAATGTTGTCTATGTTTGGAACATTCTGCACGCACAATCAGCTCACTCTGAAAGAAATTTTTTTTGACCATTTCACAAAGACTGTCTTGTCATCACTTTTTTTGCAAATTGTATAAAATCACACAATTCTTTACTGCTCATGGTAATTTTAAAGGTGTTCCTCAACAGATTTTACCTGTGCTTTTCCAAACTTTATGACTGCAATGTAGGTGACGAGTAGTGTTGAACATCTTATCATTTTTTTGTTCAAAGTTTAAGAAAGAAAGAAAGAAAATACCTGAAATCTTAAAATCAACTGGCCCCCTAACTTTTTCAGTTTGTTTCAGGTTAAGTTTCGCTCACATTATTTTGTATCTTTATTGATTTGATTTTCTAAAATTTTTCATTTCTCTGTTTTTGTCAAACCCTTGTGTTGGTTTTGTTATGTAATTTTTTTATTTTGTAATTTACTTTGTCTTTGTAACTTATTTGTTTTTGTTATTTAATTATTTCGTAACTTTTGTTTTATTTACTTTTTATTCTATTTATCTTATTTTGTTTGTTTTACTTACTTCTGTATGCCTCGTGTGATACTTGCGGTACACGAGAATTATTTTGTCGGTCTTCAAATAAAAAAAAAAGAAATTCCTAAGTGAGACAGGAAACGCATGAAATGAGGGGATGGTCTTCTCCGTAGAGAGAGGGAGGTCAATGTCAGGAAGGTCATTCATTGTATAACTTACGAACTGTGAACGATTCAAGGGAAATTCCTGAAGGCATAATAAACTTAGCGCCCATATATATAATTGGGACATATCTTTCTCTCGAACGTAGAAAAAAAACCCCTTTTTTTTCTGGATTGGAGTTGGCAAGGAAAAATGAAAAGAAAATGGATGGCATGGGTTAATTTGAAAGCATAGAGTTAAAGCGACCATTTTAATTAATTAAAACATTTGTTTTTATCTTTATTGAAAAGCAGTGAAGCAATGGAATCCAATAACATCTGTTTTTAGTTTTCCTGGTGATAGTTAGTGTTCTAAAGTGATAGCAAGTGTTGATGCTTTCAGCAAGCTCTGATAAAGATTTTTACACATTGCCAATCACAAAAATTTTTGGATAAAAAATTTGACAATATTAATCTAATAGTATAAAATTATTGCAATTTTTAATTTTTAAGCAGCTTTCACAATACACGAGTAATACATTTAGCTAATCGTCAATAATTAAATTCATTAACTAAACATTGGAATAAACAATTTTAATAATTTAAAAAGGACAGCGACATTGATTTTAATAATAAAATTCTATTGGAAAAATTATCGAATTGACTGCATTAATATTAATTTTTTAATAAATTTTTTAAAAAATAGAATGCAAGGGTTTATAACATTTCAGCCAATTGAATTTGACTGTTAACTCCCTATTGTAGATGTGTTGTGGTGTGGAAGTACGGAGAATGGGTTACCATCTTCGACCTAACAAAAAATATACGTAGGTAACATTTTTAATCCTTAAATATTGATTAAAATATTATAAACTTGAAACAAGTGTACAAAATGTCAATGAAATTATCCACCAATATATTAATTGATTTATGTTAATTGTAACTGACAACGATTGCAATAGTAAACTGTGTGATCAAATGCAACCTTATAAAATTTGACATATTTAAAAGTTAAAAAAAAATATTTAGCAAAAATTCAGAGCAAATAATTAAAACATTGTGTTTTTTCTTATGTAATATCTTATAAAAATATTCTTCCAAAAGCCTACAGTTGATTATAAAAATTGAGAATACATACTTAATTTGATCCATGTAAAATTATTGAAGGAATTAATTAAAAAGGTAAAAAAATGTTTTCATCACAAAAGCCCCAAAAAAGTAAAAAAGGATCATCAAGAAAATGTATTTTTTTCCAATAAAATAATATTTTGTGTTAAAATATGTTTTTTTTTTATTTATTCTAATTTTATTTGTATATCTGAATGAATTGAATACTTATTTTTACTAAGAATTAATATGTAATTAAAGTAAATACTCAAAAATGTTTTTATATTAGTAATGAAAACAGTTTTACAGTAAAATTATAAAAAGAAAAATTCAAAAAAAAATAAGATATATACATAATAAATATATTATATATTAAAAATAGATTTATAGTAAAGAAAATAAAGTATGTGTAATAATGAATAACAGATAAATACTTTAAAAAAATGAGTTTATTTATTTATTCAATACTATTCCCAAAAATTTCTATACTTTTCTGTTCTGTGTTTGAATAAGAGGATTCCTCTAATTATAAAAAAATCAACTTCTTTAAAAATAAAACTGGAAATTTTCTTTTAAAAAGAAAAGAATTACGTGTACGAGAGTTGTTCTTTTAGCGCGTTTATTTTACGTACGTACAAATCTCTTAATATTTCAGTATCTTTTACAACTTTAAAAACATTCTTCTAAGACTGTTTCAAAATTTCTAATGCAAAGTTATGCTGAAACTAATATTAAAATTCATATTTTTGATGCATTATCTTTATCAGAAAAATATTTTTCGCACTATTTAACAAAGCGGAGGAATTGTAGTAACACTCACACATTTCCAACACTCAAATACGTCATGGCTTGTGACGTAAGCAGAAGTACAAAATTGTAATAAACGACCCGCCTGGCATATTTCTTGCGCCTAAGATCCATCCTATTTGCTCTAGGCTTCTACTGTTATGATGTCCGCGCGGCTGGGGGCGGGAGGACAGTCCCCACGAGGTGTAGGCAGGCAAAGGGCGAAAAGAGAGTTCTTCGAAAGGGGAAACATGAATCATCACGTAACGATGAGGTTTCTGACGTCAGTTTTCTTTCGTTTGCGAATCAAACCAACACCTCCTGTTAATCAAACCCAGAAGGTCGAGAAGAGGGTTGAAGCGTTGTGAGGCATACGGTGGGTGGATGGGGGGAGATTTTTGAAGTGGTTCTGCGTGCTTATTGTGACGTTGTGATGATAGGGGATTGAGATGAATGGAAATCGGAAGCTAGTTCCGCAATTAAGGTGTGGATAGGTTCTACACGTAGCTCCTCGCGTAAAATATATCTCGGCATGAACCGAGGGGCTTAGGCTATTGTTCTAAGGTCCAACCCAAATCGGTTGGTGGGCCACGTAAAAATTTACTAAACTGAGGTGGGCCACACATATCAAAATAAAAAAAAATATTCAAAATATTTTACTATCGTACATCATTCAAAATATGATGATCAAATTCAATTATTGATATGATCAAAAAACACCAAGTTTACCTTTTACTGGATCACAATCACAACAAAGTTGAAAGTCGACCGATTGCACTTGTTGGTGTAAGAATATCTCTTAACCTACAAAGTTCTTATCTACAGTAGATTTATGCTGCCATCTGAGGTTACGTAGTATAATAACAACTATGTGCGTAACATATTCACATTTTATACTTGTGTTACAGTATGTTTGCATAAAATTGATTTAGATTTTCAAAATTTTTATTTTTCGAATGCAAAAGAAATTAAGTAAAGAACAGCTTTGTAATTATTACACTGTTTGTCAAAAAAAGTTTTTTTTCTGCCCGATAGCCAAATGTTTAGTTTCTTATTGTATGATATTAATTATTACACCGTGATTAAATATATATCATAAAATGAAAAAAGTTACATAATTTCAGAAGGTTAAAATATTAAACATTTTTATTCTGCTGCCGTAATTATCTTACATTTCTACTAGCTGGTCTGACAGTCCTGAGGCAACTCATTAAATCCATCATCGGATTCTTTCATTGCCAAATAAAACAAGAAAAAGACTACTAATCTGAACTTAAAAATATAGACATAAATTATTTCTCTGACAAATAGAATTAAATGCACTACTCACTCTCAACGAAGTTCTCGTTGAAAGAGAAATAACATACCTACGCTCATCTGCTTTCCTTCATCCATCAACACCTGTTATTACAATTGCTTGGAAGTCAAATGAAGGAAAAAAATTATTTCGGTAAGAACTGCACGAGGAGAGGTGGGGTGGGTCAAAACACTATATTTTCGATTCAACCGTCTGTAGTCCAAATGTCTAAAATAATATAGACAGAAACTCCAAATGGGCCGCGGGTTGGGCATGCCTGTTCTAAGGACTCTATTTTGAAGGCGTTGTAGATTGTCAATGTGGATGTTTCCTGCGGATCCCCAGATCACGCAGCCGTACAAAAGGAGTGGGCGGAGGTATTGTTTGAAAACAAACGGGTCTATTTTTGAGAGAGAGCTTCGACTTTCTGCCGATGATGTTATTGAGGGAGTAAAGTTTTCTCCAAAATTTTTTTGTGGTTTCTTCGAAATGAGATCTGTTGGTTAATTTATCGTCGAGAATGAGTCCGAGGTATTTAGTTTCAAAAGTCCATCCTATTGTTTGGTTGAAGATTTGGAGGGGTGAAGGGCTATTTTGAGGTCTTGATTTTCGGAATACAATTGCGTGGGATTTTTCAGTATTGATGGCGCTATCCACCATTTAGTTAGCCATAATTCTAATTTGGAAATATAGATTTGCATGATGATGACGGTTTCTTCCACCGTTTTCCTGGTGCAAAGGATTGCAGCATCGTCGGCGAAGAGGCATACTGTTGTGTTGTTGTCCGTAGGGAAATCGCTGGTATATATATTGTATAATGCGGACTTAAGATAGATCCTTGTGGGGTTGAAGCCAGGATGGGACGCTGGCTGGAAAGTACATTATTGTATTTGACGTTAAAAGTCCTATTATCCAAGTAGCTGTGAATTATTTTTATGAGGTATATATGGGGAATCTGCAGAGGATCATTTTATAAATTAGGCCGTCGTGCCGCATCCTATCAAAAGACTTTTTGACGTCCAGGAACATACCGACAGTGTAGGTTTTATTGTTGAATCCATTAACTAAGTAGTTGGTGACTCGGAGTAGTTGGTGCTGTGTGGATGTTTGGCGGCGAAATCCGTGCTGGAAATCCGGGATTATGTTATTTTCTTCGCAGTGGCTATTGATATGCTTCAGTAATATTTTTTCAAAGATTTTTCCTAGGGAGCTAATCAGACTGATGGGACGATAATTTTCAGCAAATCTTGTATCTTTGCCAGGTTTTGGTATGACCATGATGAGGGCGTGCTTCCACTCCAGTGGAAAGTAATTTAATCGAAGGCAGCTTTTGATTATTTTAGGGATATTGGTGATGGCGTTGAGTGGAAGAGCCTTCAATGCAATATTTTTTATGCCATCTTTTCCAGGTGTTTTTTTGTTTGGAAGTTGCAGGATAATATCCATGATTTCTTGTGGTGAGGTCAATGGTGCGGTGGGGCGTCTGGAGTTGCGGTGGAGGAATCTATCGACTCTTTCTTCAACATGGTCGATGAAGTCGTCGTCATAGGGTTCTGGGTTTTCTTGAAAGGAGCTCTCAAGCGAATCCGCAAACAAGTCAACTTTGTCCTCTGGACTATAATGGAGGCCCATGGGGCCTACGAGAGGAGGAACATGAAAAGTTTTTTTTAATGATAGATTTAATTAGCTTATAGAGAGTCATCATCAGGGGAAGCCTCGGATAGCATTTTATTCCATTTAATATTTTTAAGGTTATTTAATTCTTTTTTTGATATCTTTTTGCATTTTATTTAGTTGAGATTTTAGAAGGGGATTTTTAGTGATTTGCCAAGCTTTCCTAATTCTATTTTTTGATTTAATTTTTTCCCTGATGAAGGGGGGGATAGAAAGGAGAGAGGTTTATTAATACATTTAAAGGTAGAACTATTAGAAAGGGCACTATTGTAGCAATCATTAAAATTTTTAATAGCATTTTCAATATCGTTGGGGTTGGAAATTCTTGATTTCCTGGAAGGGAGTTAGTAAGTATTTCCTGAATTTATACCAGTTAGGAAAGGAGTAGATACTGAGGGCAGGTGAGGTAAAGTTATCCAAGCTCACCTCAAAGAGGACAGGGTTGTGATCACTAGAGAGCTCTGGAATGGAAGTACACTCTGAAACGGCCATACCTTTGCAGATGGCGATATTTATAGTTGTGTTTCTGCAGTTTCGGTGGAAGCGAGTAGGTTCGGATGGAGCGATGAGGGCGTAACCTGTACTGTCACAGAATCTTCGAATGGTAGCTCCTGGGACGTTCTGTTGTGTGAGAGGATTCCAAGATACGCGTGCTTGGCATTCAAATCTCCGGCGACGAGGACATAACCTTGGTTCCGGAAGAATCGATGCAAGTCTTGTTGTACGAGTGGTTTCCTTGGGGAGGGGCGGTATGCAGAGACTATTGTCATGGGTTGACCCTGTCATCTTGCCTGGTGAGTTTGATGGTCCAGTCACTTGACCATTTCAAAACTATTGTTGTTTAAGACTATTTGGTGATGTGGGTTTTCAAAACTATGACTATTTGGTGATGTCCTTTTTATCATGATGGCAGTACCTCCTCCTCGGAAGGTGCGGTCAGTTATGTAGATATTGTAGTCTGGGAAGATGAAGGTATGGCAGGGTTGGAGATGAGTTTCTTGTAAATTTACTATGTCAGGGTTCCAATTAGCGATAAAACTCCTGAATTCTTCAATTCGTGATCTAATTCCATTGGCATTCCAGGAGATTACCGTTAGATTGGATCTGTTTCTATGGCGGGGATTAAAAGTTAATTTCGTTGCCTAACAATTGTCTAATGGCCCTGAGGTGGCCGCACCTGGTTGGGATGGTATGAGCTATTGTGATGAATTCCTCGAGTAAATCAAAGGTTTCTTGAACTGCAAGGGAGTTTAGTTGTTCAAAAATATCACCGGCTGACTCGGTGGAGGTGTTAGCTGTTGAGGTTGAGAGGGTTTCTAGGAGGTGTTGGAGTTAAGCTGCTGGCGCGCTGCGACATTCTTGGCCCGCTGCTCCCAGAAATTTACTTTGGGTGGTTGAGGGTGTCAATGACTGTCTTGGTGGGCTTGGTAGCACTCTTATTGTCTTTGGGTGTTTTTTTTTTCCGCTTCTTTTCCAACCTTGTTTCTGGGGTTTCTGAGACAACCCAGGAAGCTGGCAGGATGTTCCCCTTCGCACAGGCAACATTTTGGCTTTTGGTCGATCGTCTTTGTACATCCTTTTGCGAGATGGGCTCGTGCACACTTCACGCATCTGGGGGCACGAGTACAGAATCGGCTTGAGTGGAAGAAGCCCTGACACCGGAAACATTGTGGAGGACCGTATTTGGGTCTGAGTTCTTCGATTTTCACCTTCATGTAACCAATGTCGGTGACATGATAGGCAGCTCTGTTCTGTTCGGTTTTATCGAGGGTGATGAGGAAGAGAGACATTTCTTTCCCCGTCTTCTTGCTGGTCATTATGTGGCATTCGTTAACGGTGATGTTTTTTGCTGCCAGGCTACCGATGATTTCCACGGGGGGCATGTCGGTAGGCAGACCTCTTATAACTAGTCTGAGCTTCTTTTCTTCGGGAAGGATATAGGTGAAAGATTCTAGGCTATTTTCATTTACGTATTTTCTGATTAAATGATAAGCATATGCCGTCTGGGGGTAATTCTGAGTTTCGTGCCAATGAGCTTGGTTTCCAACTTGAGGTTTGTTAGTCCTTGCAGGTGTTTTAACAGACCTGCCTGGTTCGACACATTTAAAAGAAACTCGCTTTATTTGGCGCATTTTCTTAAGTTTTCTACCCCGAAAGCAAATAGGGGGCATCATTTCCCGCTCAGACCTCGTGTAGTATCTCTTTTGAGTAAGAAAATTTAGCACGCGTTTTTTGCTAAATAGTTTTTGTCTTTTGTCGGGTCTTTTTATTAAGCATGGCAGCATCTATAATGAGCAACGTCATTGTTAAGTTTCAGCTGCTTTTGGGTGCCAATTTAAAAAGGTGTTTTTCAAATAAAAAAGGAAGTTTAGGTAAGCCGGGTATTGCAAACGAATACTTTTTTTTTTCGCATTGTTTGAGGAACAAGAGATTTTTAGGAACTTTTTGATGGAGAGTGGCCTAATAAAAGAGCGCGATTCGGGAAAGCTGTTTTTGGTGGCTGTTCACAATCGCACTCAACAAACTAATGGAAATAAATCATTATGGAATGGATAGAGACAGGCACGACAAATATTGCGGACTGTTGGAAAGGTTATAATCACGATGTGTTGACCACAGAAGGATTTAACCATCTAACATTCAATCATTCGTTGATCCAGATACGGGTACTCACACAAATACTATTGAAAGCACGTGGAGGCACGTAAAATCACGATTTCCCCAATATAACAGGTAAAATGTTGCCTCTTTTTACTTGGCAATTTATATGTTTGAAAAGAGTTGTCGTGCTAAAACACTGATATATTCAATGCATTGGTTGAAAATCATAAGGAAATAGATTGGGAAAAATTTAAATATAAACTTTAGGGGTTTGCTTAGAATTAGGGATTGCCGACATTTTCTTTCTTTTGTATTTGTGTTATTAAGTGTTTGAAGGACAAATTTTTTTTTAAAAGTATATATCAAAAAAGCAATATATATATGTGGGAGACAACAAGGGGTCCAAGACGTGTTTGTCTTACTTCACATTTATTTTAAAACTTTAACAAAAAATTAATTAAAAAGGTAGATATTTTTACAGATAAGTTTGACGATGATATTCAGAAAGGTAACGCCTGCTCGCGCACCTCTCGCGTTCTCCTTTTCTCTCTAATTCTGCTCTAATGTCCAAGAGTTTTTATTTCTCTTCCACTAGTTCAAAAAAGTTTTAGTTCGTGTTTTAGCTGCGCCTGCGCGTGAAGACTGCGTGGAGTTGTCGATAACTATTGGTTACTATATCCGGCCAGCCTGACTGTACGCTGTCCGCAGCGGTACTTCCATGGAGACCAGAGGAGAATCTGAAACATACAAAAAAAAAGACGGAACAGACAAGGACTATACGACAAATATACAAAGATTTAACATATCAAAATTTTGTTGAACTAGACAGTTTCTCCATCATGTGAAGGCACCTCTTCGACATCCGGAAGGTTCCACAGGAAAACATTGTTTCACAGGCATAAGAACGTCTTTTTAACAAGTTGATCTTTGGCTGAACGCATCGATATTTTCCTCTGTAGAGTTCTGACGTCTGTTCAAAACGATTTCTCTTTTTCCCTTCGTTTCCACTGCCAGGGGCTGAAAGATCCTTCGGAGTAAACACAAAACCGTCTATAATTACGTTCCATAGGTGAAGGGGTAGGTGAGCGGGAGATGAATTCCACGGAACTCGTTTTCATGGCACCATTGGCTTTCTTTTACACAATACTATATCAGAACATTTTTCTCTTACAATACTCAATTTTAACTTAGTACTCTTAATTTTATTACATTTATAATCCTAATTAGGAGAACTCGAATCATTTCTAGTATTAAAGTTTTTAACATGTGGCAAATCATAACTAGAGTTTTTTATCACATTTGAAACAGAAACAACATTAGGATAAGCATAAGCATGAGCAATTCCTAAAGAGGGATTCTGTTCCTCATTCAATAAAACATCGCTCCCTTTGCGTGGCCTAGTTTTATTTTTCAGAATATACACTGGGATGTATAATAAATTCTTCGGTCAAGGTCGGTGATATCGCCGTTCGAAATTTATACCGGGAGAATGTTGATCAAGAGAAATATTTATGGGTTTAACTTCTACCATACGCTGTTCGCCAAAAACATGAACTTAATGTTATGATTTCTTCGGAAGGTTTATGCACTCTAATTAGGGGGAGGAATTTAAAAACTGGGATCTGGCAACCTGAATCGATCAAGGCTGTTACGGGCTGATGTTCCAAAAAATGTTTACGTATTGAAGATTTGAGAATTCATCGCTATTTTGTTTTTCGCTCTCGACTTTCAAAGTATTCACGTTTATTTTATTATGGATGTGGCTGTTAGATTTTAGGTTTAAAAACGCTTCTCACAGTCTCTTGCGCAATGAGATGAATCACCGCATATAAAGAATTTTATTTTCTCTTCAAGATATTGGGGATAGTTCTCTTTAATCTTTGTTTTAAAAGTTTTGTGATCTATTTTAAAGGGGTCTTGGCATATCCATAAGTAATAGGAGTTTTCCTTATGTGATCCGCTTCTAGATGAAATATAAATATCACACCTTTTAGCTAAATCAATAGGCTAAACCAATCTTCTGCTTCTCGAATGCCAATATGAGTTGCAGTTTCCTTATTTAAAGTTTCAAATAATTTATCAGAAATTATAAGATCACATAGAGATTCAAAGGAATTAACTTTTCTTAACGAACAATAATATTGAAGTTTGCCGTCAATCTTGCAGCAAATTGGATGTATGTCTCGCCTGATGATTTTTAACAGCATTTTTTAAAAATGAGTTTAAACACTCGCGAGGGGTTAATTGGAATTCTGAGTACTATAGATTTTAGTTTTTCATAGTCATTTAATTCCTCTTCTTTAATATACAATAAGACATTATGAGCTCTTCGCCCAGAAGATTTATTAGAATTTCAGATTTTATATTCGTCATTTATTTTTCTTGGTTAAAAATGCGCGTTCTAATGATTGAAGAACAGATTAAAATTTTCAGATCTGGTGGAACAGGAAGAGATAAAAAGTCCTAATACTGTTTATCATATTTTCTATGTTAGTTTTTGAACTGTTTTTCTTCGACTTTAGCTGCAGGATTTAAACTTAATGCTTTTTATTTTTAGCCGTTTGAAGTTCGATTTCTTTTCTAATTTTGCTAACTGAAGTTTCGCGAGCTCAATTTTTTGTTCTTCTTAAAGTTACTCCTCTTCGTTTCGCGATACTCTCTCATCTATACAGTTTTGAATTAAAGTTTTAACGAAATCTGGATCACTTTCAAATGTACTACTGTTCTCAATTTTAGTCTTTAGTTTAACTATAGTGTCAGTAATTTCCACAGTACCGTCTAGATCCTCAACAACTCTTATGAGATCCCCTTTTAAGAGTTTTTATACATTTTAGAAAAATATGGAAAAAGATCCTACCTTTTTTTCTGGCTCCCCTTGTTGCTCGCACGTACGGTGTATCCAATAATTGAAGAAAATTTCGATTCCACTGATTTCATCTCTTCGCAGGTAATATAGTTGAAATTGTTCGAATTGACACCTCTTCGCAGGTGTTTGTGAGTGGATCCAACCTCTACACAGAGTAAGGAATATTTGTCGATGGTTCGTTGAAAAATACACCTCTTACACAGGTTATTTTTGTTATTTGTTCCGACCTCTACACAGGCGGAATGAAGTTGAAAATTCAACCTCTACACAGGTTGAACGAAGTTTCCGAAAATGGCGGCGCGTCTCCTCCACGGACGGCTTTTTTAACGTTCCAAATTTTGATCAAAATCGAAATTTTTTCAATCCCGGCCTCTACACAGGCGGAATTTTCATGCTGAGTTCAAACCTCTACACAGGTTGAACGAAGCTGAAAAAATGGCGGAGCGTCTCCTCACGGACGCTTTTTTGTTCATTGTCCAGACTTTGGTTCAAAATCGAAATTTTATCGATCCCGGCCGAGCCCCATAATTTTGGGAGGCAACAAGGGGTCCAAGACGTGTTTGTCTTACTTCACATTTATTTTAAAACTTTAACAAAATTAATTAAAAAGGTAGATATTTTTACAGATAAGTTTGACGATGATATTCAGAAGGTAACGCCTACTCGCGCACCTCGCGTTCTCCTTTCTCTCTAATTCTGCTCTAATGTCCAAGAGTTTTTATTTCTCTTCCACTAGTTCAAAAGTTTTAGTTCGTGTTTAGCTGCGCCTGCGCGCGAAGACTGCGTGGAGTTGTCGATAACTATTGGTTACTATATCCATATAAAAAATCATTAAAAATAATAAAAAAATATATAGCGGGTTATCAAAAAAAAAAAAAAATGTCCTTAAATTTTCAGTACTGTGATATAAGTGTATACTTAATTAGCCATTAAAATAGTTTTTTTATGTAAACCCTAATATTACTATATGGAGTGACATGTGAAACAGAGGTCCTCGTCCCTCATTCTGGAAACTGTGCAGTTATTATAATTGCACAGGCTAATGGTTTCACAACTTTCGGCTTTTTTTAGCATTTGAAAAAGAGCATCGTTAGAACTACTCCCCCTTCCTCATGCATCTCGCAAAATCCTGTTTCGGTGAAAACGAGATTTTTGAAACACGTTTTTCCTCGGTTGCAACATATCCTTTTTGTTGAAGCGCCAGCACACAGCCCGTGTGCTTTTTTCTCCGTGTGTGTGCCTGAAAGAAAAAGAAAAGAATAATCGTCGCCGAAGCAACGAGCAGGAGAGGGAGGGGGGACCTCGAACTTGCAGCTTGACTGCGCTATGACGTAGTGAAGTCGTTTTGCGAGAAGGGAGTTTCGTTCCTCTTCGCTACGGTAGGGGGTAGGCAAGGCAGTTTTTTCTTCTTTGTATCTGAGTCATAGTTCGTTGTAGGACGATAGCTTGTCATAAGACCGGCATTCTTGTTGGGTTTATGAGTGGGAATAACGATGGCCGATTTCCACTGTCTTGGTAGTTTTCCACGACAAGTTACATATGTATAACAGTCTTTCCCTACCCAAAATTCCAAGGTGTCCAAATGTCCAGGGATGCTATCTGAACCAGGTGATTTGTTGGTGTCCAGATTTTGAAGGGCATAAGATAGTTCAGGTAAGGTGAAATCAACATTGAATAATGGGTTATCTGCTGGTCTGTCCCTACAAGATTTTATTTGATTTCTGGTGACTCTGGCGAAGTGCTTGTCAGAACTACTAAAAGCGAGCCTACTTTCGTTTGCGTAATGCTGAGCCAAGGCCTCTGCTGCTTCCCCGAGCATCCACCGAGACATGGCCATTATCCCTAATGATTAGTTTCTTCGTTACTAAGGCTTTAAGTTATAAATTTGCTTAGCCAGTTTCCATAATTTAGTATTTGAAGTTCTATAGTCTAACTTTTCACATAGATTCTGCCAGTTTGATCGTTTGACTTGTACATAAATTTTCTTAATTTCAGCGGTCAGCTTATTCCATTCAATTTTTTTTTTTGTCCACAAGCCACCATTTTGGATAATGACTTTTAAGAGTTCCGTCCTTTGAGCAATCAATGGCTTAATAAGGTATGAATAGTGGGCAAAGAAAGTACGGGTCTGTTTACTTTCCCCCCTAGGGATTGAAAACTTAGCAGCTGTAAAAATGGAGCGCTTGAAATGGGACCATTCCTTTTCCAAGTTGTTCGAAATAGGTTCTTGCGATATAAGATTGTTAGAGATATTTTCCAACAGACTCCAGTCGGCTTTCTTAAAATTCCAGTGGAGGTTCTTCACACTAGTACAATTGACTTTAAGATCTGTTTCGATTAAAATGGAAGGTCATCGCTGCCAATATTGTCCAGTACTCTCCAGGAACTGTAAGGGAATAAACCAGGACTTGTAAATGTCAAATCCAAGACATCAGTAGAACCGTAACTATTAATAAGGAAAGTGTGAGTGCCATTATTTAGACACAAGAAAACCTTGTCGTTGACCAAGTTATTAAGCTCCAAACCTCTTGCATTTGTAATTATGCTACCCCAGGTAGTATTCTTGGCATTGAAGTCTCCTAGTAAAGGGTGTTTTTTAGAGGTATAGAACTTTAAATTGCAATAAAAGAACGATGTATTATTCGATTGACATGAATTTTTTTTTATTCGAAAGATAATCTTGTGGCATTACATTTTAAATATGATCAAGCAAGGCGTAGATTCGTCGAATGGGCCCAAAACGAGATTGCCGTTGTTCCCGATTTTCATAAGCGAATTTTGTTTAGCGATGAAGCGCACTTCTGGTTGAATGGCTACGTCAACAAACAAAAACTGCCGCATTTGGAGTGAAGCTAATCCACAAGTGTATGTCGAAACACCGTTACATCCAGAAAACTGACTGTTTGGTGCGCTTTATGGGCTGGTGGAATCATTGGTCCGTACTTCTTCAAAAACGATGAAGGCCACAACGTTGCAGTCAATGGTGATCGGTATAGAGCCATGATTACTAACTTTTCATTCCTGAATTGAACAATCATGATGTCCAGGAGCTGTGGTTCCAACAAGACGGTGCAACATGTCACACAGCTCGTGCCACAATCAATTTATTGAAAGACACGTTTGGTGACCGCCTAATTTCACGTTTTTGGACCTGTGAATTGGCCTCCAAGATCTTGTGATTTAACACCGCTAGACTATTTTCTGTGGGGCTATGTAAAGTCATTGTGTGACGAATCTATACGGAACTTTATCACTAACCTTCTGAACCGACCTTTTTAGGGGAAATTTAATTCCCAACCTATTTCCAATCAACTCCAGAAAGCGGACAGGATTACTTGTTATGTAGATTAGATTCACTATTTAAGTCGAACGAAATAGTAAAGTTAGAACAGTAGGAGATAGATATTGTGACATAGAGTTATAGTAATTTTGAATTGGAATATTGTTGATAATTTAATCTCAAGAAGGATTGAGACTACGAGTGGTAAATATAAAATTATATTTAAAGTCTCATTAAAGTTTTAAGAGTGAGATTAAAGTTAAATGTTCATTAAGAACATTATTGAATATAATTCTGGGATCTCTTATCGTGGTAATTTCTGTGTGATCGTTATTTAATGAATTGATTAATTAGATTATTAATTAATTGAGTTAATTTGAAGATTATTATAATTAAAACCTCATAATATTATTATTCGGATTTGTTAATAAGTCTTTGATTTTAATTGAGAAAGTTATTCAAATAAAGAAAGTTATTTATAAAAATGGCTACTGGTTCATTTACGTCTCCTAATTATCCTAGTTCTCAAAGTGAGGTCCTTAGGGACCATTACAATGGCGCCCAACGTATAAATCCCGAGAATAGAGTCGGATCCAGTTTTAGAATCATTCCGGAACAATATTTTTCGGGAATTGAGAACATAGATGATTTTTTGGAGAATATTGATCATAATCTCGCATATTATGAGATACCTGCACAACTGGCATGTGCTTACTTGAAAGGTCATCTCAAAGGTCGAGCACTCGACTGGTTCGAAGTTCTAGGTTATAGAGTCATTGAAGATAAGACAACAGACTACGCGCACTTAAAACAGGCATTGTCAGAACAATTTCCCGTGGTCAGAAACAGGTCAGAACTAGAAACGCGATTTTATTCCTCATCACAAAGACGAGATCAACAACCTTCGGACTTTATTTATGAAGTGTTGAAAATTCATAAAATACTTAAAACTAGAAATGTCGGAGGAAAAATTAATAGATCACGTCATCAGTCGATTAGAACCCCAAATTTTGGATTATGTCGAAGTTAGACATCCACGAAATACTGCCAATCTCCTACAAATCGTTGATAAATACGAAGAACGTTTTATGTATAGGCAAATCAGAGGTTCGAGTGAGGGATTTAGAAGTTCAGGCCCTCATGAAAACAATCGTTTTAATACCCGGCATAGACAGGAAAATTGGAGGGAAAACAGAAATAATGAGAGATACGCCAATAATAGCCGACCACAAAGGGAATTTAATCGATTCGAAAAAACCAGGTTTCGCAAATCGCAGATTCGAAGGTAGACGCCAAAGTGGACAATCGGATCAACCATTCCACAGTCAAGGCGGTCGACAAAGCGGGTCGAGAAATATAGTTCATTTCGAGGTCAAAATGAACGAAGTAGAAATTTAAACTTTTAAGCGATCGATGTGAATATGGAGGTAATCGATCGCGGGGTACGGAAAATCCTCCAGTTTGGGATCATCGGCCTATCAGAGTATCCTCTATAAGAATGACCCCAGTCGAATTACCGTATGTCCCTATTCTATTAAATGAAACCTTTATTACCGCACTATGGGACACGGGAGCAGAGAAATCTTTTATTTCGGAGGAGGTATACCGCAATTATTTTTCATACCGACCTCGTCAAAAGACAAAGATAAGATTTACGTAATTTATTTTGGACATTTGAGTCCTTCGCATAAATCCCGTTTTTTTTTTGGAGGGGTTGTGACGAATCTATACGGAACTTTATCACTAACCTTCTGAACCGACCTTTTTAGGGAAATTTAATTCCCAACCTATTTCCAATCAACTCCAGAAAGCGGACAGGATTACTTGTTATGTAGATTAGATTCACTATTTAAGTCGAACGAAATAGTAAAGTTAGAACAGTAGGAGATAGATATTGTGACATAGAGTTATAGTAATTTTGAATTGGAATATTGTTGATAATTTAATCTCAAGAAGGATTGAGACTACGAGTGGTAAATATAAAATTATATTTAAAGTCTCATTAAAGTTTTAAGAGTGAGATTAAAGTTAAATGTTCATTAAGAACATTATTGAATATAATTCTGGGATCTCTTATCGTGGTAATTTCTGTGTGATCGTTATTTAATGAATTGATTAATTAGATTATTAATTAATTGAGTTAATTTGAAGATTATTATAATTAAAACCTCATAATATTATTATTCGGATTTGTTAATAAGTCTTTGATTTTAATTGAGAAAGTTATTCAAATAAAGAAAGTTATTTATAAAAATGGCTACTGGTTCATTTACGTCTCCTAATTATCCTAGTTCTCAAAGTGAGGTCCTTAGGGACCATTACAATTGGTCTATGCGGATAAGCCACAAACGCTTGACCATTTGGAAGACAACATTCGCCGTGTTATTGCCGATATACGGCCACAAATGTTGGAAAAAAGTCATCGAAAATTGACGTCCAGATTGGACTACATCCGAGCCAGCCGTGGCAGTCATATGCCAGAAATCATATTTAAAATGTAATGCCACAAGATTATCTTTCGAATAAAAAAAATCCATGTCAATAGAATTATACATCGTTGTTTTATTGCAATTTAAAGTTCTATACCTCTAAAAAAAACACCCTATATTATAGTGTAGTCATCAAACAGGCCTTCCGTCATGTTTGTATCAAGATGTTGACTATTTGGAGGATGATAGAGGTTCTTGATGGTAATAGTGCGATCCTTAGAGTGGACAGTTATACCTAGATATTCGAGATCAGAGGTTTCATTGCCAATATCGGGTAGTCTCTGAAAATGAACGTCACGTATAAGAAACATGAGTCCGCCTCCACCTGAAGCTCTGTCCCTTCGGACGATATTATATCCTTTAGCATTCAAAAGTCTCTGCTCGCACAATTTAGTTTCCTGAAGACCTATAATTTCCACATGTAGTCTATCAGCTATTTCCAGAATCTGGTCTAACTTAATTCTTGTAGCTACAGTACTTAATCCATTAATATTGCATTGCAGCAAACGAAGATATTTGGAAGATATTTTACTTTGTGGAGACTGACCACATGGGGAATCTTCACATTCCACATTCTAATAGCAGGTGGCTTCATTTCGAACCCTTACAGAAATCTTTTAGTATTTTCGTTTGTCGAAACGAATTCTAGCAAACCTTTAGTATCGAACGTTAGACAGTTATCTAGAGTTTGCCAAGCCATGCCTAAAACTTTTGTTTTGTTTGTTCCCAAGCTGATGAATGCATCCATAGGATATGTGTCGAAACTTTCTGCCACCCACTGAGCCATTAAAGCGGTATCATTGCTGATCCCTTTTCTGTGGTGAAAGAAGCATTTCTCATTCTCATTTATTTTATTGTGGTTCTCATCCCACACCGTCTCAGTGTGTTTACATCTTGTGAACTGACTGCCAGGGCAGACTCTCAAAACTATTCTAAGGGGTCGCCATATTCGATTCAGGACCTATGGTCGGGTTTACCACAAAGTATCCCCCCAGTGACTGAGGGTGACAACCCAAAGGAACGACAATAGTTTAAAGTTTTATAAATATTATTATATTATTTTGAGAATCTGCACTGGAAGAAATACATTAACAATTTTGAATATGAGACTGTAACGTTTGAAAGAATAACGGTAGCGTAAATCTTGGTTAATTAAAATATGGAATTTATTTACGTCACAACTATTGACTATTACTTACTAAATGGTACATTAAAGTTATTAAATTTAATTATAGATTGTTAGAGTCCAATATTTTGTGAGAGGAGGATTCGTTGGCCACCGCTCCTGTGCAAGTTCAAAGCATCTCTCCTCTCATCTTCCGGTCAACGGGGTTAGATTCCTCGGGGGGTCAAAAAGGGGTTGCGCTGCAGCTGCAAGATGCACGTGTGGGTGTCGGGTCCAACAAAGATGCCGACCACTCTCGATGTTCGGAGAAGTCGTTACAGCTCTCGCCCTCTCTTATAGAACTTTTCCGTTGAGAAAAGTTTAATGGAATGACGATGAGACAACTGACAGATTACCGACACATCCCTTCATCAAGCACCACTATATTACCGAGCTGCAATTTTAACTACTTTCAAAGAAAACGCTGAACTAAATTTGGAATTACTTATTTCCTAGTGAGAGTGTTCTTGCTAGGAACTTACAAATCCATATTACGAAAAATGATCAATAGCAACGTAAGAAAACATACAATAAGAATTTTGTAGGTACTTTTTTGTTCAATGAAGATTCCAACATTTATCCAAAATCCAGGTACAATAACGTCACTACTTCTTTAATGGCTAAAGAGTTTTATTCCAAAGACAGCCACACACAACACAAACAACATAAAAAGAAAACTAACTATGTACATTTAATTTTAAGTTATTAACTCCATTTTGTTTAAATCATCATAACTATCCCGCCTCATTGTCTCATGTCTTATCCGCTCATCATGTTGGTCCCCACTTTTTTCTCTCGTTCCGTTCCAAGTCTCCCCTTTTTCGATGGCCGCGCCACCTATAAAGAATTTTAAACTTCCGGGCGAATCTACATGCCCCACCAACAAAGCGTACATGCGTCATCTTCATGACCAGGTGCTACCAGAAAAGGTTAGTCACACACACACACAACTTTTGTCTAATCCCTTAGTTAAGAGTTGCACTATCTTTCTATGAATATCAAGCTACTCAATAACATTGTTTCTTTAATTAGTTCTGAGAAGTACACAGGTAAAAATATACTAAATACGTAAAATAAGTCAATGATAGACGGTTTCCCTGCAAACTATGGAAATTTCAATTTTAAATGAAAACTACATTTTGACATATATGTAGGAAAGTTTGTATTCTTTACGATTTCGAATAATTAGAACATTTTTAATTTCCAGTGTACTTCGAGAGAGAGATAGATGCAGGAGATGGTGGCTTCAAACGAACTGGATTGAATTTAGAGGCCAATCGAGGAACTCGGAGCGTCTGACGTCAAACGCATGGGGCATCTCAATGCCCAATCAGGGATTCGAGCGATGACGTCCGAGCGCTTATAATCCCTAAGCGCGGGATCATTTTTTTTGTGGCTTGCTTGCCTTCACTCACACCGGACACGACGACAGGTGAGCTCGATACCTCTTGGTCTTCAGAAACGGCATTTCTTTAAACCTAAATGTTTGACGCCCCCATCTCTACAGGTGAATCCTGTTCTCTTTCCGAATTAACTTTTAATCTATTTTCTTGTAAGCAATTTAAATCTATAAATATAATCTGTTTTCTTACTTTTTAATAAATTGATTTGTTCTTTAAATTTGGTTCATACTTTCTTTCGTTAAAATTTTTATCATTGCCCCTAGACACCCGTCCCACATATATGCATATACAACACTAACAAAAAAAAAAACAATAATAAGAATAGTATACGCTATGCTCAAAACAGCTAATACATAAATCAATCAAAAATAAAAGGTTTTCTAAATACACAATGAAGATTTCACTTTTAACCGAATATGACGGTTATATACATATACAATATTAACAAAAAAAAAAATAATAAGAATAAGGATTCATTTTTTCTCCAAAATATTCATACATTAATCAATCAATAATAGACGTTTTCTAAATACACTATGAAAATTTCACTTTTAACCGAAATATGACGGTTTTACCATATATATATCAAAAAGCCAAAGTTTCCATCTTTAGCAGTTCAGAAATTATTTACACAGAAAAATGTCAAGCGATCATCTGGCTCGAATCTTATTTAACTAACAGGAATAGGCAACCGGGATAATGCATTACTTTTACATGCTTAAACCTCCAGCCAAACGTTGTTCTATATTGTACCCAGATTTAACCATTTAAAAAAATTTCTCTTCTTTTTTGTTTCAATTTCTAAAGTAGAGATGAAACAAACAAATTCTTTTCAATCCCAAAAGCGACAAAAAGCAATATTCAATGCATGTTATTGTCATAGGGTATCCACGCGAACCTTAAATACTTCCAATCTACTTTCCAACTCTAATTTAACAATACCTGTTATGAAAATCGACAACATTGCTGGGATTGAGTCAATAAGTTAGAAATACATTCCCTTACAGGGCTGACCGCCTATTTATACAAGATTCTATTTTTAAATACACAAGTAAGCAACCTCTCTCTCTTTCTTTTTATACCTTGTCCATTTGTTTGGACATTCGATGCATTAATTTTTTTTACTGCAACCAAATCTCCCGTTTGGAACATTCAATAAAGACTGTGTGTAAGTCTCAGGACGTAGATTGGTGATCACTTCTTGGCTGCAAACTGATTTTTTGAAGATCTGTTGAATTAATAATTCCTTCTTCCTTTTGAAGGTTCTCAGTTTCGCAGGATTGCGAATCATTTGCGTGAGAGTTTTTTCTATTAATGCTTCATAATCAGGAGAACAGATTCTAACATGTCGTTAACCAAATTTTTAGAGACAGGCACAACACCGTGCCTAAGGATGGTCAATTCCATGTTGGAATCTTTTACTTCACCCATTTTCATGCTCACCCTTGACCTTGACGTAAACAACCCATCACGTCCATTCGCATTTTCTTCCTTGATAGGAGTAGTTTTACTGGTATCGTAGCTTCAGCCAATCAACACAGCGGGAGATGTTTCCCTCATATGTTCCCCGGCCGGCCCTCGATACTAATTCGGTAATTTGAAGATGTCTTCTTACGATCTTCTGCACAACTCGTCCGCTTAACATTCGACCGAATACTTTCGATCTCTAACCGCAGTTCATTCAATTCTGATTCCCAGCGCGGCTGCTGGATTGCGTGCTGCCCGGCGATTTTCATCTGTTTCCCTTTCAACGCGTTCCTCTGAAATAACGGATAACTGAGCTCTAACGAACTCCTCTTCGTAATCTTTGCTGCGATTATGATATTCTTTAAATCTATAATCGTCATTTTATCTGATACCTTCTGACTAACTCCTCAGCCAACAAAACTAAATCCTGCTTTTTTAGCTTTCTCCAAAAAATGCCATTTGAAATTTTTTCTTTTTCCAATTAAAATATACTCAAACTAACCAATAATAGGACGAAAATAACACTAAAAGGAATTGCAAAAAAATTAAGTACCACATATATCTCATTAAAAACACACACAAACAACGTCCGCTATGCTAACTCAATACTCGATGAACTGGGAAGAAATCAAAATAATAGTCATATATTTCACAATATACCAAGTGTACTTAAATACTCTAATAAAAAAAATGCACACTTCAGCTTATGGCCTTGAGCAATCACTCACTTTTTTTTATACCTACTCAGCAATGGTTAAAAATCGTATTTTCATAATGAGTCATACGCGTACAGAAAAGGAAAATGAATATATGATCAATTATCTTTTTTTTTTAAAATATTATGCAATCGAGCGGAAATAATGAATAAATCTTTCAACAATTAATGTACATTTCACATTAAAAAAACAATATATATATATATATATCCCTTTACTTAGATATTCTGCTTAAACGACATTTGATTTATATATATAATTCAGCAATTTTTTTTTTTTATTCCATAAATCATTCATCAAGTTGAGGTATGAATTAAAACATACATTCTTTCTAGTCATTAATATACTTAAAACTTAACAAAATTTTATACTTTTCACAACAATTATATAAACTGATGTTCAATTAAAAATATAGTTGTATTCTAATACTTTACAAAGTTTCAGATTTGCCACAAACAATACATGAACTGATGTTCAATAAAAAAAAAAATAATAATACCAATATTTCGTAACGTTTCTGGGGTGAAACACACTAATTATTTGAACTGGTGTTCAATAGAATTATATATCTAATTATTTTTTAAATGTTTCTGATGAAACACAATAATTATCTGAACTGATGTTCAATAAAAAATATATATCAATATGCAATAATGTTTCTGATGAAACCCAAAATATACTTTTACCTTTTTTGGAATAGATGATACCATTAATTAGAAAAATGTTTTCTATGACAGAAAACTACATATTTCTCGCGGCGGTCATTTAATGATTATAATGACTCACACCCGGACAATGTTTTCTCTGATGGAAAACTGAAATATTTTTCAACTTAAAACAAAAAGAAAAAATGTTTTTCATAACAGGAAACTCATTTTTTTTCACAGTGACCATTTAATGATTCTAATGAGTCACGCCGAACAACGTCTTCTCTGACGGAAAACTAAAATATTTCTCGCGGTGATCATTTTTAATGATTATAATGACTCACCGACTAATCTTTCTTACCCTGGGGTTTCTAATGAATCAACATACATAAGTTAAACTGTAACTTATTTTACTTTTACTACAATAACATATCATCTATTCCAAACAACTACAGCTATTGATAATGCACTCTTTACATTACAATACATACAATAATAACTTTAATTTGTGAGTGTGGACCACCCTTTCTTACCTGGAGCTTCGATGAAATCTTTAAAATTTTGCGACTTAATAATAAGGAATTTTGTAGGTACTTTTTGTTCAATGAAGATTCCAACATTTATCCAAAATCCAGGTACAATAAACGTCACTTCTTTAATGGCTAAAGAGTTTTATTCCAAAGACAGCCACACACAACACAAAACAACATAAAAGAAAACTAACTATGTACATTTAATTTTAAGTTATTAACTCCATTTTTGTTTAAATCATCGCCAACTATCCCGCTCATTGTCTCATGTCCTATCGCTCCGCCATGTTGATTCCCCTTTTTTTTCTCTCGTTCCGTTCCAAGTCTCCCTCTTCTCGATGGCCGCGCCACCTATAAAGAATTTTAAACTTCCGGGCGAATCTTACACATACTATAACATTAAATAAAATACAAACACGCCTATCACAATACCCTATTATCAATTATACTAACAACATGTTATATCAAATGCTAGTTTAAGACCTTACACATAAAATATTCTTCGCCACAATACTTAATAAAATTATACTAACGACATGTTGATATGATATGAAGTGTACAACCTTACACACATATTTTCACAATATGCCTCTTGCGTAAGCTAAATACTCATGTATATTTTAAAACCCTATACACAAAATTAAGCATATTAATACATTTGCTTTTCATGGCTTTATCTTTTGACACGCATCTCCATTCGATATGATATACAGTACTAGTAAATAAATAAAATTAATACAATTATTAACCTTTAAATAAAAAAAAAATATAAGCAACAATTATTATTCATGAGCAAGAGAACATTGTTAACAATTCCAAATTATCTATCACCGATCTGCTGAGACTATCTGTATTTTTGTGACTTTACCCGACCGATGTACAATTCTAAAATTATATGGTTGCAAAGCCAAAAGTCCATCGCATCAATCAGGGTTAGAACTAACGTTTTTCTATTTAACCACACCAACGGGTTGTGATCGGTCATAACTAAAAATGAATTTCCATCTAAGTAATAATATAACCTTTAATTGCGAAAAAACAATGCTAGGCATTCTTCTCCGTCGTACAATAACGCTTCTCTACCTCTGAAAATTTCTTACTCAGGTAAGGATTGGATGCTCCTCACCTTGTTCAGTTAATTGGGTTAAAAACTGCTCCCATACCTGCGTTTGAAGCGTCCGTTTGAACAATGAATTCTCGTTCAAAATTTGGCACGTACAAGACGGGCTTATCAATTAGTTTCCCTTTTAGTTCTCGAAATGCATTTTCACACTCGGTCATCACGTAATTTCTCCCTTCTTTGCTCTTCCCTTCAACGCGTCCGTCAACGGAGCAGCGATTACCGGGAACAGATTTATATATTTTTGGTAATAACCCGCTAGACCTAAGAAGGCACGTATTTGGGTTTTCGTGCGAGGGGTAGGGAACTCTAGAACAGCCTGAACTTTGATCTCGGAGGGGGTGCGAAAACCCTGACCCACAATGTGACCCAAAAATTTGACATTTTGTAGCGCAAACTTACACTTTGAAGGTTTTATAGTTAACTTAGCTCTCTTTATTCTTTGCAGAACCGTTTCCACATGTTTAAGGTGCAACTCCCAAGTATCTGAGAAAATTGCAATATCGTCTAGATACGGGACAACGAAATCCTCTAGTCCGTTAAGTAATTCAGCCATGAGTTTACTAAAGAAATATGGAGCATTCTTTAATCCGAAACTCATCCTTAGGGGTCTGTATGTACCAAAGCTAGTACAGAAGGCTGCGTATCTCACTGTGCAATTTTACTCAGGGGTATTTGCCAATATCTCTTAGATAGGTTTAAGACGGTAATAAATTTAGCCGCCGATACTTTTTCTACGCGTTCTTCGATATTCGGAAGAGGAAAATATATTCCGTTCTAATGATCCCGTTTAATTTCCTGTAATCAATACATGGGCGAGGTTCTTTCCCAGCTACCTCAACTAAAATCATAGGGGGCATGTAATCCGATTCTCCTACCTCAATGATTCCTAATTTTAACATTCGGTTAATTTCGTTTTTTAAGATTTCATTTTGTCGGTGCGAGACATTCGATAGGGCTTCGTCCTAACTGGTTGATCACTAACTAACTGGATTTCGTGTTCAACCAGATTAGTTAAACCGGGATTGTTTGAAAAACATTTAGAGTATTTATTTAATAATTCGCGCAGTAGATCCATTTGTTTGTCGTGAAGGTGTTTGTTCAACTCGCTAGCCTGGATTACGTCCTCGAAATCATAAACGAGAGAATTGTTTTCTAAGAGAGTTTTTTGTTTCATCATTAGTAATTACGTTAACGTGTTCTGGCCTTTTGTAATATGGTGTTCGAGCATGCGCTGTGGGCGTCGCGCGGCGGTGATTAAGTGTATTAAGCGAAACGCGAATTAAGAGTTTTCAGAGTGTGTGTGGGAGATCAGACGAGCGAGAGAGCGCAGAAACGGTGCCCATCGTAAGTGTTCCGACATACTCCCTGAGTAACCGAGTTTGGAAATAAAAGAGTTGTATCAACATCCTCGTCTGGTTTCCTGAGACAAAAACACATAGGGACCACTTCCACAACATGGTCCGTCTAGCTGAGCCGGAGAAGTGAGCTATTCAAGGTGACGTGAGTAGTGGTCTTTTTTGTGTTTTATTATTATAAATTGAGGACTAAATTAATTTTAGAGAAAAATGTTTAAGAACTGCCGTAAGGAAGATCTTCGGATTGTAGCTCTTGAACTTGGTGAGACTGTTGCTGAAAAAGTAACTATCGTTGAGTTAACTGAAATTATTAAAGAAAATAAATATTTTAAAGAGGATGTTGAATTTGTTAAAGAATTAATTCAATATACGATCGAGGACCGTAAGAGAGCAGAGGAAGACCGTAAGCGAATGCAAATAGAGGAAGACCGTAAAAAAGAAGCCGAAAATAGGTTACGAGAAAAAGAGCTTGAGCTTGAACTAGCACGTTTAAATGTTAATTCAGATAACGAGAGAACAGGTGAGGCTTGTAACACGCTGGATGCGTTGGTGAAAAGTGTTCGAATCCTAATGGTGAAGGTGCCTAATAGACCTGAAGGTTGGGCATTCTTTTTCGCTTCGTTAGAAAGAGCCTTTGTATCAAAAAATGTGCCCGAGAAATTCAAGTCGGAGATTTTATTAAATTTGTTGGGAGAAAAAGCTTCAAATGTGTTAACATATGTTAAAGATGACGAGCTTAACAATTATGAACAACTAAAATCAATAATACTAAGAGAATATGTGCCAAGTGCAAATCAATTCCTTGAACAATTTAAAAAAGCTACGCGTCATCCAAATGAAACATATATTCAATATACTTCTCGCTTAATTACAAATTGGCAGTATTACTTAAAATCAAGGAAGGTCTCTGATTTTGACAACTTAAACGATCTTATTGTGTCCGACAAAATTTTCAGTTCGCTTGAAAAAGAGGTAGCGTCACACATTTCCGTTCGAGCAGGAAATGGTTGGTTTCGCCCACTAGAGCTTGCCAAAGAGATAGACTTGTATAATACTTCTCAGGGAAAGAGCTTAAAAACTTTGCCGAATGTTCTTACTAGAAATAATCCAGTGGAAAACGCGTCAAGGGTATTTTTACAGAGATTAAAGATTCTAAATGTATTTGTTGCGCTGAATCGCATCCATTATATAAGTGTGCAGTGTATTTAAAACTTCCCATAAATAAGAGAATTGATCTGATTAAAACTAATAACCTTTGCTTTAATTGCCTTTTTCTACATCTCATAGAGCGAAAGACTGTAAATCGAGATTTGTTTGCTCTGAGTGTCAAAAAAGAGACATAATAAAACGATACATTATACAGCCCCAAACCAGGAAGTAATGAATTCCACCTTTGAACCTCTTAACACATCAGCGCCAGTCTTCGAGTCGCGAGTAGAAATGCATAACTTACTAACCGCAACGAGTATAAACAGAAAAAAACGTGTTTTGGTAAGCTCAGCAATTTGTTATATAAAATGTGAAAATGGTTTATTCCCAGTCAAAGCAATTTTAGACAGCGGATCTACATCGAACTTTTAATGATGAACTTATGCGATTTAATTGGATTGAAAAAAAATACAAGACTAATGTTTCGGTTTCGGGACTAAACAAAACAGTAATTCCAATAGACTCGCGTGTTTCAGTATCTATTAGCAATAAAGAAGGGAGTTACATTAAAACATTAGACTTTTTTGGTACCGACAATAACGGAAGATCTTGTTCCAACAACGAAAATCGATTTTAATCTGAATAATATTTCTATTCAGGCTGTGGATAATCTAGAGCATTCAATTAAGAAGTTTTGGGAAATCAAAAATGTAGAAATCGATTCTGTTAAAACTAGTGAATTAGATATTTGCGAAGACCATTTTAAAACACTCATTCGAGAGATGACCAGGGAAGATATACGGTGGCGATGCCATTAAAGAAGATCCTTCATGTCTTGGTGAATCCAGACAAACCGCGATTCAGAGATTAAATTCCTTGTGGAAACGACTAAGTAGAGATAAAGAATATTTGTCCCTGTATGAGAAATTTTTACAGGAATATGAGGATTTGGGCCACATGAGGGAAATCAAGGCGGATGGATCTGGAGTTTCATTTTACATGCCACACCATGGTGTTTATCGCCCCGAAAAGTCTACAACTAAACTGAGAACTGTTTTTAATGCATCAAGTCCTTCAACGAGTCGGAAATCTCTAAATTCAATTCAATTTAATGGCGGACTCTTCCAAGAAGACCTCTTTTCCATTATGGTTCTCTTCCGAAAGCACAAGTATGCCTTTACTACGGATATAGAGAAAATGTTTCGCATGATAAACATACATCCGGAGCTAGCGTGTTTGCAAAAGAATTCTGTGGAAGAAAGGCATGGGAGAGCCAATAAAAACGTACGAGTTAACTACAGTCACCTACGGCACAGTTAGCGCACCTTATCTAGCCACGAGAACTTTGAAACAGTTAGCGATGGATGAAGCTAATACTTTTCCTTTAGCAACTCCTGTGGTGCTGAGTGACTGCTACATGGATGACATACTATCGGGATCCAAGAGTATAGAAGAGGTAATCGAGTTACAGCATCAATTAATAGAAATGTTTAAGACCGCAGGGATGCATCTTCATAAGTGGTGTGGAAAGTTACCCGAGATAACTTCCAATCTACAAGAGTATGCTTTCTTGAGTCTGATGAGACTAAAGCGCTAGGAATAATTTGGAATCCTAAGTTAGACTGTTTTCTTTTCAAAATAGAGCAACAAAGGCCAACTTCATTCACCAAAAGAATGGTTTTGTCTACTATTGCAAGAATCTTTGACCCTTTGGGTCTCCTCGGACCGATCAAAACTTGGGCAAAGATATTTATGCAAAGATTGTGGTTGCTGGAATTGGGATGGAGTGATGAACTTCCTTTTAAAGAAGAAAAGGAGTGGCGTCGATTTATCGACTCTTTGAAAGCCGTGAATAACATCGCTATTGACAGATGTATTGTGATTCACAGAGCGGAGAGCATTGAGTTACATGCATTTAGCGACGCATCGGAAAAGGCGTATGGTTCATCCATTTATCTCAAGTCTATATCTGCCGTTGGAGAAGTCAAAGTGTGTCTCATAACGAGTAAAAGCCGAGTGTCGCCTCTGAAGCAGATTTCCCTTCCAAGACTTGAACTGTGTGGGGCAGTTCTGGCCGCTAAATTGATGAAGAAGGTGAAGGAGGCATTGAATCTTCATATTACAACTGTGCATTTTTGGTCGGATTCGACTATTGTGATTTCATGGATACATCGAGAATCAAGAGAATTGAAGACGTTCGTGGCTAATCGAGTGTCCAAGATTCATAAATTAAGTTCCCGTGACCAGTGGCATCACATTGCATCAGAACAGAATCCTGCAGATGTGCTGTCTAGAGGACTTCTTCCTGAGGAGCTTCGTGACGACTCTCTATGGTGGCATGGTCCTGAGCTTCTACAGAGTACTTATTCAACCACTGTCATTGCAGAACCAACCTAGAGAGATGACTTTGACTGCGAACTAAAAGTGTCTGAGAGAACTCTGGAGACTTCATTGCTGAATTCTAAGAACTTTGACATTTTCAACCATCTTATGGATCTTTCTAATAATTATTTTAAAAAAATACATATTGTTTCTTATATTTATAGATTTATTGAAAATTGCAGATCCAAGGTGAAAAAGAGGGGACGTTTAACTACAAGTGAGGTAAATGATGCAGAAACCTGGCTTATTAAACAGGACCAGAGTGGCATTAACTTAAGTGACCCGTCAGGTAATCTTAAATCTTTGAACATATCCCAAGATGATAAAGGAATCCTGAGAGTTGGTGGAAGGCTGGAAAAAGCTTCCATACCCTACAGCCCAAAGCATTCAGCTATACTGGATAAAAATTCTAAATTGAGTAAAATATATTTCATAACTTTTCATAAGAAATTATTTCACGTTGGTCCACAAGGACTGCTGAATGCAGTAATATTGAGAATTTGGGCTTTAGGAGGTAGAAACCTAGCAATGAAAACGGTTCATACTTGTGTGGTGTGTTTCAAGTGTAAACCAATTCCATCTTCTCAAATAATGGGCAATCTTCCTTATGTAAGAGTAAATATGGCCCCTCCATTCAGTATAACTGGACTAGATTTGGGAGGTCCATATTTTGTAACTTACAAACACCAGAGAAAGGGCGTTTTGAATAAAATTTATGTTTGTGTTTGCATTTGCTTTGTGACTCGTGCCATTCACCTAGAAATTCTTTCCGATTTGACTTCGGATGCAATAATTGCGACCCTTAAGAGATTCATGTCTAGGCGAGGAAAATGTTCCGAAATTTTTACGGATAATGCAACAAATTTTGTTGGTGCGAATTCTCAACTAAAGGCATTTTATAAGACCCATAACTTTCCAGATCAAAATCTGGCGGCATATTTCACTGAGGAAGGTATTGAATGGAATTTTATTCCACCAAGGGCCCCACATATGGGAGGTCTTTGGGAGGCGGGCATAAAGTCAGTGAAATATCACCTCAAGCGAGCACTGGGAAGATCCCGACTCACATACGAGGAGTTTGAAACAGTGATTGTCCAGGAAGAAGGAATTTTAAATTCCAGACCCCTTTTTACACCAATATCCAATGATTTTGATAACTTTGAGGTATTAACGCCCGCACATTTCTTGATTGGTAGATCAATTAATTCTATTCTTGAGCCCCCAGTAATTAATATTAGTGACAATAGATTAAGCCGTTGGCAGAAAACAACAAAGGTAATTCAGGTAGTTTGGAAAAAATGGAGTACCGATTATTTGAATACTCTCCAACAGAGAGGAAAGTGGATGATCGAGAAGGACAATGTAATGTGTGGTACAATGGTAATTGTAAAGGAGGATTTTACACCTGTTCGAGCATGCGCAGTGGGCGCCGCGCGGCGGTGAATAAGTGCATTAAGCGAAACGCGTAAGAGTTTTTCAGAGTGAGTGTGGGAGATGAGACGAGAGAGCGCAGAAACGGTGCCCATCGTGTTCCGACATACTCCCTGAACAACCGAGTGTGAAAATAAAAGAGTTGTGTGAACATCCTCGTCTGGTTTCCTGAGACAAAAACACATAGGGACCACTTCCCCAACAACACCAGTTTGCAACTGGCTTTTAGGGGCGTCGTTGAGGTCTATCATGGTTCTGATGGTAAAGTGAGAACAGTCAGAATTAAACCAAAAAGACCGGAGAATTTAAGAGTCCCATAACTAAGATCTGTATTCTACCTATAGATGTAAATAATTAAGGTTAATTTCCATTTAAGAAATTATGTGTTTATCTTTAAATTGTGCTATTGTAATTTTAACTTTTTTTACTGAAAATTTATAGTACCTTTTACATATTTAATAATTTTGAAAACAATTGTGTAATTTTTTTGTGAAACTTGTTGTGAATTGTGAAACTCTATTGCTATTGTTGAATATTAATATTGCAAGGCCGGGGGTATGTTCAAGCATGCGCAGTGGGCGCCGCGCGGCGGTGATTAAGTGTATTAAGCGAAACGCGAATTAAGAGTTTTCAGAGTGTGTGTGGGAGATCAGACGAGCGAGAGCGCAGAAACGGTGCCCATCGTAAGTGTTCCGACATACTCCCTGAGCAACCGAGTGTGAAAATAAAGAGTTGTGTCAACATCCTCGTCTGGTTTCCTGAAACAAAAACACATAGGGACCACTTCCCCCATCATATGGTTTTAGCATATTTATATGATAGATTTGAGATGTTTCGCGTCTGCCGGGGATTTCGACTAAATAGTTCGTTTCCGAAATTTTATTTAAAATTGTCCCAGGACCTATCCATTGCACTGCTAATTTATTTGTTCGGGATGTAGCAAACACTAGGACTAAATCCCCATCCTTAAATTCACGTTTTACTGCGTTTTTATCATACCAAGTTTTCCGCTTAACTTGCATTTCTTCCATTTTATTTATAGCTACTTCTTGACATCTTTTTAATCTATTTATTAACTTAAACATATATTCAGTGACGAGATCACCTTCTTCCGGTTCCATCCAATGTTCCATTACTAACGTCTCTGGGGTTCGCAAATTTTTCCCATACACCAACTCTGACGGTGTACTTTCGTGAGATACAGTCCGTAACGCTAAAAGAATTGACGGAAGATGTTTGTCCCATTCGGAGCCTGCATCTAAACATAAGACTCGTAAGAGTCGTTCAACGTTCGATGAAATCTCTCAACAGGGTTACTCTGTGGATGATACACAGAACTATGCCTGACAAGTATTCCGAATCTTTCGAAAAACTCGGTAGTCAGAGCACTAGTAAAAGAAGTACCCTGGTCCCATTGTATTTCACGGGGAAACCCCATCCAACTAAAGATGTTTAACAGCGCATCTGTGACACTAACGGAACTAATATCAAACACCGGAATAGCTTCAGGGAATTTTGATGACATGCAGATGGCCGTGATAAGATATCGATTCCCTTTAGATGTGATCGGGAGAGGCCCACATGCATCAATATTTAGCTTAGTAAAAACCTCCTGAATAACAGGGACCAGTTTTTAGTGGAGCTTTCTTTTATCATTGGGCTTCCCAGCCCCTCTGACACTGATCGAAAGTTTTTACAAACTTTCCATATCTCTATAGCAATTCGGCCAGTAAAAATATCGGTTTAATTTGTCTTTGGATTTCGTAATTCCCCAGGTGTGCAGATGTTCCCTCATGACACAAGGATTTAATGGGGTCGCGCAACCCTTCCGGCACTACTATTAACTTCACCACGTTACCTAACTTATCTTCGCGATTTTTGACCAATAATTCCTTCTCTAGCGAATAAACCTGATTGGTAACCTGCACCCTGACTGGCTGCCTGTTCGTATAAGGATTTAATCTCCTCGCTATTTTTTGTGAGCATTGATTAAATTTTCTCGCGTAACCCTTAGCAGCGCTAATTCCGGAACATATTCCTGGAGTGAAGGTATTAAAATTTCGTCCTCTGCATCCGAAGAAACAATTATAAATATATGTCAATAATAAATATATGTCTATATGTTCAAGATATAATTAAATCAATAACTTCAAAATGGAAATTCAATTCGCTTACCGTTATCAAAATCCAAACCAAAACCCGCCCACCCGGGCGCCAGAAATATAGTTTCTAATACTATTGTTCGTGAGAATAATGTAGGGGTTTGATCCATAGACGACAACGAAGAGAAGAGAACATCAACAAGATATAATTTTAAATCAAAACAGCACAGCAAAACACATTAAATTCTTTTCATCCATTACACTTTTCCAAAACAAAAACGTTTTTCTAACTGTTGCCACTCCCTCACAGAGAAACTTACCTCTCACGGATTTTGGATAGGGGCGCAACAAATACCGTGAAATCATTCGCGATTACACAGAACAGGGTATTATAGAAGAAGTTAAAACCGAAATTACAGATAACAAATTAAAAAGACCTGTATATTATTTACCTCATCAGGCCATAAGAAAAGATGGTCACTTAACATCAAAAACAAGAATTGTATTTGACGCTGGAAGTCATCAAAATAATGAACTCTCATTAAATGATTGTTTATGGCCAGGAATTAATTTAAATCCCAATCTCTTAGACATATTAATTAATTTTAGATTGAATGCAACTGCCTTTTGTTCTGATATTAAACAAGCTTTCTTACAAATTTGTCTTGCTGACGAACACAAAGATGCCGTTCGATTTCTCTGGAGTGATGATGAACCGTGTGTTCATAAAAGGCCTAAACTACAGGTATACCGTTTTAATCGAGTAAATTTTGGTGTCAGTTCAAGTCCATTTCTTCTGGCAGCCACGATTAGGCATCATATTGAGAAATATAAACATGAATTCCCTGACACTGTAGAACTTTTAGATAGAAATTTCTACGTTGACGATCTTATTTCCGGTGGTAACGAATTTGAAGAAGCTCTTCAAACTTCACGAAGAGCAAAAATATTATGGAAGCTGCTGGAATGGACCTCAGAAAATGGATTACTAATGATGCTAATTTAATGGAGCAATGGAAGAAAGAAAATTTTAATGTACATCCTGTACATGAAACTGTAAGTTTAGGAGCAAATGGAACAAAGGTCCTAGGACTATCATGGAACACTAATGAAGATTATTTCACTACAGATACTAAAAGTCTATTGGAATTTGTTTCCTTAGATAAAAATACGAAACGCTTCATACTGCAAGCAGTTGGAAAGATCTTTGACCCATTAGGGTTAATTTCTCCTTTCACCGTTAGAATGAAATGCCTCCTTCAAGATATCTGGAAAGAAGAAATTCAATGGGACGACCCCTTTGCCAACACATATTGAAAAGGAGAGTGGAAAATGTTGTGAGGAGCTACCCCACTTACGAAATCTAAAAATACCTCGACTCGTTCTAGATTCTACTTTGCTGGAAGATGATGTAGAGTTGCATAGCTTTTGCGACGCCAGCAAAGGCATTTGGCGCAGCCATATATTTGAGAACAAAGTCAAGGAATGGAATTTCTGTTAAACTTGTGACTTCAAAAAAGCCGTGTAGCACCATTAAACTGTGTAACCCTGCCCAGACTAGAATTACTTGGAGCTCTAGTCGCTGCTCGTCTGGCATCTAAGGTGAAAAAGATCGTGAATCTTAAAAGATCCTGTTTACAATATCACTGGACTGATTCCAAAACAGTTCTGTTTTGGATAAAGGGTAACAAGACCCGATGGAAGCAATTTGTTGCTAACCGAGTCAACGAAATAACCAGCCTAACAGATCCCCACTCATGGTACCATTGTGCTGGTAAGGAAAACCCAGCAGACTTCCTCTCTCGTGGACTGAGCGCTGACTGTCTGGTGTCAAATTCCAGGTGCAGAATTTTTGTCCGATTCTGAATTTCCTAAAAACTTTCAGCAAGTAGTTCCTGAGTTAGACGTGGCCGCGGTAGCCGAGTGGTATAGGTATCGGACTGTGGCTTGCTTTGTCACAGGTTCGAGCCCAGTACCACTAAAGACCCGCCGTGTAGGGCAGCGATGCACGTTAAATCTGTCGAGAGCTGAAACGTCCTCCCGTTGGTGTGGTGTGGTAGTTAGGAGAGGGGGGTGCCAGCTCAGGTGCCGTCCACGTCACTTGACCATGGTTCAAAATTACGTGGTCCGTCGCCAAAAGCCCTCGTGTAGCTGAACAGTGCGACGTTAATATTCAATCAATCAATCCTGAGTTAGACTACCTCACCGAACATGAGAAAGAGACTGTAGTTCAAGAAAGGAAAAAATTGTCTGAAGCTGACAGAAGTGAAGAGACTGTCTTGCTGAATAGTGATTCCTCTAGCATCCTTGACGAACTTTTAGAACTTTCTAATAATTATTTCAGTTATTAATATATTGTCTTATATTTTCAGATTCAACTACAACTGTAGGAATAAGTCCAAAAAGGTTGGACCTCTAACTGTAGCCGAATTCAAGGAGTCAGAAATTAAATTGATTAAGCATGCTCAAAGATCCTTGTTTGATAAAAAAAAGAAATTCCAAGTTGTATTTCGAATTTATTTCCATTTGTAGATGGGGAAGTAATAGTTCGCGTAGGTGGAAGATTAGAAAATGCTTCTGTGCCATATCTCCATAAGCATCCTGCGATTTTACCAAAAGGTTCAAAAATTAAGTAAACTTTATTTTAACAGCTTGCATACAAGACTCTTTCACGTTGGCCACAGGGATTGTTCAATGCTGTACGACAAAAATTTTGGCCTTTGGGCGGTCGTAGCATCGCTCGTAAAACCGTTCATCAATGTGTGACATGCTTCAAAAAGCAGACCCATTCTCTTCACAAATTATGGTAATTTGCCCAGTGAAAGAGTAAAACATATCGAGCCCATTTACTATTGCTGGACTTGATTTATACGGCCCTTTTAGTCAAATATAAAAATCAGAGAAAGAGAACTCAAAGTAAATTGTGTGTATGTGTATTGCTATAATATATTTCATTTGTGTAAAATTGTTGATTTAACTTTATTATTACATTTAAATTGTTGTGTAATCATTGTAATTAATTATGTGCTAAATTTATATGTATTGTGCTAATTATGATATTTGTAAGTTCTTGCATGTGAACATGGCAAGGCCGGCGGGATGTTGGCGCATGCGCGCCAACGTCATGCGCACAAATGCAAATATGCTTCCTTGCCGCGCGGTGCCGGGAGTTGAGAACTTTCTGTGGAACGAGATAGACGAGAAAATTTCTCTTTAATACTCAGACGTGAGCATTAATATAGGACTCTAATACTCGAAGCTCACAATAAAAATTACTTAAAATTTGCTGCGCTTGTAAATAGCATATATATGTTGTGTGGTTAAATAAAAAAAGTAAAAAAAGAAATAAGCGTGGCTGGTCCGTCGATGAAACAAAAACAACAAACTAAAAATAAACAAAACCTTTTATTCTTTATTTACAT